>OY804601.1:18508412-18878412 GCA_963680895.1 Fragum sueziense | reverse complement strand
CTCTGGGCAACTGTTATTGCAATTTGTGAATTTAAGAACACTAAAGTACTAATTTCGCTGATATTATTGTTTATTGTATTTGTTAGTCTATTGAGATTTTGTTTGTGGCTAGAAAAATGATAATAAAAGGATAAAAACTGAATGTGTTGTTTTTATCTCAAGAGATGTGTTATGAATTTACGTCACAGAATTTACTGATTAACATTTCTTACATCATACGATTCCTGGTTTTGACTTGCCTAGTGGAAACTGCATGGAAAAACTGTGACAAAAGAAGAAATGTTGATAACCAGTGATATCCCCTTTGTCACAATTTTTTTTCTGTAAATAATGAAAAAGCTATAGGCATGATTTTGTGCTGCGCTTTAAATTGCAGACAGTATACAAGACGTAAAATTCAGAAGATACATTTGAGCCGGGATCTGGAAAAGGGTCCTTTACGGCGTTTGAGACCAACATGGAACCAGATCAGCCTGTGCATACGCACATTCTGACCAAGGCATATTTTGTTCTCTAGTAGCTTCTTTGTGAATTGGAGAAACTTTAAGACGGTAGTATGGATCCTTATATGACTGTCTATGACCATAGGGTGATCTTGAAATATGATTGTCCAAAATGCTATAATCGTCCTTTTCCAGATCCGGGCTCATTCAAACTTTCAATGATGATCTTTTTCTCGTAGCGCTGTATTATAACAGCTATGATATTTACGGAGATCCATACGGATTAGAAGAAACATATTCAATAACCATTTTGGCAGAGCATTAAACGAGTTATTGGGAAAACATTTGATTTACTAGAGTAATAATTAGTTCGACTATCTGCTAGTCATTTGTAACATGCAATTGAAGTAAACCCTTTAACGTGCAACCCGCCTACTCGTATTTTGTTTATCATCGGGCAAAACGTAAGAGATGCTTTTGAACAGCATCTATAGCCTCTCTTACAACCCGTCGTGCATCTTTATAAATCGTACGTTTTAAAACATACGATTTATAAAGACGCACGACGGTTTGTTAGAGAGGCTTAAACTTCTCTTATGGGGCAGTTACACATGACAATCGGTGATAGATCGGTTGTTTGTTTTATCCAGGTAAGGACGGAACCGACCAAAACCGATATACAACCGACGTCTCCGATTGGCAGACGATTTGTCACTCACCACAAACTATTTGGAAAAGATGAGTTTCGTCGGTGAAAACTAACCGATCAAGATTTTTAAACTGTTTAAAATTCTCGATCGGTGAAAATTTCAAACAAATAAGCGATTGACAAGCTATTTATAACCGATATCACCGATCGGTCAGTGATAAGCAACCGATTAACAAATATCTATTAGCGATGGGAAAAGATGAGGTATTTTCCAGCCGAGTATCCATTCTTTATGAATACAATTACATTTTATTGTAGAAAAAGGCCACCGGCCCAAAATACAACATTTTGTACAACAGCACAACAAACAGATACATTATAATCAACTGTCCCTTAACGACAATCAATCTTCTCCATCAGTTTCATTATATAAATTGCTGTAATTTTAACAGTTGTAGGATTAGTACTTCCCAATAAGCTGTTGAAAGCTGCTCGATCAGTACTTCCCAATAAGCTGTTGAAAGCTGCTCGATCCCTACGACCATTATACCAACTACGAGGGGCGTTCATTAAAGATTTCCCCTGACCTACTTTCAGTTGAGGTAGGAAGTTGAAATTGTACACATATATTGCCGTATACCTCTATAGGTCACATGAAAAATTGCAGCTCTGAAATCTAGTTTGTTTCTCATTTCTGTATGCTGAAGTTAAGTAAGGTAGCATGATGAAGCAAGCAGTCATCAGATTCCTATTTTTTGAAAGGTCGCACTCTAAAGGAGGAATTTGATGAGATGAAAGAAGTTTGTGGGGAAGATGTCCAATCATATGACTTTGTCAAATACTGGTATACTCAGTTCAAGTGTGAACGTACGTCTGTGGAAACAGCCCAAATCCTTGGCGCCCACAGTCTGTCATTGATGATGCCTCCATAAAGTCAATGCAAGGTTTCGGACACAATCTACGGTGTTCTACAGAACAGGTCTCCAAAACTGTATTAAACGATGGCAGAAGTACACTCACCCGAACTTCTAAACGGCCACTTTTATTTTTTAAATAAATAAATCATATCAATTCTTTTGGATTGTGTATTTGCTTTTTGTACTTAACGAAGTCACATTCTATCTTTTTGAACAAAGAACAGTAGTGTCACGTCAAAAAGAAGCAAGTGACGTCGTTTTGATCGAAACGTTAAAATTGCACGTGTGTATTTTAAATTACGTGATTAATATCGATTCTGTTTTGATAATTTATCCATATCGATAGCCCAATCAGAAAAACATTTAACATGAAAAGAATTATTATTTAAACGCGAGAAATGACTTTCGGAATGTTTGATGTTGGGACTCCAGTCAGAAAGGTCAATTTGATAATTTTCTTTTCTGACAAAATCTTAATGCAACCAATCGATTTCTTTTGTGTCTGGGGTAAACATATCATTATGCCCCCTTTCGAAGAAAATGGGGGTATATTGTTTTGCAAGTGTCGGTCGGTCGGTCGGTCGGTCGGAAGGTCGGTCGGTCGGAAGGTCGGTCGGTCTGTCGGTCGGTCGGTCGGAAGGTCGGTCGGTCGGTCCGTATGTCGGTCGGTCTGTCCGTAGACCAAACCTTGTTCGGAGCATAACTCAAAAAGTATTAAAGGTAGAATCATGAAACTTTACAGGTGGATAGATCTCATTGTGGAGAGGTGCAGTGCACAAGAACCGTAACTCTGCTGATCAAATTTTTTGAGTTATTTTATAACTTTTTTCTTGTCCGGAGCATAACTCGAAAAGTATGTAAGGTACAATCATGAAACTTTACAGGTGGATAGATCTCATTGTGGAGAGGTGCAGTGCACAAGAACCGTAACTCTGCTGATCAAATTTTTTGAGTTATTGCCCTTTGTTGATTTTCAAACTTGATTCTTGTCCGGAGCATAACTCAAAAACTATGTTAGGTAGAATCATGAAACTTTACAGGTATATAGATCTCATTACGGAGAGGTGCAGTGCACAAGAACCGCAACTCTGCTGATAATATTTTTTGAGTTATTGCCCTTTGTTGATTTTCAAACTTGATTATTGTCCAGTGCATAACTCAAAAAGTATGTAAGGTAGAATCATGAAACTTTATAGTTGGATAGATCTCATTATGGAGAGGTGCAGTGCACAAGAACCGTAACACTGCCGATCAAATTTTTTGAGTTATTGCCCTTTGTTGATTTTATAACTTGATTCTTGTCCGGAGCACAACTCAAAAAGTATGTAAGGTAGAATCATGAAACTTTACAGGTGAATAGATTTCATTATGGAGAGGTGCAGTGCACAAGAACCAAAACTCTGCCAATCAATATCTTGGAGTTATTGCCCTTTGTTGATTTTTACACTTAATTCTTAACCTTGCCTATATCTCGTGTCCTTTTACACATACAGCCTTGATATCTCACACATAGATACCTCCTATCAACATCGTTCACATTTTACCATGACCTTGGACCTTGTGACCTTGACCTTGGAGTTTGACCTACTTTAAAAAAAAATAAACCTGGCATATATCTCATGGCCTTTTACAAATACAGCCTTGATATTTCACACATGGACACATCTTACCAAGACCTTTCACAATTGACCATGACCTTGGACTTTGTGACCTTGACCTTGGAGTTTGACCTACTTTTAAAAAACTTTAACCTGGCCGATATATCATGTCCATTTACACATACAGCCTTGATATTTGACACATGGAAACCTCCGACCTAGACCTATCACATATGACTATGACCTTGGACCATGTGGCCTTGATCTTGGAGTTTGACCTACTTTTGAAAAAAATAAACTGGGCCTATATCTTATGTGCTATATTACACATACAGCCTTGGTATTTCACACACGGACACATCTTACCAAGACTTTTCACATTTGACCATGACCTTGGACCTTGTGACCTTGACCTTGGACTTTGACCTACTTAAAAAAAAACTTTAACATAGCCGATATATCACGTCCTTTTACACATACAGCCTTGATATTTGACACATGGACACCTACGACCAAGACCTTTCACATTTGACCATGACCTTGGACCTTGTGACCTTGGTGTTTGACCTACTTTAATAATACATTAACCTGGCCTATAATTCATGTCATTGTACATATACAGCCTTGATATTTCACACATGGTCACTTCCAACCAAGATATTTCACTTTTGACTATGACCTTGGACCTTGACCTTGGAGTTTGACCTACTTTTAGAAATATTCAACCTAGCCTTTATCTTATGTCCTATTACACCTACAGCCTTGATATTTCACACATAGACCTCCTACCAAGACCTTTCACATTTGACCATGACCTTGAATATTGCAACCTTGACCTTGGAGTTTGACCTACTTTTAAAAAGACTGAAACCAGGCATATATATCATGTCCTTTTACACCTACAGCCTTGATATTTCACACATGGACACCTCCAACCAAGACCTTTCACATTTGACCATGACCTTGACCTTGGTATTTGGCCTACTTTTAAAAACTTTAACCTGGCCTATGTTTCATTTTACTTTTACATATACAGCTTTGATATTTCACACATAGACACCTCCTACCAAGACCTTTCATATTTGACCATGACCTTGGACCTTGTTAACTTGACCTTGGACTTTTATCTACATCAAATGTAGGCCCTTGAGGGGGCATACATGTTTTACAAACATCTCTTGTTTTTAATGTTTGTCGATGGATCAAATCTGGTATTTGCGACATTTTCACAAATAAACAAATTTAGGATGGGTGCATGCGTACCGGAAGTGTTCATAAAGCACGACGACGGCCACACTTATGGACTACTATTCGTCCACAAGATGGACAGATTTATTAAGCAATTTTAAGAAATGATTTTATGCATGTACAAATAACGATAGTCAAAATTTGGGTAATCCTAGCCACCCAGTCCACTACAAACGGCTATGAGGCGCTTTAATAAAAGCGATCCTAGGCCGCATCGTCAACGAAATGTCAAAGCCTTAGCAATGTGAAACATATTTTGAAGCCAAAACTGTACTAAATATCCCCTATGTTATCGGAAAATGGATTGGACACAAAATACGTTTCGTAATTAATCAAGATTCACGTCTTGGACTTGTTAAACAGACGGATTCGAGCACTGCCAAAGTAAATAAAATTTAGAAGACCTGACTTGGCAAACCTGGTAATCCACACTGTACCATACCCTACAGTATCTTTTAGAATGCATTATCATCCACGAGAATAGGATTCTTAGCCATTGTAAAGACACACAGAGATCACATGGGATATTAAATTGTGATATGCGAATTTTTATTTATGGGGTAGTGCAATTCTAAACGCCACCATTTCATTAATTTCGAACTCAGCTTCGTGAAACTTTGTCATATTTTGTAAAAATGAATGTATTTAAGAAAGAAGCAAAACAACATGAGTTTTCAACAGAGATGTTGATTTATATGTGAAAGAATTAGGTGGCCGTTTAGAAGTTCGGGTGAGTGTATGTCTCTCTGACTAGAGGCCATGTAGAGAAAGACTAACATTTGTTCCAAGTTTCAATTCTCTATACTTATTGGAAGTAGGTTAGGGGAAATCTTTAAAGGGGGAATTGCACTTAAAATCATGCAAATTTTCCGAGAACTTCGTACAAAATAAATATGTATTATGAAAATATGGCCTTTAAATTGCATCTATGCCAAATCTTAGCTTTCTATCTTGTGTATTGGCTAGGATGTCGACGGATTTGTGCAATTTAAAGACCATATTTTAATAATATATATTTATTTTTTTGTACGAAGTGTCTTTATATTGTTCACACTCAAAGAATGCATGATATTCATCTTCTGTTTTAACAATGTCGCTTGATACGGAACAATGCATGCTAATTCAATCCTCTCTATTTAAACCAAAATTTCTTCCCAGTTCAATGTTTAATTTATGATTGAACAACGGAAACGCGCTAATGCTTTTCTGTGCTTAAACGGTATGTCAAACATTAAGGACAGATCCTCCAGTTGTTACTGCGCAACTTACTGCGCATGTACTAAATAACGAAATTAAGCTGTTTCAGTAATTGGCATTTTCTGCAAATGTATTTTTTTTACATTTAGTTAATGTTTGGTTGATAAATGACAAGATCCTTTTCGGCTATTTCAATTTTCTCTGTTTGGCCAATTAAAGTGTAATAGTACTCGGATGGTACATTTCGCTTTTTGTTACGCGTTCAACATGTGGCGTTAGCGATAGGAAACGGAGCAACAAAAGCAAAGTGATGTCTTTATGAGCTAGTCCGATTCGGATGGACACAAAAGATGACACTTTTTATTATCTAAAGCTGGTAATAAGGAAGGAAATGGATAAAAATAGTGAAACAATTTCGGACAGAGCTGCTAAAAGTAAACCAAATTTTACTAATAACTAAGAAAAACGCTTGGTTTGATATATTTTTCTTTTTTTGTTTTTGTAGGTATGACCAAGCACTATGTCTATACCAAAAAAGAAAAAATTCTTACCGCTGGAATATTTTTTATTATCAGAAACGTTGCGGAAAAAGAGCAATTTCAGCTACTTTTGAAAGAATGTTTTACTAAAAATTTCAAAATCATCACTAAATTTTCCCAAATTGATACTCATTTCGACAGAATAAAACATAGTGAACACAATAAAGACTTATTTATGTAATGCTAGTCATTTCGAACAGCTTTTTGTGGGTATTTAAGTGACACCTTATTTTTGCAATTTTAGACAAGAGTAGTCTCCCTTGAAATCCAATAACTTTTTAATTCGCTTGGTGACCTATAGTTTTTAAGTCATTTTTTTACTTCTCATATATTTAAATATCAGTACAGAAAAAATAAAAAAAATCTTACCGTAGGAAATAAATGGAGGATCTGTCCTTAAATATTTTTCAAGCTCTAAAACAGATTTAAAATGCTTGCAGGTGTCACATCGTGTAGAATTGTTAATGTCGTTGTGCCAGTCTTGTCTCGCGCAGTCCGTCACTCGTTGTTTAAACATACGTAAAATTGGTTTTCGTCCCCTATATCTTGTGCGATCCAAACGTATCCAAAGCCATACCCAAACAAAATATTTTTACTTTGGTTGACCATGTATATTCATTTGTTTCATCAAATGACTTAATCATTTTATAACAATTTAAAGCATTTTTATTGTTCGGCATACGCAGTAAATGACACCAAAGTTTAATACATTTCATGTAATATAATATATAACATACATCGGAAGACGCCCACAATCGCCAAGAATCATACTACAATGTATTATTACTTGTAGAAATAATACCCATAAAATATCTGCAAAATTCTAATTGCGCCTTTTCCGTAGCTTCGCTATAGGTTGTACCCCAAATTTCAGTCCCGAAAGTTAGAATAGGAGCTACCATGCTGTCAAACATAACGAATATAAAAATTTTAACTGAAAAATTATTACATGTCCTTTTGGTGTCTTAGATTTCAAAATGGCGCATTATGGGGATTCTACCTCAGATAGTTTTGGAACGCACTGATGTCACACTCTCTGAGTTCGGCTAGGATAGTGCTGTATTGCCCAAACTAAAGTCTTTTTTTCGTTAGCCATTGCTTCGTCCAACATCTTCTTTGTCTCCTGTGGCGGCGACCATTTCCGCCTCGGGGGCCCAAGTGAATGCCATGTCCGAGGTTTAAGAGAGCTTGCTGTTGCAGCAATAGACCAAACTGCTGGATTGCCCTTCCAACATTCATTATAGACGCAATCCCAGTTAAAGGGGACAATTGATGTCTCCGGCATTTAATATGTTCTAGTTGCAAAAAGTCAACACTATATAAATGCCCACCACATTTATTTTCATCCAACACCTATAACTAAAAAAATAATCTATAATTAACGTTCGTAAGAACCCTATTTCTTATGAAAATCTTGTGACAATCAAACAAGGGGGTACGAAAAACCGATGTCTCCGGGTATAAATTCTAACTTTCAAACCAAAAATGTAAATTTCAACAATTAATTATCTTAACAGAACTGTCCCAATCCTGTACAGAACACATAGAGCTTCAAAACGATACCAAGATTTATATAAAAAATGTAATCCAAAATTTGTAGAAAAGCCTCGAGTCGTTGTCTCCAAAATTCAAAAACGTACGGGACACTTTCTTTAAAGCTAAGAAACACTGACATAAATATACATCTAATGCATCAATCAAGCGTAATCTACTTCAGTATAAATATATATTATCAAAATAAAGTCGTATTTTGATATATCTTTGTCAGTATTTTTACAAAATCAACATGATTCTTAAACAATTTACCGAAATTTTAACCCCGTAACGTACGAGGCAAGAACTAAAGTAACTGTAGTTAAAAATGTGTAGTTATGAATAGTTTAATTCTTCAAGTAACATCACTATTCGAAGTCTCTTCAAATATGAAAAAAAGAATTATACCGATTACTATAATAGCATTGATACAGTAGGCCAAATAAAGTTTGGTACACATTAAAAAGTGACGTACGAGTCCATAACGTTCGAGGCAATTTTTAGTTTTCAGTTTTTTAATTGCTGAAATGGAACGTTTCCTTGCTTTATTTATGTACTTTGGGTTCCTTAATGGCTCCAGTTTAAGCAAAATAGACTTTTAATGCACATAATAGACTGTACACGTACTCGTACTAGTCTCGTACGTAATGGTATTATAAATACGTTTAATTGAAACTATTTTTACAATATTGAGGAAAGTTCCACAAAATATGCCGGTTTTTGTTGATATATATAGGAATATATTCATATCCATATACATTACACTAGATTGATGCATTAAAATAGATTATTTCATGGTTTCTTACCTTTGTAAAAAGTGTCCCGTACGTTTTCGTATATTGGATCCATCAGATTTAAGGATGCCTAGCAAATTTTTGATAACATTTCACTTAACTAAGCAGTTTTTACACATACCTCATGTGTCAAAACAATACGAACATCTCAACTTTTATAAATTGAAATTAATTTGGCTAGGAAGTTTTAATTTGTAAAACAACACACCCAGATGGCTTATAGAGTTGTATTTATTTTCATTTATTCATTTCTTTATATTTTTTTTGACAAAGTGTCTGGCAAATGGATATTGTCTGATAATATTATGATTTGATTGAAAAGGTAATAACACAGAGGCTGTGGTATTAAAGAAAAGAAAGCACATTACGTACGGGACAAGCTGTAGTTACGTTCGGGACAGACCAGTTTTAAACTATTGTTGATTTATAATAAATCATTGACTTTCCATTTCTGCATATCGATTAAGGGAATAACTCTTTGCTTTTGTTTAATAATACAAGAGAAAATTAAAGGTTGTTTGGTGTATTTTAGAAGAGTTGGAAGTAGTCAACGTTCTAAAATAAAGGAATTTTACAAGGATAGTCGTTTTGTATTTTCATTCGCATAGGTACAATTCACCATTTTCACACATATTGTCAATTGATTCACATTTTACAAACAAATACTTATCAAAATGTATCGGATTTATTATTCTTTAGGCATTACTTAATGGGAAATTAGACACACATTTCACAAAGGGGTCTATTTAAAATACGCATTTTTTTATGCACACATTCGATCATTTAACATTCTATAACTCCAAAACTAGGCAAGCCCACTTGACAAAACAAGAGAAATTTGCGCAGAAGATGTGATCCATGAAGAAAATTTGTCCAGAATGAGTGAATGGTAAAATGAAATATTTCGAAAAAAATTTAGTCAATTGTCCACTTTAACTGGGATTGCGTCTATATCATACACTGAACTAAAATTTATCGGTTTTCATCGCTTATGTATCATTTTAATGGAAAAACCGACGGCAGTCTGCTGAACAAAGATTTGCCAGCTATTCATCGCCGACATCACCGATTTTTGACCGGTGAACACATACGGATCACCGGTTGTATCCGATGGAAAGCGATATACCTCTGGTCGAACACCGATCAATCACCGATCAATCACCGACTGCCCGATTGACAACCGTTGTAAAAGCGACGACAGCCGATGGTAAATTAAGCAAATAAGCGATCATCAACGACCAAGCTCCTACTGGCCAGCTATTTGTCGCCTACGGACAACCGATCTACTTTGTATTTTACCGATCAATAAGCCATTTATCGCCGATACCCTGTTACACATTTAAGTCTGAAATTCTGACACCGATGACAACCGATCACATGAGAGAAATAATTCACCGATTAAGGACCGATTTAAGTCTCATCGTATGTGTAACTGGGGTGTTAAGCCTCTCTAACAACCGGTCGTACGTGCTCCTGCGTGCGGTCTGCGTCTAAAACGTACGTTTAGTCGTGCGATGCACGCACATGCAACGTACATTTTGGTGGACGCAACCACGACGCAGACTGCACGCAGCAAAGAATGGACAGGACAATTATATCAAGTTTCTCTCTCTCAGGAACGTCAGTCATAGATTATATGGGAAAAGAATGAAACCTTACTTTGGTTTACAAACATTCCATAACAACAGATCTTTTTACATGTATCACGACACAAGTGCATTCACCACAAGCATCCTTTCAGGTCATCTTTTGTCAAGGTTTTCTGTACAGTTCATAGAGTAAACATTGAAAGAGTCAAACGCGTGCTACTCGTATACAATTGCAATAGTACAATGCTGTAATATATTGCCTTTTTAGTAATTGTTCTTATCAAAGAAAAGACTTGCTAATAAGAAAAAGAGTAATTTTCTTTTTTTTGACAAGGTTGTCTTTTCTACAAAGTTCACTTAGTAAAATATTGAAAGACTTGATATAATACGTGTAATTTTGCGGTAATAGTCTCATCGAAAAGAATTCTCAGAATACAATGCTTTCTACGGAATTCTAATTTAAAGAAGGCTACAGAGTTCGGCAAGTATAGAATTTACCCTTTCCCAAACAATGAATAACTTTAGACTGTAGCAAAAAGAAAGCATTTGCATACAACACATTATTTCATAGTTTGGTAGAAAATGAATTTGCTATTGTTTTGAAAACAAGGAAGGAAGAAACCGCTGATTATCGGCATTTTTCATCTCCCCAAAATGTTTTTGAAACATATATTTGGTAGGGACATCAAAACAATGTGTTGCTTGTGAAAGGATTGAACGTGTACAGTGAAAAATGCAAAATATGCGCTTACAATTTTGATCTTTGTTCTAGAATGCTTTGGGTTGAAGTATAATTTTTCAAAAAAAATGTTGAACAGATATAGACTTATTCGAGTTTATCATGGCCGTTTTTCTGTAACCGAAGAATTAATTCGGGTAAACACGGAATATATGAAAAGACTTCACATTTCGCGTTTTTCCAAGTTATTCTGTAACATGAAATGTTCTGATATGATTCTGAATTATAGAGAAACATTTGTGATATGAATATTTCCCTGGCAAAAAGCATTTCTTTGGCAAAAGAATGCAAAATGCACGTTTCTATATCCATACAATATGATAGTAGGCCTATGACAAGGTCTATCAAACAATGAGGTTTTAAGCATTCTGCTATTCAATATTTTCTACGATGGCTTACGCAATACGCATTGTATATCTTCTGGAACAGCTTTTCAATTTCGCCGTTTGAGAAACGCTAAGAGAAATTCTGCATAGAATTGTATAAAGCGTAATTAACCCTCTCCCAAACAAGACCTGGTGTTGACTTCTCTAACAGAAATGGCTTGGGAACACATTGCGACAAAAGAAGAAACTGCTGATAACCAGCAGTTTCTCCTTTTGTCTCAATATTTTTCTAAGCTATTACATACATACTTTCTATTTTTGAGAATAATTATTTCGTAGTCTGAAATTCCTTACACATTGGACCATCCTCAAAGTTTGTCGTTTTGGAAAGTAAGTAAAATAAGGCTTGTATGTCTACAAGGTTAGTCGAGTGTAATGATCCGAGCATGTTGTGGTATTAATTATGGTTCGCGGTGGGGCGGAGTGAAGTACCTCGTATAATTACCACAAAACACCCGAATACCTTTCATCACCGGAATCTCAATAATAGGCAGGATTTAATGGATTACCTAACACGTGTACCTCATGCTTGTTAACCCTTTTACAAACAGCACCTGGTTTCGACGTCCTTGTAGAAAAATCGTGTGAAAATAATGAAGCAAAAGAAGAAAATGCTGATGACCACAAGTCACAAATCCTATCTGCAAGCATTCATTTTTTTCCGTCAGCAGCAGATTTCAATTAGGTCGAGTCTAAAATGAAATTGCTGTTTGGGAAAGGATTAAGACATTACATGAATATTTCCTTACCCAGAAACCTAAAACATCGGCAAAAAAGATCAAACTTTTCAACGCTAGTGTGTAAACTCCAGAAAGCTAAAAAGGTATATATCTGTAGAACTTGAACGAAATAACAGTTGACATAGTGTAATATACTGTGCACAAAAAGTTTAGCACACTTGGAAAATGTCCTTTCCTAGTCAAAAACTATTCCAAAATCCATAAAAACAAAACTCTGATGTGTTTGAAAATTCAATTTTCTGGCGCTTCCTGAAAATTTTGTTTCAAAATTCTTAAGCGTTAGTTTGGTATCTTACGTTAAAGTGCATAGGGGTCAGATATCGAAAGTCAAGCAAGTTTTCAATGACGCGAATGTCCAGCATAAGCAGCTAGGGCCGCCATTCAATGTCTTCCCATGTTGCAGAGAAGCTTCCTGACCACACAGAAAAGAATTTTGCCCATTCATACTGCAGATGACGCTCATTGCCATTGACGTTACAGACGACATAACTTTCTCTAGCCTGACGTCCAACAATGTTCTTTGTGTGTTCTTTTGCTGGGGATTAAGCAGTTCAGGCGTAGATCATTCTGTATGTTCCTTGGAGTAAGTGGGTGGTGATTATCTTATTGAAATATCACAACGTTGTGTCGTTGTTAGACGGTCCTGTGACAGGCTGGATAATTTCATTGCAGTACCCTTGCACCGTTCGGTTGCCATTAACTGAAATGAGGTCTGTTTAACTGTTTTCATCTATTCCTGCCTAAAAATGACGCTGCACTCGACGTAACAGTCTCAATGATGACGTTATTGGTATCAAGCCTTACGCATCTTCTCAAACCACAAATCCTGCCGTCAGTTAATGACACGTAAAATGAGATTCGTCCGGACATCAGTCCAATGTCTCCTGAATCAATATCGATGTGTCAATACCCACTGACGCCTTGCCTGTCGATGCTTAACGCCATTGGCGTAAGATCGGAGGACCCTGATGCAAGTTGTGTGGAGCCTATTCCGGACAGTCTGGTCACTAACAGTATACCTTGTGACGTCCTGGAGGAGTAGCACTAAATTCTTACTAGACAGGAATTCGAAACGTCGTCAAGACGTCGCTGTGAAACGATCCTCCCTGAACGTCGTTTTACACGGTCTGCAAGAATTAGGTCGGTCGTTGGTGGCTGAAGTTGCATTAACCAAGCGCCGTAGGCGCGTAATTGTCAATTGGAGACAATTGAAATGCAAAGCGACATCTCTAACAGACATACCTGCTTGGAGCATGCAAAGAGCTCTCTGACGTCGAACTTACGTCATCATTTCTCGCCTTCCCATAATCAATTTCAAAGAATTTGTAACAGTTAAATTGATTCTGCTAACAGATCTGGGTAATAGTGTGTTTTTGGACAAGCTAGACATTATCGATGTCACTGCACACGTGCCGCACGTGACTTTTGCTTATCTGGACTTTGTCCAATACACTGAATGTTCACTCTACACATGCACTGTATGCGTAATGGTTGTCGATCGGGACAATTGAGCAGCACAAAGCAATGTTCATTTAATTATCATAAACTGAAAAAATAATGTGTTAAAAAACGTGCTAAACTTTTTTTGCTCAGTATAGTTTGGGTATTAATACAATTTCCCTGTTGGTTCCGATTTGGCAGTATGAATCGCATTTATTATCATCTTAACATTCCGCATAAGGTATGTAGGTACTTGACGTGCCTTTGGTCAAGAAGGAAACAATTGAAAAATATACATAACATGAGATGATCTAAAATGAAATAGGCTCTAATGATGTAGGGCCTTATCATTTAAGCATTCTCACACAATGACGTTTTTGACGTTACACATAATAAAGGCTCTGCAAACATCGTGAAAAATGGAGAAATTGCTTGTGACAAGCAATTTCTTCATTTTCCACAATGTTTTCTATCCAAAAAGACAAAAAAATGCATAAATCCATTCGCCCGAAAAAGTTGCCTGTAACATCTGTGAATGTGGAAGAGGCTAAGTTTTTGCCACAACAACTATTTTCTACTTTTACCTCAATGAATTCTGTGCAATATTATATTCACAAGCTTATACTTTAGAAACATCCATTTTATCGTCTGCAGCAGCTTTCAAAATTGAATAGTACACTCAAGAATATTGCCATTTGGAACAAGATTAACCCTTTCCCAAACGACAAGAATTCAGACTGTTCCAATTTGATAACTGGTGTAGATGATGAAATAGATTTAGATAACCCCCCGGTCCCACTGAGCCCGATTTAATCCCGATTTCGAAAATTTCAAAATCGGCACGAAATCGGCGTACTTCGGGAGAGTCGTAGTACATCCTGATTAAAATCGGCACCAATTCGGGATCAAAAATAAATCGGGACAAAAATTTCAACATGCGCAAATTTTTCTCCCGATTTCGAAAATCGTGGCCAAGTCGGCGCATCTCGGTGCACGTCGTATTAAATCGGCGTTCTTCGAAGTAGGTAAATCGGCGTTATTCGGCGACTATATCGTACTTATTCGGGATACACATCTCGGCGATGAACACCGAATAACGCCGATGTACTACGAGCAAATTCCGATACACGCCGATGAACTACGACGAGTTACACGAATCGTACCCGAGGTACACCGATCTACAGCGAATAACTATGGACTACTAGGATATTATCCCGAAGTACTGCGAGGTACCCCGAATTCCGGAAAGTGTATTAAAAAGACGAATCAACTTTGAAAGCATATGGTTAAATTTTATCAACTATAATATGACGTAATTTCGGACAAATGATAGTATTTCGCCGTTGTGGTTCTAAAACCCCGCAACTGCAGCTTGAGTCTGTTTTTGGCATAAACTTAATTGCTATTTATTCAGTTCTAAACCTTTAAACAAAAGCATTCGATGCACTGTGACCATAAAAGCGGACTCTTGAATAAAGAAACAACTGCCAGCTACTACATAATTGATATTCCTGATGAGTCATTGGTCAACCAACCTGATCCTGATCAGGATCCTGACTACGAACTTGAAGATGGCATCGATACTCAGGGAACCATCATTAAGAAAAGGAAACCATTCAAACATATTGATCTGACAGAAGATGACTTCATTGTAGGTTAACATAGGTTTTGCGAACAATATATCGAAGAAATTATTAAGGAAAATTGATTATGAAAATGGTGGTTATTAGCATTTGCTTCTTTTGTCTTAATGTTTTCTCATATATTTTCTAATAAGGACATACAAACAAGGTCTGGTTTGGGAAATGCTTAAGCCACTTTCGATAGGGTTTACGGACCCTAAAAAATCACCACCTTCTAGTCATACGAAATGCATCAAATTTCACACACTTGTAAATACGTACACGTCAAATAAGTTAATTCACCGTGCGGGATTTCAAGATTATGCTTCAAGAAGAAAATAATTTACAAAAAAATATTTTACTCTATATTCATATGCAAGGGAGTTAATTTTGAACATTTTTGTCAAATATTTCCATAAGTATGCATTAATTCAAAATTCTACACCGTTCAAAATGCTTATGTATGTATCTAGAATGGAAATGTAGCACAGTTTAAGAGTAATTGGCACTTTTCAAATTTTGTATCTGGGTCTTTGGAGCTTTTGAGGTGTTGGATACCTTAATGCCACTGACGATACTTTTGGCTGTTTTGCAGCCTATAGGGCATCTATCTATATTTTCCTGGCTTTCTCGTACTATTAACAAGGCATAAACTCTATCCAATACACCCGTAAACTCACCAGTACTACACTTGGATCTGAATTGTCAATTGGGGTCAATTTTATCAAGTAATCCGTGACGTAATTTCGGACAAACAACAGTTATTTTAATGTCGCTTTCTGTTGTTGGCTTGTGGCTACTTTAATAAACACATTCCAAATTAATTTTTCTGTTGAATTAATCATAATTTATATACCAAGATACGAAATCGGGGCAAAATCGCGACGAAAATGTTCAAAAGTCGTAGCAGATCGGATCTGTCGGCGTATGTCGCAGTAACTCTGTATGCGTCGCAGTACATCGTAGTTAGAAATCGGGACAGTCGGTCTAGTTCGTACTGTTTCGTAGTAACTCGGCTCCTAATCTCGTGGTACTTCGGAACAAAATCGGGACAAAATTGTAGTTAATCGTATTGCATCGTAGCATTTCGCTGTTCATCGGGAACTTACCGCTAAAGATGGGATGAGCGGAGAAAATCGGCTCAAATTCGTAGTAAATCGCAGACAATGTGCCCTCCCGAAGCACTACGACTATTTTGGAAATCGGGCTCAGTGGGACCGGGCGGTAAAGAAAGGGTATGTGTAAAATACAGCATAGAAAATACTGAGGCAAATGGAGAAAATGCTGACTGGTTCAAAAATGTTCAATGTTCAATGTTGTTCTTTTGCCTCAATGTTTTCCCCAAAATTTTCTTTTGGGGACATCAAAACCATATTTTGTTTAGAAAAGGGTTAAAGTAATAATGAATATGTCACGGTTGACGGATGATTGATGGGAAAATTATAACGGGAAAAAAGGTGGAGTGCCTTTGAAGTTGTTTTTTCTTGATGAATTACTTGTACCGTGTTCCGACATAGTTCTAAGATCTAGGAAGTCGACCTATGTAGTTGTAATTAAACGCTGCATGCGAAAAAATCCCTACCGCCGACGCAATTTTAGGTTTGGCGAAAGTTACAACCTGCGAGAACTATCGACCAAGATGAAACTGCAATTATTACAAAATGATCACATTGTAAATGTTCTCACTGTTAAAACATAGGGGTGCGCGGTGGATAGCCCACGTGACTTTCTGGAAACGTTCACACCGAAAAAAAAAACGTCCTCTTCAGGTATGTTTTGATTTTAAAATTTCTCAGTTGATACTCTACGGATTTTGACGAGATAAGGTGCACTGCACTGTATGCGCATTTGAGAGGGCCATTCCCGATTATAACTCACTCTGCGACAAATCCCATCTTATCTTGAAGCATTCAAGCAGAAACCTACATTTTGAATGTTTGATGAAAACAAGTTGCAGTTACGAGATTCTCGTAGAAAAGCGATGTCTCCTTGGGTTTTCCTCTCAACTTAAAAGTCTGTGTTCAATTTAAGAATTCATGTTGTCATGTGCACACCATTCAAATTTGGACCAGTCAATATTTTCTAAATTTGAGAAGGAATTACGGATGTCCTGTTTAAAGTCCGTCTTTTCCTGCACGACTGTGTCTTACAAATCACTTGAGTACGTGTGCTTCTTTCGAATGTGCTTTGATAGCATGTATAGGTCTACTAGAATTGGGGAAAAGATCATGGATTTTTCCACATAATCCTTAAAAAAAGAAAGCTTCAGAGAATGAAAAACAATAATATTTGTAAAAAGCAATCTATATTTCAAATCTAGATCTGAGACTACTCACCAACATTTCTAAATCGATTAATCAATTCTGAGTTAAATGCCATCTGATTGTACGTTCCGTATGCATCGATCAACCAGATTTTTTTTTATTATTTGAGTTCATTTAAAGGTATAAATGTATTAGACCAGTTTGGGATGCAAAAAACAGAACGCATTGTTGTATATAAGGGAAACAACACGAGCGCAAAAACTTAAACATCATAAGTTACTCCCATTCTGTTGTGTATTTTAACGGAGTGACAAAACCCAAACATGTGCTTTCGCCATTTTTAATCGAGAGAGAGCAGACTACATCATAAGTGGTAAATAGCCAACGCGGACTACAGAATAGAACCGAACAGAATATTGATCAGACTACGTCAAGTTTCTATAGTTCATAGCATTCCTCCTCACTAGATGGAAAAGTCTATATATTTCAAACCTTTTACATTTTACTTATAGTCAGTTTATAGTACCTTGTATTATAATAATGATATAGTCTGTTACATCATTGAATATTTGTAAACATTAGTCAAAATAAAGAAAGATAGTCAGTAAAGCTTTGGTCTTCATTACCTTAAACATTTTGAACTGTATAAGAAATATACATTCTTGTGAAGAACATAAATGTATATCTAAACATACACTTCAACTTGTGTTTACCCTTTTGACAACATCACCTGAAATTTTCTTTCATTCATGTGAAAACTACTTTGAAAACATCTCTCTTCAGAAAGCATTTTGTTTTTGGAAAACATTTTGGTAAATGGTGATTTTCATATGGAAAATAAGACTATCAGTCTTCCAACTTTAAAACTAAACTCAAAAATATCAAAACACTTGGAGTGTTACACAGAGGATTATTATGCCTCAAATCACAGTGTAACCACTCACACGACACTAATCTTCAAAACGTTTCGGAGTCTTGCCTCTAGTTGATCGAACTGGATATCGACGGGTTGGTGCAGTTTCAGCCGAGATGACTTCTTGACTCTCTGGTTGTTTCTCTGCTGGAACAGCACTTCCTGTTGGTACCGTCGGTTGTACTATAGGTGTCGCATCGCGCATAGATGTTTCGACTTGATCCGAAATAGGGAACTGACCTTTGACGATCTGGTCAGCGTGTCGTCTCCAAACCGCTCCATTTCCCAAACTGACTTTATATGACAAAGGTCCAGTTTTTGACTCGATTGCCCCGGACACCCATTTCTCATCTTTACTACGGTAGTCGCGTACACTAACTTTCTCCCCCAGATCGAATGTACGAGCTGAACGAGAGTTATTCTTGAACATTTTCTCCTGCTCATCATTAACTTTACGCTGTGTCACTGGTTTAATTAAACTTAAGCGTGTTTGTAGAACTCGACCCATGAAAAGTTGGGCAGGTGCTTCTCCTGTTGTCGAATGTGGTGTTGATCTGTATGAAAGCAGAAAGTTACTTAGTCTCTTTTGGATAGTACCACCGTGTCTCTTGGATGCTTTCATCGCTTGTTTGAAAGTAAACACTAAGCGTTCCGCTTGTCCATTGGTACGCGGATGATAAGGTGCGGAGGTGATATGTCGCACCCCATTGATCCTCATGAATGTCCTAAACTCTTCCGAAACGAATTGAGGTCCGTTATCGCTAACGATGCACTCAGGCAACCCGTTCCTCGCAAACACTTCACGCATGACTTCTATTGTCTTGTTTGAAGTGGTTGATGTCATTTGTATGATTTCTGGCCACTTAGAATGCGCATCTACCATTAATAGAAACATACTGCCTTCGAATGGTCCAGCGAAATCGACATGTACGCGTTGCCATGGCCTTTGTGGCCATTCCCACGGATGTACAGGTGCTGCACACGGGCTTTGTTTGTGTGCCAAACAACCATCACAGTTTTTCGCGAGTGATTCCAGGTCCGCATCTATACCTGGCCACCACACATAGCTCCTGGAAATAGCCTTCATCTTAACTATCCCCATATGTCCCTCATGTATTTCACTCAAAACGCGTTTACGCAGTTTCTCAGGTATAACTACTCTTACCCCCCACATGATGCACCCTTGATGTACGCTTAACTCTAGTTTCCGATTCAAAAACATGTCTAGACTAGAATCACTATCTGTCCACCCATTCATTAAATTGTCATATCAGACAATGCGAAGAGTCAAAAAAATTTACAGGACAGTGGGTCCTGTAAAGGTACTTTTTTTACCAGACCGGAAGATGTTTTACAGGACCGAAAAAATACATAAAAATATTTCGAATCATCACTATAACAAAAACGTGTCTCGACAGTGTTTCTCCCAGGATCAATTTTTGGGGTCATTTATGACCCCCTGTCTCCATTTGGGGGGGGGGGTCTCCATTTGGGGGGGGGGGGGGGGTGAATTTTAGAGGGTCAATTTTGTAAACGAATAAATCAGATTTTCAAACACTTGAAATGGCTTGTACACTTTAATTTTGTCTATGGACAGCATAATAATAGTTCTAGGAAAAAAGCAAATAAACAAACAACTTTTTCTCATATTCAAAGAGTGATTATTCTAGGATTTCAATAAAGATTGGATGACCAATGTCCCACCACTTCAAAAATCTGGGGGATTATAAGTTAATGCAATAAATAACTAGACAAGATCTACATGTATATGAAAACTATTTCTTCCTTAGTAGTGGCAAGCCTTCATTTATGATTGTATTACATGTTCATATTACTTTCCTAGTTGTTTCATGTATTATTGTCCAAGAAATGGGGATGTAGAATATCAAATTAATTTTTGGGTTGAACTATTTTGGGGACGAATCGTAGAGAAACAACTCACTTTCTTTGTCTCAAAACAAAGTATTAAAATTTATTCTTTAACAAAATAATATCATGTTCAGATAACAAAATCAGATTCTATCCTGAATATTTACAATTTAGTCTGCTTACTATGTTTTCTTTCAAAGAAATTCCGTTTTTCTGACTGAGAAAAAGATCGTCAATCCAGGTTACCCAGACAAAAATGTTTAGCTTAAGGATGATATGCAGGGGGTATAAGTATTGATACCAGTTTAACTTGGCTTGAATTGTATTTCAAACTGATTATTCAATTAAAATGAGTGAAAAAACGAGACAAAATAACTCCAACTGGCTTTGGAAGCCGGAGAATAAACCACCCTTAAAAGAACAACAACAACAGGGTTAACAGTCTTCCGCGAAACTCAATTTAATCCTTTCCCTGACGATTTATTTGGGTCAAAAACGAAGAAAACACGCTCTTTGTGAAACACTGAGTGTCAGAATATATGCATCGCGATACTTTGTCGACAGATTTTTTTTAGTAAGGATACACATTTTATGCTTCGACCCAGACTTTTACCGGACAGTGGGTCTCTATTATTTTTGTCGGACATAGGCGAATTTAACCAGACATGTCCGGCGGTCCGGCGGGATTTCGCGATGTCTGTCATATACGCGAGAAAGAGTCGGATCTTGGCGCGTTGCCTTACGAACCTCTTTTGACGTGACGGGTAGATTTTCAAACTGTTCCGTGAAGAAAACACGTATTTCGTCATCATCGGAATTTACGTCATCATTCTCGGCAGAAGGAAGTGGTAGTCTCGAAAGACCATCTGCGTTACCATGACTTTTTGTCCCTTTATACTGTATAGTATATGTGAAACCTGAGAGATACAGAGCATATCTCTGTAATCGAGCAGCGGAAGTAGCGGGTATGCCCTTTTGAGGGTTAAAAATTGATACTAACGGTTTATGGTCGGTAACCAATGTAAATGTGCGACCATAGAGGTACGTGTGAAAACGTTTAACACCCCAAACAATACCTAACGCTTCCTTATCTATCTGCGAGTAATTTTTTTCAGCGGATGTCAACGTTCGTGACGCGTAAGCTATCGGTCTCTCATCCCCGTTGGGTAATTTATGCGACAAAACCGCGCCCAAACCGTATGGTGATGCGTCACATGATACCAAAACCGGCAAATCTGGACTGTAATGTACTAGCACGTCGTCCGAAGTAATCATGTCTTTGATTCGGTTGAATGCATTCGCACAATTAACGTCCCACTTCCAGGGTACGTTTTTCTCTAACAGATGATGCAATGGCCGCAAAACCGTTGCAAGGTTGGGTAAGAAACGCGAATAATAGTTCACGAGCCCTAAAAACGCGCGTAATTGACTGACATTAGCAGGTATCTCTGCGTTCAAGACCGCGTTAACCTTTTCCTGCGTCTTATGTAGCCCATCTTTATCGATCCGATGACCGCAAAACGTCACGCTACTCATGAAAAATTCGCATTTGTCCTTGTTAAGCCGCAAACCATATTGGTCTAAACGTTTAAGAACGTTGTCAAGATTGAGCAAGTGTTCTTGACTATCTTTTCCCATGATTATCATATCGTCTAAAATGCACTGTACCCCATCTAGACCCTGTAAAATCTGGTCCATGGTGGCTTGCCAGATGGCTGGCGCAGACGCTATCCCGAAACTTAAACGATTATAGCGGAACAACCCCTTATGAGTGTTAATTGTCAGGTACTGTTTATCACTCTCATGTACTTTCATCTGTAGGTACGCGTTTTTCAGATCTAGTTTGGTGAATTTCTCTCCACCAGCCAGAGACGCAAAGATGTCCTCCACTTTTGGAAGTGGATATTGATCAACCTCCAACACTTTATTTACTGTGACCTTAAAGTCTCCACAAATGCGGACAGATCCATCTTTCTTGGTAACAGGTACTATGGGTGTGGCCCACTCGCTAGTCTCAACCCTAGAAAGAACCCCCTTTTTCACTAAAGAGTCTAATTCCCTCTCTATTTTAGGTTTCAATGCATATGGTGCCGCCCGTGCCTTACAAAATACCGGATTTGCACTTGGCTTGACTTTGATACGGGCTTCGATACCGTTCACACAACCAAGCTCGTCTCTGAAAAGATGTTGATACTTCTGTCGTAACCCATCAACACTGGTGTCCAATTTTGTCTCTGTATGAAACAAATTTCGCAAATTTGACCAGTCTAATTTTAGTCGTGATAGCCAATCTCTACCAAATAGTGCTGGCCCCTTCGTGTCAACTACATAAAGTTCAACGAGTTCCTTTTGTCCATTGATCTCGACCTGAACGTCAAATTTCCCCTTTGGCCGAATTATCTCCCCTGAATAGGTTTTAAGTCTAACATTTGATTCCAACAGCTTCTGTTTGTTGAAACATTCCTTGTATGTCGTCAACGGAATAATGCTTATTGCCGCCCCTGTGTCTAGTTCCATACGAATTTTCCGGCCGTGGATTCTGGGCTCTACCCAGATGACATCACTTGATACATTATTGACATTTTTCACGTCAAGATGCTATGTTAGCGTTACCGGTCGCCAAAATCGCCAGTGGCGATCAAAATCGTCAAATGGCGATCATTATTTTCAAAATCAACCATTCTGGCGATCGCAAAAAATGTCGCCTATCTTACCTGCAAATGAAGGGTTATCCTAATAATTCTGATAAGATATCCTGCCACACGCCCATAATTACATTTATGACCGGATTAACACATCAGTTACAATAAACACATGCACGTTTTGGCATTTATGATTAGCGATCTAATTACACACACAGCGTGTGACCTAACACGTGTCTATTGACCAGCTGTGTTAATCCGCTTGATTGACGATTGCGCGTGATTGATGGGTAGATAATGATTCTGATTGGCTGTTTGGCCTTATCCATAAAAATAGGCGTGGCGATTTAAGTAACCTAGTTATCGACGCGGCATGTATAAAACGGCGATATAATTTGTCAAAAAGCATAATTTCATTTTGTTTTGTTAAATTAATCAGTTGCATAAATATTAATTCTATAAATTATCAGGGATATTTGTTGCGTTTGCGCGATGTCAAAATTAAACCAGAAGCGCAAGCTCGACAGTCAACCGTCGCTGTTTGCGTTTATGAACCCCGAAAAACGACAGAAAACATCGGAAAACACAGAAGACTATGTTTGTGAGAAATCTCAGAACACTGATTCTTTGACACGGACTGACTTGTGTAAAAAGAGTGATCGAAGATTCAAGAGGGAATGGGTTGAAAAGTTTCCCTATCTTAGATACGACGCAAATAAACAGGTGATGTTTTGTTCGCTGTGTGAGCGGGCCGGACGGACAAATATATGGACATCTGGCTGTGACAAATTCAAGGTATATACAGGAACGGTACGGGAATACAGAAATTACCAAACTATCGGAGTTTTACGGTGATGAATGTCGATCGCCGTTGTCTGTCAAGGGGGACGAATTGCTTGTTGAATGGAGCCTGTTCAGACATTACATGTTTGATAACTGTAGAAAAATGAAATTCGGAGAAATGGCAGAATCGGTTTTTATAAATCAAAACATTGTATCCTCCTACCCAAACGTGTGTCATTTAATCAAAGTGTGTTTGATTTTGCCTGTATCTAGTGCCGACTGTGAGCGTGGATTTTCCAGGTATAATCTAGTCAAAACGAAACTAAGAAACAGACTTTACACGTCGACTGTAAACACACTGATGATGATGACAGTGGATACACCTTCCATAGACAAAATGAATGACTTTAATTTTGGAAGAGCTTTTGATATTTGGGCCGCTAAAAAGTGCAGGCGAACAGGACAATTCAATAAGGCAAAATAGTTAAGATTAGGGAGATCAACATCATACTTTGAATAGTTTTGTTTGTAGCAGCTTTCCAATAAGAACAGTCAAAATATTCGCCGTTTGGAAAGGATCCATGTAAATAGACAATCAAAGTACTTTGAGAACTTAATCAAAGTACTTGTAGTATCAAAGTACTATGAGTATTGTAAATACAACAAAATTCAATTCCATGTTTATTTATTGCTATTTTTAGACAACAATGTCAAAGCTTAACTAGATAAGCTTTTTTCTTCTGTTTAGCTGTTTTGTTTTCTTTTCTATTGTATATACATAAAGATCTGAAAAAGAAAAGGATTGTAATAAATATTGTGTAAATTTAAATTTGTGTTTCATTCTTCATTTAACTATGAAAAATATGCCTTTCCTTTTGCTGCAATGCATCCAATCATGATTCTTATTTAAAACAGTCAGTTTTCTTTCTTACTCATATTATGTTTCAAATCTCTGTAAAATTTACAGAAACTGTTTATTGTACAGGATTTGAACCATACTAATCAATAAATCATGTTTAGTATCAAAACACAGCTTTTTCTCTACAGATCTCAAATCAATATTCATATTTTAGCTATTTTCAACATTTGTTACATTATTTAACTTTTCAGTTTTTCATCATATATTCTATTTAGTCTTTTATGTTACATAACACCTTATGGACAACATATGAAGCCATTTAGATTCTTATCAAGATGTTATTATAATTAAGCTTGCAGAACTATGCAGTAAAATCCCTACTGTTTGCATTGCCCAATCATTATCATAAGTAGGTGATATATTCTTTTGATCTTATGCAATCTTGGAAGAAAATGCTATTCTATCAGTGGTCATATTATTGACCAATCAGAACGAATGACACTTTTTACTTGAGATGCATTTTATTAGAATCTGTTTGATTGGTTGTTTGGTTGATTGAGAAGTCATGTGATGTCTCAGTCTTTGAGAGAAATTTTAGAGACAGAATCAGTTAGAAATTTACCTTTGGCGTTAAAACAATAATTTAGAAATCTTAGTGAATACAAAAATAAAGAAAACTTTGTGACAATTCTCTATACATGTGATATCTTTGTGATATTTGGACTTTTTATTACTTTTAACAGTTTTAGAACATTAACTTTGTGACTATTACTTTGTGGACATTTTGTTGAATCATTTGTTGATAATTAAATTTCAAAAACCTACAACTGTGTTCATATATGGCGACTCCAATCCCACATACCAACATGACAGGCTGCTGTTACAGTCGACCAAGCGTTGTTGCGAGTGGAACCCAAAATCCATTTTCATAATAATTTGGTGGAGATATCCGCGGTACGAAACCCCTGGTTTCCCTCTCACAGACAGCCGAGCAGAATACAGCAGAGCTATTCCCCGAGCGCCTGCTATAGATACCCTGGTGGAGAAAATAGTGGACTATACCAACACCCTGTTATGTGCGGAAGATGTGGCACTTCCACCATGGATTTACATGTTTGTCCTGCCCGTACACGGAAGTGTTATACATGCCGACGTTATGGACACTATGCGACAATGTGTAGGACAGTACTACCCAAACCTACCACAAGCCAAGAGAACGTACGACCACAACAAACCGAGACAACATCACATCAGACCAAACAACAACGATCAACAAACACAACATCTCAACAAACCCAGACGGATACAATTCATGAACAAACCCATTCAATAAACCAGCTAACCTTGGAAAATACAGGACTATTAGATAAATGTGCAAATTTAGAAAGGACTGTCCAAGACTTAAACACACAAGTAAGTGACCTTCAAGATCATTTGAATAAATCATCATCAGTGCTCACACTTTTCAAAGAAAGATGCCAGAAACTTACCAGAGAAAAGGACGAGTTAGTGAAGAAGTGTGAGGACCTTAGTGAAAAACTGGACTTAGTGACCAAAAACAGTGATGACCAGGAAAAGATGATAAATGAACTTAATGACCAACTTTCAGTTCTATACAAATATACAGTGGACTTAGACAACAATAGATTTAGTAATTTTATTGGATTGGTTGAAGTAATTCGAGAATGTAGAGAGGTTACAGAGACATGCAGTAAATTTTTTAACAATAGACATTGTCGTCAATGCCGCACTACTTTACATTCCAAACAAGAACCATGTCCTGCAAAGGGATGGAAATGTTTTGCATGTGATCGTGCAAATCATTTCACCTATGCATGTGATGGTGGTTTGAGCAAATGCATGATAGACCCTGACAAAGAAACAAAACAGCTACTGTTGCACTTAGAAAATGTGACTGGTCTAAAAACAGAACATAACTTCTACAAACAGACTATATTTGCTCAAACTTAAATTAGCTTCTGAGTCAGAACCAAACCTACAGAGAGAGAATTATTATGTTTCAAATCTCTGTAAAATTTACAGAAACTGTTTATTGTACAGGATTTGAACCATACTAATCAATAAATCATGTTTAGTATCAAAACACAGCTTTTTCTCTACAGATCTCAAATCAATATTCATATTTTAGCTATTTTCAACATTTGTTACATTATTTAACTTTTCAGTTTTTCATCATATATTCTATTTAGTCTTTTATGTTACATAACACCTTATGGACAACATATGAAGCCATTTAGATTCTTATCAAGATGTTATTATAATTAAGCTTGCAGAACTATGCAGTAAAATCCCTACTGTTTGCATTGCCCAATCATTATCATAAGTAGGTGATATATTCTTTTGATCTTATGCAATCTTGGAAGAAAATGCTATTCTATCAGTGGTCATTTTATTGACCAATCAGGCTAAATGACACTTTTTACTTGAGATGCATTTTTCTAGAATACGTCTGATTGGTTGTTTGGTTGATTGAGAAGTCATGTGATGTCTCAGTCTTCTAGAGAATTTTAGAAAGTCAGAATCAGTTAGAAATTTACCTTTGGCGTTAAAACAACATTTTAGAAATCTTAGTGAATCAAAATTAAAGAAAACTGTGTGATATCAATAATCTAAGTGATATCTTTGTGATATTTAGACTTTGCATTACTTTTAACACTTTTAGAACAAACTTTGTGACAAATTACTTTGTGGACATTACTTTGTTGAATCATTTGTTGATAATTAAATTCAAAAACCTACAACTGTGTTCATATATGGCGAAACCTATCCCGCATCTCAACATGACAGGCTGCTGCTACAGTCGACCCTGTGTTGTTGCGAGTGGAACCCATGTTTCAAATCTCTGTAAAATTTACAGAAACTGTTTATTGTACAGGATTTGAACCATACTAATCAATAAATCATGTTTAGTATCAAAACACAGCTTTTTCTCTACAGATCTCAAATCAATATTCATATTTTAGCTATTTTCAACATTTGTTACATTATTTAACTTTTCAGTTTTTCATCATATATTCTATTTAGTCTTTTATGTTACATAACACCTTATGGACAACATATGAAGCCATTTAGATTCTTATCAAGATGTTATTATAATTAAGCTTGCAGAACTATGCAGTAAAATCCCTACTGTTTGCATTGCCCAATCATTATCATAAGTAGGTGATATATTCTTTTGATCTTATGCAATCTTGGAAGAAAATGCTATTCTATCAGTGGTCATATTATTGACCAATCAGAACGAATGACACTTTTTACTTGAGATGCATTTTATTAGAATCTGTTTGATTGGTTGTTTGGTTGATTGAGAAGTCATGTGATGTCTCAGTCTTTGAGAGAAATTTTAGAGACAGAATCAGTTAGAAATTTACCTTTGGCGTTAAAACAATAATTTAGAAATCTTAGTGAATACAAAAATAAAGAAAACTTTGTGACAATTCTCTATACATGTGATATCTTTGTGATATTTGGACTTTTTATTACTTTTAACAGTTTTAGAACATTAACTTTGTGACTATTACTTTGTGGACATTTTGTTGAATCATTTGTTGATAATTAAATTTCAAAAACCTACAACTGTGTTCATATATGGCGACTCCAATCCCACATACCAACATGACAGGCTGCTGTTACAGTCGACCAAGCGTTGTTGCGAGTGGAACCCAAAATCCACTTCGTAATACTCATCATAATGGACATCCTAAGTAGGCCTAATCATGACAAACATGATTTGAAATGTTTGGACCTGCAGCAAAAGGAAGGGTACCACACCCTTTTAACCGCTTTTCGTATTCTCTAAACAAATTATCGTCTTCGTCAAATTTGGCTACTAAGAATTTTTCCTTAGCGCCAACCTAGAAGATGTCCCATAAATTCTTCAGATGAAGATGAACTTTCGTGAACGTCATGGACCTTCCGAGATTTCTGGAATTTCTTCTTAGGTTTCCCTTTCTTCTTCTTTTCTTCAGATAAACAGGCTTTCTCAATGTGCCCCTTCTTGTTACAACCATAGCAAGTAGCAGATTTGAACTTACATTCATCCGGGCTGTGGTTAGTCCCTTTACAACGAAAACACGCTCGCCCCTTTTTAGACGTTGTGACAATGTTGACAGATTGGTGTTTCCTTAGCTCTACAGCGTCCCTTGCTGCCGTTTCCATGGCAATGGCAAGCTCCAAAGCGTTTTCATAGGTTAAGTCTTTCTCAGTCAAGAGTTTCTTTTGAATGCTCTCATTTTGCAAACCACAAACTAGCCTATCTTTTAAGGAATCCTGGAGGTCGGCGAACCCACAGTGTTCACTCAACTTCCTGATGGCTGCATTGTACTCCCTTATTGACTCGTTTTCCTTCTGATCCCTCTTGTGAAATCTAAACCTCTCGGCGATTGGGATCGGCGTAGGGTTAAAATGGGATCGGAGTATTGTCGTTAGCTCCTCGTAGGACTTAGCCCCTGGTATTTCTGGTGAAGTCAGGTCTCGCAACAAACTGTATGTTCGGCCCCCCACCACGCTCAACAACACCGGAACCTTCTTCTCGTCCTTAACCTCATTAGCCAGGAAGAACTGCTCTAACCTTTCCTGATACGAGCTCCATAATTCCGTGGCGTCTTCATATGCGTCGATTCTGCCGATGCGGCTCATCCTCGTCGCCAATATGTTGTGTATTTTAACGGAGTGACAAAACCCAAACATGTGCTTTCGCCATTTTTAATCGAGAGAGAGCAGACTACATCATAAGTGGTAAATAGCCAACGCGGACTACAGAATAGAACCGAACAGAATATTGATCAGACTACGTCAAGTTTCTATAGTTCATAGCACATTCTTTATCTTAACTATACTCCTCAAAAAAAGTTAAGGACCACACATTCAAAGTGCGATATTTTTTCATTCCTTATATGAATCTGTTTATAATTTGTTGCATGAAAACTAGTACACTTTCTTCATAATCAGTTAATCAGTTGATTGGAAAATTAACCGAATTTAAAACTGTACGAGGACATGGCATAACACTACCCTTTAAAATGCTTGTTTTTGCATGTAGTGGGTAGAATGGTAACTTTCAGAAAAAGCCCTTTTCCTTAGGATTTTCTTTTGAAAAATCACACGTATGGCCAGTTTTGACTATCTCGAACCTCTATTAACTCAATGCAAGAAAAGTAGAAGTTGTAAACTAACTTCTGGTACCCTGTATGAGGAATTTACATAATGACTACCATCGCCCATTTGAGAGATTCCAGCATCACTTACGGAACATTATGAGTAGAGATCCTTTCTGTAATGTTGGTCCCACACATTTTCAACATGATTCACATAAGGAGAGTGTACTGTCTATTGCATAAATTATATTTTTCTCTCTCTTAAAAACTCAGTTGCTATTCTAACCATGTGTGGACGGTCGTTATCTTCCCCTAAAATGAATTTAGGAACAATAGCACCAGCGAATGGCTAAGATTATCTGACGAGAACATCATCTCTATATCGATCGCCGGAAAGTGATCTGTTAGGATGGATACCGAGTTCCGTAGAACCAACTTAACATACCCACCCCACTCAAGCACAAATGGCCCATTTTACCTATCGCCTTTTACACCATAAAATCTTTAAAACGCCGATTTTTCTGAGGAAACACTACGACTTTTCCGATTATGGTATTCTGCCACAATTTGCACCGGTCGCATCCCAAAATAGACCTCAATTCTGCAAGGCGAAACTTTGCATTATGGACGGTGAAAGTCAATGCAAAATCGTCCTGTCTTTGCGGCTGAAATGGGGCTCACCGGAAGCCTCCATGTGCCTAATTTATGAGCTTAGATGTGCTTTTTTTGTTTGAACATAAACAGCTTGTACTGTTGGTCTCAAGTGAAATTTGATGGACGATAACGCTCGTCTTCACACATCTAGCTTCGTTGTCAAGTAGGAAAAACGCAAATTATTGAAAGGTTAGCAAGCTTTCTTTACATAAAACTCGTTTTACATGTGTTGGACTGTCATCACAGAAGAAATCCTTCCCATAATGTCCATACAGACATATCGGAATCTTTCAAACGGGTCCCAATAGATGCATTGTCTAAACCCCTTCATGCCGGAACCGGAAGTTGATTTCAAGCGTCTGTTCACATTTAATTGAAGTGATGGATGCATAAGATGACCACGCAGGTTATGTACCTGAATTTTCAGAGGGAAATCTTGAGAAACAAGGACTTTTTCTATAAAATGCTACCCCACCCACTACATGAAAAATCAAGCATTTCGATGGGTAGTGCACTGCCAAATTCTCTTACAATTTTAGTTTCGGCATTTTTTACAATTTCTCGATGATTTGTTATGGAGGAAAGATTGCCATTCATTATGCAGTAACTCATGAATAATTTTATTGAAAGAATCGTAGAATATTTTATATCAAATATGTGGTCCTTAACTTTTTTTGATGAGTATATAAACGCAAGGTTGGTGAAATGGGGGTTTAGCGTAATGTTCAACAATTTTCCTGTTATATTGGCAGGTTTGTGTACCTAACCATGTGTTACTGGGCCATGTTTTACTACGGAACTTGTGATTTACCCGTAAATGAGCACTTATTAACACAACAACTAATCAATCCGAATCAAATTTTACATTCAATCAGATGACTTGTTATAACAAGTGCATGTCGTATTGCGATGCAATACAGGAGTCCTCCACCGGATAACAAAAATTCCTTTCTTATAATATATCTCCTACTTACTAGATCTATAACTGTATACAAAATTGCTAGCACATTAGGTTTTGGACAAAATGTCCCAAACAAAAATATAAGGGTAAAAACAACCAAGGGCAATAAGTCCAAAAAAAGGCGGAGAAGAGTAATGATTCTTGTACATGCCACTTGTCCTCAATGAGATCTATAAGTGTACCAAGTTTGAAATTGCTAGCACTGATGGCTCAGGAGATATGGTCCGGACAAAAATGTAAGGATAAAAAACAACAACCAACAATAACTAAAAAAGTGGATGTGGCAGAGTAACAGTTCTTGTACATTACACTTCTTCTCAATGAGATCTAACAGTGTACAAAGTTTGAAGTTGCTAGGGCTTATGGTTTAGGAGATAAGTTCGGGACAAAAATGTAAGGATAGAAACAACAAAGGGCTATAATTCAAAAAGTGAACATGGCAGAGTGATAGTTCTTGTACATGACACTTGCCCTCTATGATATCTATAAGTGTAGCAAGTTTGAAGTTTCCTGCACTTATGGCTTAGAAGATATGTTCCGGACAAAAATGTAAGGGTAAAAATAACAAAGAGCAATAACTCCAAAAGTGGGTGTGACAGAGTAACATTTCTTGTACACGAAACTTGTCCTCAATGAGATATCTATAAATGTACAAAGTTTGAAGTTGCTAGCACACATAGTTTAGGAGATATGTTCCGGACAAGAATGTAAGACTAAAAACAACAAAGGGCAATAACTCAAAAAGTGGACATGGCAGAGTAACAGTTCTTGTACATGACACTTGTCCTCGATAAGATCTATCAGTGTACAAAGTTTGAAGTTGCTAGCACTTATGGCTTAGAAGATATGTTCCGGACAAAAATGTAAGGGTAAAAAAAACAAAGGGCAATAACTCAAAAAGTGGGCGTGGCAGAAAAACAGTTCTTGAACATGACACTTGTCCTCAAAAAGATCTATAAGTATACAAAGTTTGAATTGCTAGCACTTATAGTTTAGGAGATATGATCCGGACAAGAATGTAAGGCTAAAAACAACAAAGGGCAATAACTCCAAAAGTGGGCGTGGCAGAGTTATGGTTCTTGAACATGACACTTCTCCTCAATGAGATCTATAAGTGTACAAAGTTTGAAGTTGCTAGCACACATATTTAGGAGATATGTTCCGGACAAGAATGTAAGGGTAAAAACAACAAAGGGCAATAACTCAAAAAGTGGGCGTGGCAGAGTTATGGTTCTTGAACATGACACTTCTCCTCAATGAGATCTATAAGTGTACCAAGTTTGAAGTTGCTAGCACACATAGTTTAGGAGATATGTTTCGGACAAGAATGTAAGGGTAAAAACAACAAAGGGCAATAACTCAAAAAGTGGGCGTGGCAGAGTTATGATTCTTGAACATGACACTTCTCCTCAATGAGATCTATAAGTGTACCAAGTTTGAAGTTGCTAGCACATATGGTTTAGAAGATATAGCCCGGACAAGTGTGACAGACAGACAGACGGACAGACGGAATCGAGCAAACCTATAGTCCCCCAACCGGTAACCGGTGGGGGACTAATAATCTACGCAACAATGTTCGTAAGCTCATAGGTAAAACAGCTCCAATGCATTTCTCTCACCAGTACGAATACAACGTCTAATCCGAGCCTCCGGATGCTCATCCCACTTAGATCATACATGTGCATAAATTACCCTCTACTGGTGAGAGACAAACGAGGTCTATCAAATATCAGCAATGTAATTGACCGAGCCAGAGTTCGAATCGTCCGACCCCTGGATTAATAGACTCTGACGTTATCGACATTTTTGGGCTTGATTCATCGAGGCAGTTGGGTTCAAGGACGAAGATAAGGGCCAACGCGACAGACAAGAGGAGGTAAAAGCATTTCGTCGCTTTTCAACGAAAACCTCGTAACTGCAGCTTGTTTTAAGCTGCAGTTACGAAGTTTTCGTTGAAAAGCAAGGACTTGATAATGATGACAGATGATGAAGGCGATACATTTGTAACATAGTTCGACTCTTCGAGTGTAATCATAAAGTACAAGAATCTCTTTGCCTTTCGGTACAGATATGATAAAACGCAAAACCAAAGGTCTTTTAAAATTCAAACACATTTATTCAAGTCATTACCTAACTGACTTAGTCAGTGCACCAAACGATCATTTCTCAGGTTATTTATATACAATATAAGATTGGCACTTTGTGAAATCGTATACACTAATAGCACTCATTACCAGACTAACTTATCTACACATGGCAAAGACAAGTAGCTGATCACTGGCCCCTTTAACGGTGCCTTTTCCTAAACAATTTTATACTTACGGAAGAATAAATTTCCATGTTTAAGAATAGAGAACATAGAAGGAGAAGGAGAAATAGGCCTACTGCTCATCAGCATTTTCTTCTTTACCTATAAGGTTTTCTAAACCCTTATCAAACTAGAATATCACTGAAAGTGATCATACCCCCCAACAGCACAGTGTTGTGCATTTTCATTTCAGAGATGTATATTTCCTATGAGCTGTGATCTGATCAATTGAGAAAAAGAGCAAACACTATAAAAACAGACTGACCAACATATGTTAATGTTGCAAAAATTACTAATTTCAACAAAGGGCCATAATTCAGTAAAAAAACAACAACAATGAACCGAAACCAATATTTGATATGCACATATTTGAGAGCTAGTAAGCATACTTGTAAAGTTATAATTAATAAAATCTATTCATTATTTACCAAGAGTTGAAGCGGACAAGAAAATTCACTCAAAGGCCATAACTCTGTGAAAAATCAATAGACCATGACCAAAATAGAAGATGCAAATATTCACTTTGTAATAAGTTCACATGTGAACTTTGAACAAAATTTGTCCAGTAGTTAAGGAGAAATAGAGCAGACAAAAAATCAACAAACTGATCAACACATGTTAATGTTGCGAAAAATGCAAATTTTCAACAAAGGGCCATAACTCAGTCAAAAATCAATGAACCATTACAAATATTTGGTATGCACATACTTGAGAGCTACTAAGCATTACTGTAAAATATCTTTGAAATCCATCTATCACTTTTCTAGAAATTGAACGGACAAGAAAATTCACTCAAGGGCCATAATTCGGTCAAAAATCAATGGACCATAACCAAAATAAAATATGCACATCTACACTTAGTAATGAGTTCACATGTGAAGTTTGAATAAAATTGGTCCAGCAGTTTATGAGAAATAGAGTGGACAAAAAATTGAAAAAACAATCAACACACATTAATTTTGCGTAAAATGGCAATTTTCAGCAAAAGGCCATAACTCATTCAACAAGAGGACCCTGAGGGCCCTAAATCGCTCACCTGAGTTATGTTTTAATAATGCCAAATAACTTTGCGTATGTTACGCATTGTTGTCCCAGGGAAGAATTTGGCCATGTTACAGTTTCAGCATCTTCGCAAGCCAAGGGTGACATCTACGACGTAACGTCGTTTCTGTATTCACCCTTGGCGGATTTAGTCCGATTTTCTTGGTCTCCTGGAAAGCGTTTTCATTGGTTCCAGCGAGGTCTCGCTGGAACCAATCAGATTGTCGACTGATACATTTGTTATGAGTAACCAAATCATGACAACGGGCGGGAAAAAGCATTGCATTTGCAACTCAAAAACGCGAAGATGGGCGATTTTTCTTAAGAATTTCACTGCAATAGACAGGAATTCCCTAACTTTAATCGATGAATTATTATACTTTCGACAATTCGGCCAAAAAAGCAGCTTACTTTTACATAAACCGCATGACGTATGACGCGAAAGACAACGCGCGTTAATGACGTCATCAATAATGGACGTAATCAACCAGCAGAACAACCACTAGGCGGCGCTTCGCGATTTCAAGAAAATCGGACTAAATCCGCCAAGGGTGAATACAAACGTAGGTGGGTTCAACCTTGGCTAGCGAAGATGCAGTTTCAGAGGACATGTTGTTTACAGAAATTGATCAGCTTTTTTGACATTTCCCATTTTCTGATGCCACAGCAACCAGAGTTTTTCATAGATTTCAATTCTTTTAGCAATTTTTATAAGGGACCACCCAATGAACATTACTGCCAAGTTTGTTGATTTTGACCGAGAAGTTAAGGAGAATATGACGTTAAAAGAAGTTGTTGAGCTTTTGTGAAAATTCCCATTTTCCGATGCCACGGCAACCATAGTTTTCCATGGATTTCAATTCTGTTAGCAATTTTTATAAGGGACCACCCAAGGAACATCTCTGCCATGTTTGGTTGATTTTAACCCAGAATTTAAGGAGGAGATGTCGTTTAAAGAAGTTGTTGAGCTTTGTTAAATTTACCATTTTCCGATGCCACGGCAACCAGAGTTTTTTGTGGATTTCAATTATTTTAGCAATTTCTATAAGGGACCACCTAAGGAACATTTCTGCCAAGTTTGGTTGATTTTAACCCAGAAGTTAAGGAGGAGATGTCGTTTAAAGAAATAGTTGAATTTTTGTGAAATTTCCCATTTTCCGATGCCATGGCAACCAGAGTTTTTCATGGATTTCAATTCTTTTAGCAATTTTATAAGGGACTACCCAAGGAACATTTCTGCCAAGTTTGCTTGATTTTGACCAAGAAGTTAAGGAGGAGATGTTGTTTAAAGAAATTGTTGAGCTTTTGTGAAATTTCCCATTTTCCGATGCCATGGCAACCAGAGTTTTTCATGGATTTCAATTATTTTAGCAATTTATATAAGTGACCACCCAAGGAACATTTCTGCCAAGTTTGGTTGATTTTGACCCAGAAGTTAAGGAGGAGACGTCGTTTAAAGAAATTGTTGAGCTTTTGTGAAATTTCCCATTTTCCGATGCCACGGCAACCAGAGTTTTACATGGATTTCAATTATTTTAGCAATTTTTATAAGGGACCACCCAAGGAACATTTCTGCCAAGTTTGGTTGATTTTGACCCAGTAGTTTAGGAGGAGATGTCGTTTAAAGAAATTGTTGAGCTTTTGTGAAATTTCCGATTTTCCGATGCCACGGCAACCAGAGTTTTTCATGGATTTCAATTATTTTAGCAATTTTTATAAGGGACCACCCAAGGAACATTTCTGCCAAGTTTGGTTGATTTTGACCCAGTAGTTTAGGAGGAGATGTCGTTTAAAGAAATTGTTGACGCCGTGAGGGACAGACGGACAGACGGACGCCGGACATTGATAGATCACAATACCTCACCTTGAGCACTTCGTGCTCAGGTGAGCTAAAAATCAATGAATCATCACCAAAATTTGATATGCACATATTTGAGAGCTACTAAGCATAACTGTAAAGTTTTTTTAAATCCATCCATTAGTTTTCGAGAAATTGAGCGGACAAGAAAATTCACTCAAGGACCGTAACTCCGTCAAAAATCAATGGACCATGACCAAAATATAATATGCACATCTCAACGTGGTAATGAGTTCACATTTGAAGTTTGAACAAAATTGATTCAGAAGTTTATGAGAAATAGAGTGGACAAAAAATTGAAAAACCGATAAACACACGTCGATTTCGTGTAAAATAGCAATTTTCAGCAAAAGGCCATAACTCAGTCAAAAATCAATGAAACATCACAAGAATTTAATATGCACATATTTGAGAGCTACTAAGCATAACTGTAAAGTCTTTTTGAAATCTGTCCATTAGTTTCCGAGAAATTGAGCGGACAAGAAAATTCACTCAAGGGCCGTAACTCTGTCAAAAATCAATGGACCGTGAAAAAAATTTAGTATGCACATCTCAACTTAGTAATGAGTTCACATGTGATGTTTGAACAAAATTGGTCAAATAGTTTATGAGAAATAGAGTGGACAAAAAATTGAAAAACCGATCAACACACATTGATTTTGCGTAAAATGGCAATTTTCAGCAAAGGGCCATAACTCAGTCAAAAATCAATGAATCATCACCAAAATTTGATATGCACATATTTGAGAGCTACTAAGCATAACTGTAAAGTTTTTTTGAAATCCGTCCATTAGTATCTGAGAAATTGAGCGGACAAGAAAATTCACTCAAGGGCTGTAACTCCATCAAAAATCAATGAACCGTTACAAAAATTTCATATGCACATCTGCACTTGATAATGAGTTCACATGTGAAGTTTGAACAAAATTGGACCAGCAGTTTTCGAGAAATAGAGCGGACAAAAAAGCTACAGACCGACCGACAGACAGACAGACAGACAGACAGACCAACGGACAAGCTGACTCCTATATACCCCCCAAATTGAATTTGGGGGGTATAATGACATCATCAAAAGAAGGGAGATCACTATGTAGTGAAAATATTTATTCTTTAATTCTCTAACCTTTGTCTACTTTCAGAAAATTCTTAGGTAAACCCTTTCCCAAAGAATACCTGGATTTGACGTGTCTAATTGAACAAGCTTTGGAAAACATTTACACAAAAGAAAATGCTGATCATCAGCATTTTCTACTTTTGACTCAATATTTTCTTTGCTAAATCATACACAAATACGGTCTTTATTGGTATCCATTTTGTCTTCTGCAGCAGCTTTCAAAATGGACAACCCTATTTTTTTGCAGTTTGGGAAAGGTTAATCTTTGTTGAGACAGATAAGATATAAGTGAGAAGAGATTGTCAAAACACATCTGACTGAATCAATCATTTGATTGGTCGAGCAGAGCTATAGTTTGATTACAGCAGTAAAATATAAATAAGGATGCAGTTTAACCTCATAACTTTCTATCAGTTATTAAACATCATAAAGTGTGATAGTTGCATTTAAAGCCTCTCTTACAACCCGTCGTGCAACTTTTTAAATCGTATGTTTTTAAACGCTGCAAAATCGCACGATTTATAAAGTAGTACGACGGGTTGTAAGAGCGCCTCATAAGAATTGTCCGGTCAATTCTTTGCTGCGTGCAGTCTGCGTCGTGGTTGCGTCCACAAAAATCGTATGTTGCACATGCGTGCAATGCAAGACTAAACGTACGTTTCAGACGCAGACCGCACGCAGGAGCACATACGACGGTTGTAAGAGAGGCTTAAGATAATGATCCATCCCTAATGAGTTTCATACGACATCAGAATTTTCCATGCACTATCGTAAACATTTGTAACATATCTAAACCTATTAGGGTCACACGGTGACGTTGTAAACATGTTTACAACATTGCCTGAATAATTCCGATATCTTGCAAATATCATTAGGTGTAAAATTCCTTCAAGGAAACTTCATGTTTATAAATACTCGAAATTGACACTTGTTTAATGATGTTATATGTTAACTTTGACTAGAAAGCAGTAATGAATAAGATCACTCTGCATATTGTAGTTGTTATTGCAAAACAACTTAACTCCAGCTTTATTAAAGCTGAAGTTACAAGGTTTTGCAATAACACCAGCAATGTATTTCACAATTAACAATGCAAGACTGGAATTTATCAGACCAGCATCATGACAAAGGTTCACATTTCTTCTTGTTAATTGTTAAGTATATGAACAAACAAATTATATTCCATTTCAAAGTACTAATAAATGCAGACAAAGTTAAAGATTAGCAACCCAAATGTTTTCAGTCGTAACTTTTACTATTTTTATTCAATTTTCTTTCCTTTTTTTTTAAACAAACAAAATTTTTAATACCTAATTAACTCAATTAATCAAGATTGATTGGTTTCACTTTTTGTTTCCATATACTGATATCCAACTGTTCCCATATTCAACAGTCTAGTGGACATGCTCAAACTGTTGTTGTTGTTGTTGTTGTTGTTGTTGTTGTTGTTTTCATTGTTGTTTCCCGTAGCTTCTCCTCCCTGACATTTAGAATGCTGAAGTTTGACTGCTGCCTCGTGGATGGTATTCAAAAATGAGGGTAGACCTGGAAAATTTAAGAAACAGCAATCATGCTTCCTGTTCAGCAATTCATCCAAGTCTAATTTGCTCATTATGCAGATTTCATAATGGTCAATCAAGCAATTATTACTACTTTATCCTCAATGTTTACAATCTATACACAACTACAAAGTCATGTTTTGTAAATGTTACTGTGAAATTCAATATCATATTTCAAATCGTTATCACAAAGAATTTCCGTTGAATCAATTTATCTTGAATACAATATCAATCTACATTTTATTCTCTTAAAATTGGTAAAATTATAAATTTTGTATCACTTCATCTTGTATAGAATATTGGTACAAAAATTTAAATTATGCCTTAACCCTTTACCACACATTTACTTAGGACTCTTGACGCCGCACAAAATAAAGGCTTTGGAAAACATTGTGGAAAATGAAGAAATTGTTTGTCACAAGCAATTTTTTTCATTTCCAACATGGGTTCTGCCCACAGAGAACAATACATGTAAAATTTCATTCACTTGAATTTGTTGTCTGCAACATCCTTGAATTTGGTTTGGTTAACTGGAGTTTTACGCCATTTGCCTCTGATATTGTCATATCGCCGCTGCTGGAGCACCTAAGCATGGATTCTTGTTGTTTCTCATACCAGTAATACCACAACACACTACTTGAGCCTCCAGCTGCTTGCCCACATAGGTCAACAATATCAAACCATTGGTCAGTGACATTTATTTGATTTTATTGGGGTTTTATGCCGTTTTCAACTTCTATGGTCATATCGCGGAGGCTGGAGCACCTAACCGTGGGTTCCTGGTATTTCTTGCACCAGTACAACCACAATATCCAAACGGAGCCTCCAGCTGCTCTCTCACATAAATGATTCACACCCATTAGTGAGAGACAAATGACTTTTGTCAAATGTCAAAATGGATACTGGCCGAGCTGGGGTTCAAACTCGAGACCCCTGGATTGACAGACTCCGACATAACCAACTGAGCTATCCGGGCTCTGCGTCTGTGACATTTAGCCAGACAGAATATTTGCCTTTGCTGGATATCAAACCTAGAACCTCTCAAGTGAGAGGCAGATGTGCTACCACAGGGATAAAGACTAGCCAGGACCCAGTCGCCCATGGCCCCTAGATTTCCGGCTGGGCCCCTGGATATTGAGAGAAAATGCCCATACCCATAATGTTAAGTATTGAATTTTGCTATTCTGGGCCCGTAAGTTAAAATTGTAAGTCTATTTCCCTGTACAAGCTGTGGTAAGGCCGCATCCCCTTGCATTTGCACAACTCAAAAATTTTGCTGTCTGGTAAATGGTTAAGATTTTATGACTACTCACTGCTGACTGTCATTTTGTTAATGGCCCAGCTTGGTACCCCATACAGTTTGGGATCATCGTAATACGTCATCACATAGTCGAAGCCCTTCCTCTCAAAACTAGTGTGTGGTTTGATCAGCATGTTAGAGATGTAGGGATCAACTCGGACAAACTCATCTGAGACAGGGTATTTTGGATGCTGGACACCTTTAGCCGATATAATCATCACATTCCTTTTTGAATCAACCTAGAAATAAAATTGATCTTTGTTAAACGATTGGAGGGGTTCTGGCGAAGCTAATTTATCACATCCTTGCAAAACTTTTGAATGACATTAATGGATTGAAATACTTCCAAATTTAAAGTTCTAAATTCAGTTCCTATTTTTTTAAGGAATAACACAGGATGGATTACTCCTATAACATCTTGAATGTTTAGAAATTGTAATAAAGCTATATTTGGATAATTATTTCTTTTCCAAATTGCAATATTTCAAACTGGTTCAATTCGAGAAATTCTGATGTCAACAAAATGAAAGTTTACATAAATGAAATTCATGCATTTTACTGCACAAAAAAAATATTGAGGAGAAATTATAAAATGATGTTAACCCATTATCAAACGATTAAACTCAAGACATGTCCAAATTCAAAGATATTGCAGACAACAATTTCATTAACATTCATGCACATTAAATTTTTGCTCTTTCTGTGTAGAAAACATTGTGGAAATGAATTGCTTGCAACACGCAGTTTCTTCATTTTCAACAATGTTTTCCAAAGCCCCTATCTTATATGAGGCGTCCAGAAGTGTCACTGTTTGGCAATGGCTTAATCATTATTTCCTTTTGCCTCAATGTTTTTCCAAGATTTTTTGATAAAGCATCTCAAAACCAGGTCTTGTTTGAATTTGATAAACCTTTCCCTATCAAGACATGGTTTTGACATTCTTAATAGACAAGAGCCGTCACAGACGGATTATGCTCCCCGAATAAGTGTTTGTCACAAAATAAAAACTATGATACATTAAGCCCCCTTTTCCCATGACAGCTTTTTTGTACGCTCATTATTTATAGAATATGGTCTAGAATATCCTATTTATTACATGAGCACAAAATTTCATTAAATTCTGCCCATTAGATGAAGAGAAATAAGAGAAAAACTAATTTTTACACTAAGGCCCCTTTTTCCATGACGCAGCCTTAAATTTACAAACGGAGGATAAGGTCCCTAGGTATTTACCTAGGGAGTTCACATGTGAAGTTTCATTGAATTTGGTCCAAGGGTTGCTGAGATATGGCTGTGGACGGACGGACGGACACACAGACACACGGACGGACAGCGTGGCGACTATATGCTCCCCCGAAATTTTTTCGGGGAGCATAAAAATGCTTGAGAAAACATTGAGACAAAAGAAGAAAATGTTAGTAACCAGAATTTTGTCTTTTTGCTTCAATCTTTTCTGTGCTATTTTCTGGACAATTCCTTCTTTATCAACATCTATTTTTGGCAGTTGCAGGAGATTTGAAATTGAAACAGGTCTAAAATTTTGCCATTCAGGACAGAGTTAACCCTTTCCCAAACAACAAAATTTTAGGGTGATCCACTTCAAAAACTGCCACAAATGACAAAATGGAAGTTATCAAAGATAGAATTTGTGTAAAATATGAGATAGAAAATATTGAGACAAGAGGAGAAACAGCTGATTATCAGCAGTTTTTTTCTTTTGTTTCAATGTTTTTCCAAGCCTTTTCTATTAGGGATATCAAAACCAGGTCTTGTCTGGGAAAGATTTAAATAAGTTCTTACCTCGCATCTCCTGACATACAAGTAATCTCTGTAGGACATAAAGTTCAGCTGAAAAAGAAAGAATGGATGAGGTGATCACATGTTTACCATAATTGTACTACACAATATGTCATTTAGGTGTAGCTGACTAGCTCACCAGTGATTATACCTCGAGAATGCAAGTCTTGTTTATCATAACATAACCTAGCCATTAAAATGTTCTTATCAGATTGGAGTGGTCAGTGATTCTCAGCATGATGCCCTAGACTGACCCCTTCCAAATACCTTTCTAGATGGCAGACACTGATAAGAAATCTGGGGGAAAATTATTTTCCTACAAAAACCAACTGTAACTTTTATCACAGGTTAGTGCCAGAATCTTTAAAATGTTCCTAAAACTCTCTCCTAATATATCCAATATTGTCATAGTTTTGCATTTCTGTTGGTTTTTTAAGGCCCAAGATATGATTTGGTTTTTTAAGTCATTATAACATAACATAATTTTATTGACATTATAGACCAGATGGCAAAATTCAGTGTCTTCTGAATTCAAAGATGTCGCAGACGACAATCAGGATTAATGAAATTTTCCATTTTTTTTAAAAAAAATCATATTCTATGAAAAGCATTATGGGAAAGAAGGAATTGATTGTCACAAGTAACTTCATAATTTTCCACAATGTTATGACGCGACGTCAGCTACTGGTACTCATAAGCGTAACACGACGTCAAAAAGATTTTAACGTTAGCCGCTACATTTCATATGTTGATCATGGGGTTTGTCCGCCTAAAAATTTGTTTTTATGAGAATTATATTCAGTTGAGGCGAGGAAGGTTAGATTATTAAGCAAAATCTTCATTTATCCCATGGAAAACTTTTCACCGGCATACTCGTATTATGCAGATCACGATTTTTATTCCGTATTCATGCAGACTAACACAATAGCAAAGTTTAACAACACCGACAATATTTTATTCCGGACTAAATTCAAAAGTTTTGCAGATGACAAGAATGTGTCCAATCTTTCCAAGACAATGTATATTTAGGGGCACATGCATCAGAGATGTAAAACAAACTTTGTGAGGAAAGGAGATGATGTTTATCTTAAAAGTGTTTTCACTTATTTAATGTGTTTTAACATTTTATACTGTTTTTTTTTTTGTAAAACTTATTTTGTCAATATGAAACGATTTAATCAAGTTATCAGTGACGTTATATCGGACAAACACAAGTATTTCAGTAGGTGCCGTTATAGAATCTCGTAACTACGGCTTGGTTCAAGCCGCAGTTACTAGATTTTATAACAACACGGAAGGTTTATCAAAACATAACGGTAAACCAAGTCTATTTTTAGCACAAAAGTCATTGCTATTTGATGAATTATGAAATCGGACAATTATACAGTCGGGGTGGGTGTGTGGGTGTGGGTGGGGGTAAGCAAACCCGTTGTTAAAAACAAGAAAATGTAAAGGAACGCCCTCAATATAAATAAAAGTGAAAAGGTTCAACGTCATAATAATTATCATGACGTTACGTTGGAAAATCGGCATGTTTTCGAATTCGCTTTCGACACAGTGTTTTTGAGATTTTGAAAGCATAATAAGCCGACATATAGTGAAATTTTAACCGGGTGTTTAATGATAAAATTACTCACGTTCTATATAACAATCACAGAAAAAGCACACCGGATTCGATTAAAATCAGCAAGTTGAAAATCGGAAATTGTCTAAATTTTACTCCATTTTACGGCTTTTTGCGTCGTTTTTCTTGCACAATTCGACACAGGTATTCTTTAATAGTAAAATGAATTACTTATTGAATAACAAGAAATTCTACACACGAACAAGAAATTAAATTTACATTTAGGTGGTCTGAATCGGAATTGGATTTTTAATTATGTTCTACTCCGAATTCTTACTTAAACGCAATTTTATATTTTCAAAACGTCGCAATTTTCACGTGCGGACATTTTTGGCATGATTTTTTCGAATGCGCTTATTATTTGTTACTTTGACAATTTAGCAAGTACTACACATTATAAGATAGGATATACAAATACGCTTTAAGGAATGTATTTTCAATGGAATTCACCTTCCATAAACCATAACTATCACAAAAGAGAATACGCAATGCGAAGTGAAAAATGAAAATGAACGTCGGCGGACACCATTATAATTATGCGTTTAGATCAAAACGTTCTTTTACCTCGCTCAGAATCATCAATTTTGTTCTAACCATTCAATAGAAAAAATATGTATAAATATGTTCCGTAAATAAATTTCCGATTGCTGCATTTTTCATTGCGAATTCTCGTCTTTCTGTGGATTTACTAATTTCTGCTTTTACTAAGGGGACAGTTTTTGCACATTTCTCTAAAACGCCCTAACTTTACAACAAAAGATTTCTGTCTCAGAAAATCATACCGGCTGTGATGGGAAGAGACATCACAACCGTTTGCATGAAAGTCTAATGTATGATATTACCCGCGTTGAAATAAATCAATATCTTGTACTAGAATATGTACCGCGTTGTTACGCGGGGACATTGTAAAATGACGTTGTTTTCCAAATTATGTTTGCTCGGAAATGCTAGCAACTAAACACTCTCATTTTTAGCTCCACTGGCCGACAGGCCAGCGGGCTATTGTCATGGCGGTGTGTCCGTCGTGCGTCCGTGCGTGCGTCCGTCCGTCCGTCCGTCCGTAAACTTTTTCTTTAAAAATCTTCTTCTCAGAAACTACTACATGGATTTCAATCAAACTTTACAAGAATGATCCTTGGGTAACCCTCTCTCAGATTCCTTCAAAGAATTTGGATTGAATCAGAATAAACTGAGTTATCTGCCCTTGAATGTCAAAAATAGCTGGTTTGACTTTAATTTTACTCTAAAATCCACAAATATTAACCAATGAAGACAAAACTACAACAGAATGTTGGTGACTATAAGATCTTGCCTTGGTTTAATTTTAAGCTTGATCTGAATTTTACATCATGAGTTATGTGCCCTTGAAATTGACAAAATTGCCATTTTCGGCTCTATTTTGACTTTGTTTTCGCTCTAGCAAATACAAATATTGACCAATTTAAACAATACTTGTACAGAATGTTGGTGACCATAAGATCTTGCTTTGGTATAATTTTCGGCTTGATCTGAACTTAACATCATGAGTTATGTGCCCTTGATATTGACAAAATCACATTTTCGGCTCTATTTTGACATTGCTTTCACTCTAGCAACTACAAATATTGACCAATCAAGACAAAACTGAGTTGGAATCTTTGTGACCATAAGATCTTGCTGTGGTATAATTTTCAGCTTGATCTGAATTTTACATCATGAGTTATGTGCCCTTGAAAATGACAAAATTGCCATTTTCGACTCTATTTTGACTTTGTTTTCACTGTAACAACTACAAATATAGATCAATCAAGACAAAACTTGTACAGAATGTTGGTGACCATAAGATCTTGCATTGGTTTGATTTTCAGCTTGATCTGAATTTTATGTCATGAGTTATGTGCCCTTGAAATTGACAAAATAGCAATTTTCGACTCTATTTTGACTTTGTTTTCACTCTAGCAACAAAATATTGACCAATCAAGACAAAACCTGTAGAGAATGTTGGTGACTATAAGATCTTGCCTCTGTGTAATTTTCAGCATGATCTGAATTTTATATGAGTTATGTGCCCTTGTTATTGACAAAATTGCCATTTTCGGCTTTATTTTCACTTTTACAACCATTAGTATTTATTAATCAATACAGAACTTTCACAGAAATCTTACAGACCATATGATCTTACTTGCTTGAAATTTTCAGCTTTGTCATGCATTTGCTTGTTTGTGCAGCCTGAACCTTTGAAATTGCATTCAACAAGACAAACAATCAGGCCTGTGGAGCGCTTCCAGGCCGCCAGGACTGTCTAGTATTGTTATATCAAAAGAATCCTCATTGTATAAGCTACAATTTGATATATAACATCAAGCGTTATTTTCCAACCTTGTAGCTGTTTACCGGTTATAATTCACTGCGCATAGCGCATTTTTGGAATGAGTACCAGTAGCTGACTTTACGTCTTTACAAAGCCATTATCTTGGGCGGAGTAAAAAAAGAAGAAGAATTTTATTGTAACTTGAACAATGTCAAAATTGGCCCTTTGTTGTTGAAACTTAGATTTTAGAATGAAGCAAGCAAGTTTTTCATGTTCTACTATGTAGCCTATGGTCTGGTGAACTTTGATTTTATAACCTTTCTAAAACTGATATTGTTTTGACGCCCCTGGTAGACATAATTCGGCAAAAATACAGAAGAGAATAAACTGGTGGTGAATATGATTTTCTCCGTTTCTCTCAATATTTCTTTTTGGCACCTTTCATTTTTAGCATGTTTAGACTTGTCCAAATTCAAAGATGCTAGAGACGACAATTTGAAGTAAATGAAATTGTATATTTATGGTCTTTTTTATGAAGAAAACATTGTGTGAATTGAAGAAATCAGGCAATTTCTTCGTCTCTATCTTGTGGGGAGTCAAAAGGTGTCACTCTGTGGGGTATTGGGATAAAATATACCTATTTTAGTTTGTAAAACAAAAACGGGTAAATAATATTGTAAAGAAGATGTGCAGCGAAAATTCCCCAGAAGTTCATTTACTCTTTCTGAGTAAGTCTTTATCTATCTTTACCTACCAGTCTTTTCCATTTCTAGCAAAATGTTTACGGGAAATTGGACGCCGATGTAAAACAAGAGCCGCCAGAGATAGATTATGCTCCCCAAATAAGGCAATGCCACAAAATGTATGCCATAAAGGAAAAAAAAGTTTATTGTATTGTCATAAGCAATGCACATGTGAAATATGAAGCTAATCAAAAGTTGTGGACAATGTTAGTTTGTTGCTGAGACACGGAGTGCTATCGTAAAGTTAACAAACATTAGCCCCTTTTCCCATGACATATTCTTTATACACAAATTTAAATAGTTTATGGTCAAGGGCATCTGATTTGCTAGATCTACTGAAATATGAAATTTCATCAAAATCTGACCATTAGACTAGGAGAAATTAGAGAAAAACTGTATTTTGCCCAAAGTCCCCTTTTCCCGTGATGAGACATCATATCCAAAATCCAGGAACACTCCATCGGCACTATATCATAGGGAAATCACATGGCAAGTTCCATTAGATTTTGTCAAAGGGTTATGGAGAAATCGATCAGGACAGACGGATATATTTTATAAATTTTGACATTGAAAAATGACCTTGAACTTGAGTGATGACCTTGAACTTGGAACCTACAAAAAGGTCTCAACTTTGTTTACCCTCCAGCATCTACAACTTTTGACTGATCAAGACGAAACTTTGACAATCAAGACGAAGCTTTGACATACTGAGCGATGGTTACTACAAGATCTAATACGGACTGATCGGACCAGAAAGTCCAGAGTTATCTGCCTTTGAATTTGACAAAATAGCCGTTTTCGACGATTTTTACAGTAAGAACCACAAAATATTCGCGAATCAAAACAAAACTTGGACACATTGTTGGTGACCATAAAACCTCAAATGACTTCAAATTTCGGTCTGTTTGGATAAAAAAAAAGTCGTCAGTTATGTGCCCTTGAATGTGTCAAAATTTCTGTTTTCGACTTTGTTTTACGCGAACAACCACAAATATTAAACAATCAAGACAAAGCTTGAACGAAAAGTTGGTGACCACAAGTTTGTTTTCAAATTTATAGTCACAAATATATACTACTCAAAACTTCTAACCGGCCAAACAAAGATATCTTTTTCTGTGGTGATTGGATTTTCATGAAATTTGATTTGTATTTTTTAAGCAATTCTCCAGGTGATTTTGGTGAAAAGTTACCGTTGTTTTGTTGAATTTAAAGCCCAACATGAGAAAAGCTCAAAAAGCTCTAAATTCACACAAAGCTCATCATTTAATCAGCTAATCATTTGTGGACTTTAAATTGTTGATAATTTAATATCTCGAGTTCTATTAAGATTTAGAGCGTTTAGAGCTTTTTCTTTATTACACTTCCAATTTTGATAATAATTGGTAAATCATCATCGAAATCCACGTACATTATGCTTAAAAATTCACATATAAAATTTCATGAAAATGTAACAATCTTGAAGAAAGTTTTCGTCATTTTTAAAGTGGCCGGTTAGAACTTTTGGCCTGTATAAATGAATTAAAATAAGACTCGCTCTTGCCATCTTGGTTCAGGTGAGCGATTTAGGTCCTTTCGTACAATTGCATGAGATGTATAGAATAGGTTTAAGTTTATGTATGGGTAACCAACTCACTGAAAAGAGGTTTCAACAATAGATTTTTTTAATCATTGCAATTAGAATATAAAATTTGAAATCAAAATTACAAATGGTTAAATGCTGAAAATGATACGCCCAACTTTGTACAACAACCAAATATTTAGATGTCATGAGCAACAACAACAGCAAAAAAATGGGATATTCCTACTATACTTTCAGTACTTTGACATCCATATATCATTAAAACTAGAAAAAATGCGAAACCTGGAAACTGGTCAGTCAGACAGTTTTGATAGATCTACTGATAACATACCATGACCAGTACTTGAGGTCAGAGTTGAGATAGAATTACATTCATTGCATAGCTGTTTAATCTATGTACAGTTAACCTTCTAGGTAAAATTCATGGGCTGCTTGTAACCTAATGAACACAGTGTACAAAGCAACCAGTGTTCTTCCCAGCCCAATAAGTTGTATCGGCCCCCATACAGCTTGAACATGTAAATCAGTGTAATGTCCCTACAGCTTCAAAGGCACCCTACAGCTTAGTTTCTTTAAAATAGTCACCAAACATAGGCATATTGAGCAGTTTCTCCTTTTGTCTCAATATTTTCGATGCCAAATTCTACACAAATTCTATCTTGAATAACATCCATTTTGTCATTTGTGGCAGTTTCTTAAAGTGGATCACCCTAAAACTTTGTTGTTTGGGAAAGGGTTAAATGTGTGAATTTTAATAAGGAAGTTAGCAATTAAAATTGATATATTTCAAGTTAAACAGCTTAATAGCCTTAAGCTATCAGGAGATATTTACTTATGTAGATCTACCTTTATTATCATAATCTAGAAAATGCTTAACTACTAGAATTCCATATTTTTCATATGGATACTGGCTGAGCTGGGTTCCAACTCACTATCTCAGACTCCTATGTTGCCAAAAGAACTCTTTGGTAGGTTGATTGAGGTTTAACGCCAAATTCAACTGCTTTGGTTATATCACAGCCACTTCAAGCACCTAACCATGGATTCCTATCGTTTCACTCACCATTACTACCACAATATCCTATCAAAGCCTCCAGCTGCTCTCTCACATAGATGATTCACACCCATAATTTGATTTGACTAATAGGACTGAATTTTGTCAAATATCTGAATGAATACTGACTAAGCAAGGGTTCTTACTCACGACCCCTGGATTGACAGACTCTGACATTACCAACTGAGCTTTTCAGGCTTGACAAGTTTGAGTTTATTTGGGTTTTACGCCGTTTTCAACTACCAGAGTCTTATCGCGGCGGCTGGAGCACCTACCCATGGATTCCTGTTGTTTCTCAAACCAGTACTACCACAACACCCTTACCGAGCCTCCAGCTGCTCGCCCACTTAGGTTAACGATATCAAACCCATTGGTGGGTGACAATTTTGTCAGAAAGGGTATTAGCCGTGGCCGGGTATCGAACCCGGGACCTCTCGAATGAGGGTCAGATGCGCTACCAACTGCGCTAAGGCCATGGTACGGGCTTGACAAAATACCGAAAACATAGACAGTGGTCATGAGAAAAAGTGATGTTTACAAGCAAAATTTAAACCTATTAAAACATAAGCATAGAGACCCATGTTAAAATTATCTCGTCACAATTACATTACAACCCTGATTATCATTTTTTTTTTTACCACTTTAACCTGTAATAAGTAAACACGCATGGTCTATATTTTCTGGCGAGAATCAGTAGATTGTGCAACCACTTTACATGAACTTACAGGAAACTGTGTTGCCCAGTAAATAAGTTCTGTGCCAGTTTTCTCATCTTGCTCCACTTTTTCTAGTTTTATCACATGTTTGTCCCATCTTTTTCTGTAGTTGATGTCCATCTGTAAAATATAGACAATGATATATACCGGTATCTAATTATTATCCATTATTATCCATTCTGTCTACAAGCTATCTTACACTCCTTTTAGAAATACATGTACATTGACTACATTGCAGAATAATGAGAATATGACATACATAAGGATGTGTAAAGAGGGGCTTTTCATAGTATGTAACATGGAAAATATTGAGGTAAAAGGATAATCTAAGAAAAAGCTGATTATCAGCAATTTCTTCTTTTGCCTCAACAACAAAATGTATATTGATTAAGATTTGATTTGAGTACACTTAAACAAAGAAAATATTGAAAGTTGACATTCTCAACAAAGGGATAAAAATTTTAATGTCGGTTATCAGATTTTAATTTTTTTCTTCTTTTGCCATAATCAAATGTTTTCCCAAACCCTTTTTATAATTTATTATCAGGGATTGCAAAATCAGATCTTGTTGGGAAGGTTTAAGCCATTACCAAACGGCAAAATTTTAGACTAGTCCAATTTCAAAGATGATGCAAACAACAATTTCAAGTGAATGAAATTTTGCATTTTTTGGTCTTTTTACATAGAAAACACTGTGGAAAATGAAGAAACTGCTTGTCACAAGCAATTTCTTCATTTTCCATAATGTTTTCCAAAGCCATTTTCTCATTGGGAGTCAAACAGAGTCACTGTGTGGTAATGGGTTAACACATGTAATATAGCTACACCTAGCGTCTGATAATATCTTACCTGTACTTCATAAAATACTGATGCAGGTAAATCTGTGTATGTACCATAAACTGCAAATATAAATACATAAATATGAACATTAAATAATGTTCTACATAATTGATAGAATCAATTACAATTATATGCTGATTTTCACAATTTCTCAGTCACATCTTAAACACAACTGAAGTTTGATTTTGGGCTCATTTTTTTGTACTGTCCTTGACAACAATTGAGTAAAGTTAAGTTAGGGCCTTTATCTAATATCATCTATGCATTAACCGATTACCATACGACAAAAGTTTAGAAGGTTCCAAATTCAAAGGTGTTGCAGAAGAAATTTTAAATGTGATGAAATTTTGGAATATTGCTCTTTTTTTGGGTAGAAAACATTGTGGGAAATGAAGAAATTGCTTGTCACAAGCAATTTCTTCATTTTCCACAATGTTTTCCAAGCCATTATCTTGTAGGGCGTTCAAAGGCACCACTATGTGGTAATGAGTTAAAATCACATCTAGTACATGAATCACTATTTGCCTCCAGCAATATGTGAACCTGTCAGATCGATTAAACACTTTTAATTTTAAAAGTGGTGGTTTAATAGAGATGACTTAAACCCTTTATTAAATGCATAATGAAACCTGCCTTTCGTATAGAGGGATTGTTTTAACTTCACAAATTTTACCTTTAGTAACATTTATTTTGTCATCTGCAGCAGCTTTCAGTTTGCTTTAAAATTTGACCAATCAGGCAATGACCAATGTAACATTTTGTTGTTCGGGAAAGGCTTTAACCAGTGCTTCTGAAATAAGTTGCCCGAGTTGTCCGACTTGTCCGTTAAGTAGCGTTTACCTGTACGGACAAGCAGATTTTGAAAGCTAGGTTGTCCGTGTACAAGTGAAAAATCCTGTGATAATAAAAAATGTTGTTTTTTTTTCTTTTTCTCACATTTTTTTCATACAATGTAATTACTGATAGTTAAATGTACGAAATTTGTTGAAGACAATAGTTAGACACTGAGTCATAATAGATATGCAATAAACAAATGAAGCTATAGAAAAGTATATGGGTTTTGTACGGACAAGTTGATTTTTGATACGGACAAGTCAATTTTGGATCCAGACTTGTCCATGGACAAGTAGATTTTCAAAATATGTCAGGAGCACTGCTTTAACCCTATCCCAAACAAGACGTGGTTATGACGATCCCATAACCAAAAGGGCCTTTGAAGAATTTGAGACAAAAGAAGAAAATACCGACAATAAATCTAATAAATCAGCATTTTCACCTCTTGTCTAAATACTTTCTATACTATTTTCTTTACACAAATTCAATCTTTATCAACCTAAAATTTTGTCGTCTGCAAAAGCTTTAGAATATTGGTACTATTTTTCATTTGTGAATGAGTTAATCTCACCTTTATATTTATAGAGTGAGCTTCCGGGTACTGGACACCTCCACAACTTGAATGTTTCTGTGTCCAACACTTTCTCCCACACTTCTCCATTGGGATCTTCTAACTTCTTACTGGCAGATTTGGCATGAGACTCGATGAAGCACTTAAGATCATTCTTGGTCCTGAATTAGAAATACAACCAATATTTCTCACACTCAGAGGTATATAAACAGGCCCTGAGGGAGAGCAAAGATTTTTCAAATCATGTCCAAAAAAGCATTATCAATTGATCAAATTTTATCCTGTTTATCAGAGAGAATAACAAGTTTTTACTTTATCTCGGAACATTTTAACATGCTGTATTTCAATTGATAAACACCATTATTTCTGAAATAAATGTGAGGTATCTTCAAAGACTTAAATTATCCTCGCCTCCCAATGGTCCGTCACCCTAAGCCGGCCACGCTAAAATGCATATGCATTACATAATCGAGTAAACCATCCTGAAACACTCGTCTCCCCTCTAGATTTAACGAGTTTCATTCCTTTAAATATCTGTTTTAATAAAATTTTACTTGAAAAACAACTCCGTGAATGTAAACACACTGTAAGCCGTAGCAAAACAAAAAAGGTGACGATACATGGCGGGTGACGGACCATGGTAAGTCGACGATGTGTTCTCTGAAAATGTTTTTTTTAAATTTTAATTCAATTCATAATTTTTCTGCAAATAATTGAAAGTAATCAAATGCATTCACTTTAACAGATTACTTTCGATTACTTGAGAAATTGTAATAGATAACAATTGATTCAGATTGTGATTCAGTGATTACTGATCACGGTTACCCCCAATATAGAGCTCTACGGAATGCCACACCATTAATTTCTGCTGCACCAATGCAAAAAACATGGCTACACAGTGTTTTTTTTACAATTTTAATACTGTGAGTCCTGGGGACATGCTGGATTCCATATCAATGAGTCCAGCTATTAGCTTAGTGAGTCTAATATACTATTGATCCGGTCGGCACAATTCTTTCAGCCAATCAAAAACGTCGTCAGCGGACCTGCACTCATTCGGTGGAGGTGAAAGCTTCGGTCTTTTTCGTTGAAGCATAACCAACTTTCAGCATTAATATCTCGACGACTACGCCTGATTATTAAAAATGCGTTGGTAGTTAGAAAGTTTAAATCACATTCTTTAAAGAAAGAGTTTTGTTTATGAATTTTAACGATGGATTTTTGAAATAATCTGCCTCAAAGTTGGTATCCCGTAACGATAAAGACCGAGGTTGTACCCTCGATGAAAAAATGAAAGTGAGGCTATGACGTCATCCCGACTGATTCTTTTTTTAATAGGAAATCTGTAAAAATTGTTGCATCCTGGGACTCGCTAGAATTAAAACTTTGCATTCCAGAGACCAAATTATGAGTAAAAGTAGCAGGATGCGCAGGTAAAAAAATCACTGGCTACATCTGTGAGAAAGGTGCGTCAATCTGGAAAATCAACATAACGTCGGTGCTATGACAAAATGGCGTAACAAATTAGTTACGCAATTTTGTCAATTTTTTTTTTAATAAATGCTTTCTACTAAGTATGTAGGAGCGCATATCCTGTCAAAACGGCGTTTTTCTACACCTATTAGAACCCTGTCAATTATCATGTGACAAAATTGCGTAACTCGATTTAGCTGACAAAAATGCGTTATACGTAGACAAATTTACACGTAAGTAATATTGAGTTACGCAATTTTGCCGGCATATTTTTTAACATTTTTTAAAACGGCAAAAACGTTTTTGGCTCTCCTGAAAAAAATGGTTTTCGAGCAAAATTTTTATTACGCCATTTTGTCATAGCACCGACGATAAAATCTCACCTTGAAAATATATCGTCTGTGATTCTTTCTTTATTCCAATCAAACAACACAGCCGTCAATAGAAATAGACGTTTTCCATTTGCATTCTTTAACCGAAGGATGTCCGCCAACTTTTTGAGCATTTCTCTTGAAGGTCCAAGGTGATTTCCATACAGGTTCCGATACAGTGTCAAAATTTGTATTGTCCGTCTGGCTCGGTGCTGGCCCACTACCTGACATTGTTTACCTATCAAACTACAGATTTTTTCAAGTTTTTCATTCATCAATTTTACATAAGGGTGATCCAAAATTGTCACTTGCGATTGTGTTTGTTGAACTTGAGCGTTTTTCAGTCTGTTCATCAATTTATCGTTTGTTCTGTGACATGTTCTATGAACAAACTTGTGAAACATCCCCTGAATGTTAGCCATTTTGGGTAAATACCTTGATTTTGTAATCGTGAACTTAAAAAGAGGTTAACGGCATTGGTTATAAAATGTGACCTTCGACTTCCCTGTCCACATGTTTCAATAGTGACAACGTCTGCATAAAATTGAACATAATGAATAAAGAAAGGTACCAGTCTTTAGATAAAATTGGACAGCGAAGCCGGGTTCCAGTAGCAATATTAGCTTATGGATTTATTTGCCTATTGACCTTGACCTACAACAGAATGATAGATACCGGTCTATAAACCAACTTCCGGCATATGATCTCCGGTATCTTTATTAAAGCGCGATTTTAGCAGTTTTATATGAAAAACTTAGCTGGTGACACTCCTCAACGAAACGGGCCTATTAGATATATACTAAAAAAAAACACACACACACAAAAATAAAAGTGTAGAGATAGTTTCGTAAAGTTAGCACATCAAACGCACAAATTCAGTTTAGAGGCGCCTCCCCTGTCGCCGGTATTTATCTAACTGAAGAAACGTAGTGCATTGAATTTTGATAGTCCTTACATTAGTACTAGTACAGATCACTTTACAACTTTGTTAAACATTTCAAGAAAATCGAGAGACTCGTTTCTTCAAAATATCAAAAATGGGTCGTATTTTTAAAGGACCTCTATGGATGAGGCGAGAAATCTCCCTAAAAGGCTCTAATCGAAAAGTCAATTTTCAAAACATGCAAAATGATGATTATTTCGAGCTGTATTGTTAGATGGATACCTCAATCCTATAAAAAGTGATTTTGTTCAATCAAAACGATTCGACATGTACAGATAACTCTTGGTTTCTGTACCTATCCCCAGAATTACATTTTCTTACCCCACCGGTATTCATTTAACCAGAATTAAGTTTCTATGATTTTATTAGCAAGATTTTTTCTGTAAATGTAAGGACAATTGGTGTTGAAATCATATACCAGTTTTCGTTTTGTCCTTAATGCGCATGCGCATCATTGAAACGTGTTTAAAGGCGAAATCTTCCCGCCAAAAATATGGCAATTGGTATATATATGAGCACTATTTTTAGTATAAAAGTATCTTCCACCCCGTGACCCAGGAAATCCTTTTTACCAAGGAAGCATATGGTCAAGTGACACAACATATGTCAATGGGAAGCTGGGTCAAGGGGTGGAACGATGTTCACCAGCCCATAGAAAGTAGGTATTCCTCAGTTTTTGGCGGGAAAGTGCGCTTTCAAAGTTGTTTCAATGATGCGCATGCGCAATACGGACAAAACCAAAGCTGACATATGGTAACAACACCATTTAACCTTGTATCTGTAGAAAATAATTTGGAAATAAAACAAAAAGAAACTTCATTTTACGTCTATGAACACCGGTAGTATAAGAAAATGAAACTAGATCTATTCAGGTGGGCACAAAAATCAAGAGTTATCTGCACCTATAGAACTTTATAAATGGCAAAAAACTGTATGCATTTCATTTATTTATCTTCCTAACCATAAAGCTTAATTTTGTTTCTCAATTTGTAAGTTTTGAAAATTGACCCTCCGCGCTGAGCCTTTTAGGCCTGGACATCTCTCGCCTTATCCATAGAGGTCCTTTCCGTTATGTCGCCAGACGCAGTAGAGTAAATAAATGTGGTACTTTCTCACAAATAGATACATTTTATCCACTGTATATGCATTTGAAAACATCCGTAAATGAACCTAGTTTTTGAAAAGTACCTCTTTTGTTATTTGTCAGTCATAAAAACAAAAATAATTAAGGTCAAGTAAGTGTCGCCAAAGTTCAAAAAGATTAAGAAATGTCCGTTACCTTAATTTGACACTTGGTTTAAACACAGTTTCTCCGATAGATTTTGTCGTCATTTTCCTTACACTTTGATTAACATAATTATCTTTTGAGAATGACATAACACAGGTTGATATTTTACGAAATGAAATTGCTAAAAGCTGCAATAGAGAGGTACCCCTCATGAAAAGTAAAAACATGAAATTTCCGTTATACTAATCTAAGTGCTCTTTTGGCAATATGGTTTGATAATTTATAGATTAAAGTGTTAATGCTACCAGAGAAATGGTATACTGCTAAAGTATTTGTACATAATTGCAATATGATAGAAAACACAGGACAAAATGTGATAGATTTGAAATTTCCGATTCCAAATTTCCGATACCATTTTTGAAATTTCCGATACCAAAATCAAATTTAATGGAAAACATGTGCGCAATTTGGTGTTAATGATCTATAACGTAGTGTATGATGATCATATTATTGAACTAACTACATGATACTGTAAACACAGTTCAGTGTTCGTGTTTGGAAGACATGTTTCATATTTAAAGTAGGAAAGGTATTTGCATTTTCACATGGTATTTCGGCAAAGTTTATCAATATGCACTTACCTCTACAACTGACAAATATCTGTAAAATACAGAATGTCCCACGAATTTTGGTGTATTCCAGATGAATTTGCGAGAGCCAATCATGAACAGTCTGTTTTCAATGAGTAAATTTTCCGTTACTAATAGGTAACGGAAATTTAGTAAGGTAAATGCAGCTGTGCATGTCTCAAAACGTGGCAAAAGCCTAAATACTCGGTACCGGATTTTACCAATTTGAAGTTGCTATGTTTCTAAGTCGTCTTTGATATTGTTTTCTCATAATAATGTGCTCGTTGTTACATAAAACGTACGGTTGTATTTTACAGTTAATGCAACTAAAATATTTCATTGCATATTACAAGTTCAATATAGTTCGAAATTCTCACGCATTGATACTTCTCTTTAATCACAAAAGATGATACTTATTCTATCCATACGTTTGGGGGACAGAACAAAAGACATAACTTATATACATACAACGGAAATTTCAAGTTGTTATGGAAATTTAATTTGTTTCAGTTTGAAATTCTGTAGAGAGGGACACGTCAGAAGCTGAAATCTAAACGGCATATCGTTAACTAGATTATTGGCATTGATTAACAACTCGAAGCAGTTTGTCATTCCCTCTAATGGAATTCATATTCTAATTTAAAAGATACCCGATATTCTTAAAAACGTGGTTGAAACTACCCATTTTTGATGCTCAACAATTCCGATTGAAAGATCATTTTGCATCCAAAAACATCGAGATATGTAACCTCAGATATACTTGTTTTCAGATATCAATATGGGAAGCGAATCTGATGACATGAATTTTTCGACCATTTAAGACCCTAGTGGCGCCTCTAAACTGAATTTGGGCGCAAAATAAGCAATCTAAGATTGAAAAAACAACGAATACAGAATATATCAGCAAACTGATAGACCTATATAATAGTGATTCTTAAAGGGGGAATAACACTTAACATCTTGCAAATTTTCCGAGAACTTTGTACAAAAAAATAAATATATATTATTAAAATATGGTCTTTAAATTGCATATATGCCAAATCTTAGCTTTCTACCTTGTGTATTGGCTTAGATGTCGACGGATTTAAAACCCCATGATTTTTTGTCGGGGGGGATAAAAATTATAATAATAAAACATGGGGTTTTAAATCCGTCAACATCCTAGCCAATACACAAGATAGAAAGCTAAGATTTGGCATAGATGCAATTTAAAGGCCATATTTTCATAATATATATTTATTTTTTGCACGAAGTTCTCTGAAAATTTGTAAGATGTTAAGTGTTATTCCCCCTTTAAAATATTCTGTCCTTGGTCCTTTGAAATCACAAGTCCGTGTTAAAATCTATTTAGAGCTTATGCTATCTGTTGTACTATGTAACGACTTTGTAAATAAAATTTACTTGACTTGACTTGACGTATGAAAAATTTCATTTGGATCAGATCTATACAGAAAAAATATTTCAACTTCAAAGTAAAAATTTGCTTCTCGTGTCAATTTATCTCACCCATTTTGTCAGCTAGGTCTATTATCTCTAAAATAAATAAGCCATCGTCAGGTTTTTTACACAAACAAATTAAAGATATTATGTTAGATCTAGCAAGAAAATCTATTTTTGAGCCCCTACTGCAACCAAACCTTTGAATAAGATGACAGTACTCATCATGGGGTCAAATGACAAAAATTACCATAGTGCCAGCTCCCATATAAGCGCGCAGGAAGTGCCACCGACTGTACGCACAAATATCACTAGTTCACCTCAAATAATTCAACAGTCATTTTTTTCGTATCGAGGTAACTTTTTATCTATTCATCGCTTTTTAACGCGGTTTGTGATTATAAAAAGCTAAGTGAACATACCTGTCATTTTTGTTCTTCGTTACACCCTGAAACGGCACTTTTGTCTACAAATCAGGATTTAGCACTCGCAATCACCGAAATTCGTTCCATTTTGGCAGTGGTTGTGACAGATTTTTCTCCCGAAAGGTATGTTTCGACACACAATGCATAGTGTTTTACTGATGGAAGAGTCGTTTAATCTAATATTTTGACAACCCAATTCTCCGTTTTGCATAGGGAGCTCGGATATTTGAAAAAAAGCCTACTGAAAACAACCACCCTGTTGCCAACAACTGTACGACTAGTTTCCAAAATGTTTTTCGTTACCGTACGACTAGTTCTTCGTTACTGTATGACTAGTGTCCAGTATGTAATGCATGTTTACGTTTGATTTTGTGGGGTTTTACGCCGTTGTCAATTGCTATGATCATATCGCGGTGGCTGGAGCACCTAACCATTGGTACCTGTTGTTTCTCATACTAGTACTGGCACAACACCGTAACCGAGCCTCTAGCTGCTCACCCACATAGGTTAACGATATCAAACCATTGGAGAGGGACATTTTTGTCAGATAGGACATCTGCCGCGGCCGGGTATCGAACCCGGGACCTTTCGAGTAAGAGGCAGATGCGCTACCAACTGCGCTATGTTCTTGGCCTACAGGCATTTTTGCTTCCATACCAATCCTATTCATTTTGAAAATTGATATTTGTATTAGGGATCATTTTGGGGCACGATTTGGACAAATTCTCTCATTTTTTGTCAGAAATCTCACTCAAATTTGCTCAATGGGAGAACAATCTGACAGAAAAATGTAAAATATACTACAGGAAAGAAGAAACGCAACAACTATTTTTTGTTATTTCTCTTAATTCTTCTATGATATTGAGTCAAAGTTGTTACAGATAATTACAGGGAACTGTATCTTGATATTGATCTTTGTGTTTACGTTAGAACCTGTCTTACCTGTGAGATAACGTTTAAATAGACGTCTACACGTTTCTCACGTGCAAACCTGTAAATACCCAAACTTAACATAAAAATCTTTTGATTTGTGTACATGCACGTCGACTCGACAAAAGGCAATGATTTTTGTTTGGATTTAAACCCTCATATCATTATGCGACTTATTCAAAGACGTCGTCCGGTAGCAATTGTGACGTTTACGAATGGAACATCTCAACCGACAATTGCTGCTGACTTGCAAAATATTGCTTGTGATAACGCCGATTGTTTATCGACTTAGTGTATCGGACAAGAAATGCCAAGTGCTGTGTGATCTGTTGGTTTTCGTTGATCGATTTCTAGTTATGAAATAATAACGAGTTTAGAGACCTTTATTCGCCAAATAAAAACCGATGTGCGACGGACTACATCATCAGTGTAGGTAAAAACCGAGGCGCTCAGCGCCGAGGTATTTGCCTTAACATGTAGTTCAGAACACAGAGGTTTTTTATTTAGCAAATAAAGACCTCTAAACTTGTTATTATCTCCATTACAACACTCTAAATAATAAAAAAAACGCACATTCGAAATGTGTTGTTTTGTGTAAATTCTGCCATGATCTAGTTTTCAGCGTAGGAAACGCATTGGTGGTTAAGTGACATTATTGATGACGTCATTTGACGCAGGTGATGTTTTATGGTTGTTTTTGTCATATTATGGAAATGGAAATTTACAGCAATTAATCCGAGATGCCTGGTCAAGTGAGCCGGGACTTCATGTCCGGGGAGTTAATGTCACAGCCCTTGTGTCTGCGCAGGTGTTGCTTTGCGTCTTCAGGGGGTTTCACATAAAAGTTCGGACGACCCGGAGATGTGGTACTGGCATTTAGTAGAATCGGAGATATTATTGAAAATTAGTTGGCGGTATGTCATTGATTGATAGAGGCATCAGTCAACAAAAATATAATATTTTCATGATCGGCAGCGCGTCTGCCAATATATTCTGCTAGTTTAAACCAACCGATCAATCGGCTTAATTTTCTCTGTTTCGAAAAAGTCGATGAAGTCTCATTGGCTAGTTGCTGAAAACCTGTCGGGATTCTGCCGAACATCTAACGGACTCTAACTAAATATTCAAAACATCGCCGACGTTCCAACTTCCAGGCAATTTCATGTAACACCGACTTTCTTAAATCGACCGGTAGAAAATAGCCGCCAACGCTGGGGCGTCGCTTTTATGTGACTACTCGACCAAACCATTCCTCCATCAAATGACTGCCTTGGTAGACTGCTACATTGTAATTTGAGCATAGAAACAACCTAGAACCGCACACATGCCCATACCGCCAATGCCTATGTGACTCTACCAGGCAAAAATCACATAAAAATTGGTTGCGCCGTTTTATCAGCGATTTCGCTCGTTTTGTTGCTGTCAGACCAGTAGAAAATATTGACTTACGACTGACGTCGATTTGTTTTAAAGTGATTGGTTTTCCAATCAACCACATTAAAGCCGCGCCTTGGAAGTGGCTATTACATTTATGTTGCAATTAGGCTGGTATGCAGGTCATCGGATAAAACTGGTCGGGCATATGCAATGCATCAGAGTGGGACCCATCGAGATGTCGCTGATGATTGCAAAAATGAGCCAGACACTTCAGCAATGTGTAAAAAGTCAGCTGTACACCGTCAGACGGTCGAAATTATCCCGTCAAATAGTCGACGTGTAGTCATCGACGCTTCATCGACTTCTTCCGACATTCAAAATGCCACTGATTGATCGGTTGATTTTAACTTGAGGTGCAAATTGGCCGAAAAAGTCGCCGATCATACAAAAACTGCTATTTCTGTCGGCCAATGCGACGATCAATCGACTATGCATCTCCGATATTTCCCCGATATTACCAAAAACCCCATTGCAGGCGCGTCAGAGCGTTCATATGACAGCAGCAACCGATCAAGCAAAATCAAACAACCAAATCCGCGGCATTTCAGGTAAAGCGTCGGCGACATCTCACCGGCGATTGGACTGAATACTTCAATTATACACATCACAAACACACACCGTTCATCCAGATACAAAATACACGGATTGGTCTTCCAAACGCGGATGTAAACAATTTCATTTTGAACGGCGGGAAAAAAGAGTGAGTATTTATTATCTTTAATTACAACGAATATCGGCTGAGTTGATTTTTGTGTTACATACGATGAAAACGTACATAACTTTGCCAATGTTTACCTAAAATCCTGTCTCATAAAATCTGTTAGTAAGAGAAATATATGCTACTGAATCTGACTTTGATGCACGAAAAGATAAAAATCTTGGTAAGCATGTCTGTAAATCATTATTAAAGCACATAATTATTGTCAAATTGATGTTTCACGGAGGATCGGTGATCGCTTCAAGTGTTTTCTTTACAAGAACCCATAATAAAAGTACAGAAAAAGAACAAGAACTATTTGAAATTGGGTACTGTCAGTTGCTATGGTGCAACATACCACGGTGCAAAGTCTCCAGCAGGTAAAACAAACTCGGACCCATCGATACAACCGACACGGATAATAAAAAGCAAATTCCGGTCTTTTTTACGGAAAATTGGCTGCATCCTTGTTAAAACCAATTTAATATCGTTTAGAGTCAATAGATGTTTGGTTTAAGACCAATTATGGCTTATTTTGGCTTACTAAAACTAAAAGGCTTGTGGATGAGCACTTTCGACGGTAAAGACATTAGTAAACCATGTTTACATGTTTTATAAAGAGATATGCGAATATCAGCTGTATATTAACAGATAAGTTGTCCGTGTCTTTGTTTTCAATCTTTAAATTCTAGGATTAAAACCCTCATTATCATCTTGTTTCATTGCAGTTTGATAGTGAGCTCCAAAAGGTTTTCATCTTCGATATTCAAACACCAACTCTATTACGCATGTCTGTCAATTATTACATGTAAACATACGGTATATGGGTGCATTTCTTTCATGAAGATATTGCCAAGAATATTTGTCATGATTGTCTCTCTTACTCTTTAGTGTGGGTTGAAGTGAAAGTCTTTATGAAAGGCCCTCTACGACAGCATGTAAAACAAACTACATAGGCGTAGGAAGAGGGGTGCCAGGTGGGGGCCTGGCCCCCCTAATGATTTAGAAAAGGGGTTTGCCCCCTATGGCCCCCATAATACACCCATATTTCCATTTACATGAATGTTTGCCCCCCCCTATATTATAAACCTTCCTACGCCACTGAACTATGAATAGAAATGAACATAAATTGCGTAGATTCAAGAACTAGTTACCATGCCTCTGGAAGACTTTGGTTGTGAAAATAAGGACTTACATTGATTGTTGATCCTGCACGCAAAAATAACAAAAACTAATACAGTGTCGTCCGGCAAGTCTGCGCACTTGAGAAACAAGATCGAATTCGCCCTTGAAAATATGATTGTAAGCTCACCAATGACAAGCATATAAATCAAATTAGTATCTGTTTAAACATGTCAATCTAAAATTTCTGCAAATTTCCCCCAAAACAACTGATATAGCAAGCGTTAAATCCAAAATATTAATTCGAAAGTGCTTCGTAAACAATTATGATAAGAATTTAATTAATCGTGAACGGTGGCTGATCATTTAGGTTAAACCTCATATTTAAAGTTTCTGATCAAGTAGATCTTTCTTCTTTTTTATTTAATTTTACGTCCCTTTTAAGATTATTTCAACCCGAATGAGACGGGACAGTCAGTAGGTGGTGCGAAAACAGGAGAACCCCAAGAAAAATCACCTGGTACACCCGCAAGCAGAACTTGGCTTCTCTCATATGTGCCTCGTATAGGTCTCAAACACACACGAGACACAGCGGTAACATAATCAAGTGATTGAGGGCGGTGATGAAATATCAGCGCTGCGGCTCTGAACTATTTCTTTAGGAATGCTTTTGTATCTGGAATAAATAGAACAGAGATCATTCCAAAACACAGTTTGGTACATAAGATAAAATTCTTAAGCGTGTGATGCAAAGTAAATAACCGACTATAAAAGTCAACGGGATGCGGTTATAGCACGTTTACTTTATAAAAATCAAGCATTTGTCATTGTATTTTAATTAAAAAACGCCATTTTAAGTGTTTTGCACTATTAAACCCGATTTTCGCATCCGCGTTTGTTTTACCCAAATTATGTGAATCATCCGTGGTGTGTGGTATCAACATCCGTGGTAAGTTGTACCTTGAAGCAAACTAGGCTAATTTTTAAACATGGCTTTAGACACCCAAAATCTTTTTTTCCAGTTTGATGAATGGTATAGATTTGTTCCATAGATGTCGAAAACTTATTTTGAAGAGATATTTGCTCGAAATCAGTTAAATAATTTCTGCAAATATAAAACAAAACGGGAATTAGGCGAGAAAATAGTGATTTACGATTTAAAATCGCTTGTATCTATAGTTTACTCAAATCTTTTGTTATGAAACTGCAGCACCCTCAAGATAAACCATTTTGCATCAGCTCTGCACAAACACTTTTTATATTGCGACAATTAAAAGGCTATATGTTGATGTTTTCTTACCTTGTGTATTCCCACGCTGTTGATTTTCAAATCCGCGTTTGGAAGACCAATCCGTGTATTTTGTATCTGGATGAACGGTGTGAAACATGTTTGATCTCTTTTGTCGTGTCGTTCTTTAAAAATCGCCGATTAAAGAAAAAAAAACGACAAAATTTAACACCAAACTACCTGATCAACGGGGGACATGTTAGAGTTTGATTTTATTGGGTTTTACGCCGTTTTCAACTGCTATGGTCGTATCACAGCGGCTGGGGCACCTAACCATGGTTTCCTGGTATTTCTCTCAGCAGTACCATCACAATATCCAAACCTAGCCTCCAGCTGCTCGCTCATATAGATGACACCCAATTTGTGAGTGACAAATGACTTTTGTCAAATGTCAGAATGGAAACTGGCCGAGCTGGGGTTCCAACTCGCGGCCCGTAACGGCATGTTAGATGTATAAAAAATTTAGTAAAGAGTCAAATACTTTTCACAGACAATTGGCCAGCATACAGCCATACATCTGACAATGAACAGCCAACAATTCCAACACGTTCTTAAGGTAGTCAATTCCTAATGAGACTCACGCGACGTCGGAATTATTCAGGCAATGTCGTTAACATGTGGCAGTGGAACGTTCCACCACCGAATGTTTACAATGTTGCAGGCATAAGTTCGGATTAGGTAACCAATGTAGCATGATTCCCATCTACCTAGATTCAGTTATCAGCAATTTCTTGACAAGTTGGCGAAGCGGACATGTATCATTCTACCATACGTCGGCAAAGCCATAAGCCATCAAAGCAGAATATCAGAATACATCCATTCATCTGACTAAGTACAGTCGATATTTCCAACATAATCTTAAGGCAGTCCATCCCTAATGAGATTCACGCAACATAGGAATTATTCCTGCAATGTGGTTAACGTGCATCTGTGGAACGTTTCACAGCGGAATAATTACAATGTCGCACATATAAATTCGGATTACGTTACAAAAGTTAACGACGTCGCTCGAAAAATTTTGAAGGCGCTTGAATCTCATTAGGGATGGATTACCCTCATGCGATTATGAGCAATTCTTTGATAAGTTGGCAAAGCCGACATACACTTTTATCGTTCTACCATATGTCGGCAAAGCCATAAGCCATCAAAGCAGAATCCCAGAATTATCTGACAAAGTACAGTCGACATTTCAAACATGTTCTGAAGGTAGTCCATCCCTTATGAGATTCATGTGACATCAGAATTATTCCGGCAATGTCGTTAACATGCAGGGGTGCAACGTTCCACCACCGAATGTTAACGATGTCACACGTATAAGTTCGGATTAGGTAACAAATGTTAACGATGTCGCTTGAATCTCATTAGGGTTGGACTACCTTAGTTCAATTATCAGCAATTTCTTGATAAGTTGGCGAAGCTGATATGTATCATTCTACCATACCTCAGCAAAGCCATAAGTCATCAAAGCAGAATATCCGAATACAGCCATTCATCTAACAAAGTACAGCCGACATTACCAACATATTATTAAGGTAGTCCATCCCTAATGAGATTCACGGGACGTTGGTATTATTTGGGTATTGTTTTTAACATGTGGCTGTGGAACGTTTCACCGGGGAATGTTTACAACGTCGAACATATAAATTCCGATAACGTAATAAGTGTTGATGATGTTGCTCATAAAATTTTGAAGTTACATGAATCTCATTAGGCTTGGACTACCTTAATTCAATTATCAGCAATTTCTTGACAAATTGTATAAATGTAAGTGGGCAGAAATAACACTTAAAGCCGTGTTCAGACGTCATTCTTTATCTGTGCTGAAACGAAACAAGATAAATTTAGACAGCTAGGATTATCATAACTAAGTTTACAAAATGTATTACATAATTCTGTATTTATTTTACATCGATTGGGAATCAAGTTCATAAAGCTTAGATTGGTCCTTCTCGATTCTGCTTCCTGGTAACTGCATCAGTACTCGCGCCACCTCTCCTTCACGGACATAATATTTTAAACATGTCGCTATGCCAGAGCGAAACTATTAGTCCGGCAGAAAAATGGCATTTTTTGACCCAACCTGGATTTGAATACCATAGAAAATGTTTTTGTTGTTTCATAAAGCTGAGATATTGTAGTTATGAAAAATGGCGGGTATTAACCGGGTACCCTTGAGCAATTCTCAAAAATCAAGATGGCGTCCAAGATGGCGGTTTATAAAGTTTTAGGTTAAAAAAACATCAAAAGTGTTCTAAAATCGTCTTGGAAATGGCAATAATTTATTTCAATTCATTCATGTAAAGTGCTAAGACCGTCTTAGATCATTAGTTTATATAAATTAGTGGTATTTCTACCAGAACATAGCGTTGTTGCACTATCTTACCCCACCCACTACATTTAGCATAGGAAAAACTTCAAATATATACAACAATTGACTATTTATTTAATTTTGTAAATTAACACTCTAAAACATAAAACTGCACAATAAACTATAAAAAATAAATGATATAGTGTCTTTTAGAAATTGAAATGGCTTCCAGGATGGCCGCTTTTTCAAAATACTTTGTAAGACTTGTACATCATTCTTACACATTTTCTAACGGATTGAATACAATTTAATATACTGAGCAGGTTGTATTGGCTTTTACAATGCGAGATATCTCTTGATGTTCATCAAACCCTATTGTGTGGGTACTTTTTGTTTTCTCCAGACGAATGAAACGAGTAGGCTACCCACAACATTGGCTTTGGATTTGAAATTGAAAAAAAGAATGCATTTGCGCCCTTTTATCTGTTTACAGTATCCATGAAAAAGTAATTTCGTCTTTAGTAACAGCTAAGCCCCCTAAATTGGCTAAAAATGTCGAAATTTCCCTATTGTACACTGAAAAATTAACAAAATGCATCTAAGCCTCTCCCGTATTCAGACAGCCTGCATGGACAGGGGCTTAGCCCCCATATGAATTTGCCTCTTATGGGCTTGAAACTGTAAGGTTAAACTTACCTTCTTATCCACATATCTTCTACATCCATTGAAAAAAATAATTGGAAACATTATTGTCCTTGATACAATTTCTTTAAGACATCCTATTACAGTATGCACTCAGCAAAAAGAATGATATGAAAAATAAATTGTGACCCGTAATGCTATAGGGACCCCGTAAAATGTCAATAAAACAAAACAGAATATGCAGACGTCAACCAGTGTCATGTTTAGGAAATGTACAAGTTTATTATAAGGTCTAGATCCAGAAAAATACCTATGGGTTAAAAGCTTAGATCCTAGCCAGTCTACGCGGACTGCGTAGCCTGGCTGAGGTCGATATTTTCACACTTCCCAGACGGTATCTTTTGAGATATGTAACAATTTTGCCTTTAAATGTACATTTATATGTTACTTAACATTATTCCAGTAAATTTTAATAACTATTTTACTATTTAAACAATTGACTTATCATTTCCTTTGTTTTAACGGATTTTTGTATTCTAATATGTTTTGTTTATATTTTACCACTATTTGTTTTATAATTATGTTGATCTTAATTATGTTGTAAAGTACCTTTGAACATACATATATTCATGATAAGGGTGCTATATAAATGTGGTTTAATAATAATAATAATAATAATAATAATAATAATAATAATAATAATAATAATAATAATAATAATAATAATAATAATAATAATAATAACAATAATAATAATAATAATAATAATAATAATAATAATAATAATAATAATAATAATAATAATAATAATAATTTAGTGCACATATTAAACATCTTAGTAATCACAATTCAGTCATTTAAAGCGCTTGTTTGGCATTCATTCTTAAGCCATTGTAAATTACTTGGATGCTCAAGTAAACATATCAACTGTTTTGATTTTCAGGAGGTAAGGTAAAGGTGCCTGCAACACTAAGGCTACACAGAACTGATTCTAGTTGAAATCGAATTAATTTAATCTTATACCTTAAAAACCGAGATACATAACGTTTTCATGCATCTTCATACGTCAAATTCACCTCATAAGTGTAACAGTTATGGCAAAATTTTCTATTTTGTGAATCATTAAAAGTTGTTTGTTGTAGTCAATTACCAGCAACGACTGATACGTTGGACCAGTACAAGCACATACTGATAGATGTCGGTATATATACTAGTGATCAACCGTCACCTCAAATAAACCAGATAGAGCAGACTGAAATCAAGTCAATCTAGGCAATGATGCAAGGTCTACTCTCTGCAGAAAACAAATTGATGTTCCAAACGACATGTGCTGTGTACGCTACCAGGAAAGTGCTTTAGGATGATTCATGACTTCTCATCACACTGAGAAAATACACAGTAAATGTCTTGTGTGATGACTTTATCATTTGTGTTTCTTTCCAAGTTAATGAATGCCTAAGTATGCAACGTACATTTAGTTACCGTTGACATTGTTCTAAAGAACATGTTTGGGTGCACTAAACTTGGCTTTGTGGTCTTTGAATGAATCAGCATTTGAATTTACAGGAATTTAACATGAATGATGAAGATCGTCTAACAATGTGTTTCAAAGTAGCCTATCAGAGTTGACAAAGAGTTTATTTTCGGTCGTGGAAAAATTTATCAAGCGATCATAAACCTTTATTGTCAGGAATGTTTTTGTCATAAAATACTAAATATCCATCCTTCTATATAATCAGAGGCGGTAGTATTTTACGCACACATTATTGTCAATTTAACCAGTCATAGGCTTTCTATATCACTTTCATTTTCATTCCCAAATTTTAAAAAAAGTTATTTACAATGATTGACAGACTTTGCATCTAGTATGCAACAAAACCACGGGTTGTTTGACAAAGAATTTAGAGAGGGAAAGACCTGTTTTTCAGTCTGATATTATAGTAAAAACATATTAAATTTTGTATTAAGCTCTTCTAAATGGATTTTGAATATGATTTGCTCAAGTCTGTTAGTTGCGATTCTATTAAGATTGGGATGAGTTTTAATTATTGAAAGTTATAGTGGGTAGTGTAAAATATAGGATATCTTCTTTTTTCTGTATGTAAATAGTGAATACATTAATCTGCTGATAATAGAACATTAACATGTATTCACATAATATATATTATATATCATTCTACAAAAGTAATAGACAACCAAAAGGCAATACACTGTACTTGTTATTTTGTAAGAAATCGCCATTTTGGACGCCATTTTGAATTCTTAAAGACGCAATTTTGTCTGACTTATCATTGCAAATATCTAATTTTATGATTTTGATAAAAATCAGATAATTCATTTCAAAAGAATAAAGGAAATGTTAACAGTATTAAGCGAAACTTTATTTTTCAATGTAAACTGAGGTGGGTGGGGTAAGATTTTACAAATCTACCAGATTTTTGTAGAAATACCACTGTATATTGGAACTTTCATGGTTTATTTTCCTTACAGATACTTTCGTAACATTTCTGGACATGTTCTAACAATTTTATACCATAAATGCATTCATTTGAACAGATATATAATCGTGTTCGGCCATCTTGGACGCCATCTTGATTTCTAAGAATTGCTCAAGGGTACCCGGTTAATACCCGCCATTTTTCATAACTACTTCATGTCAGCTTTCAGAAACAACAAAAACATTTTCTATGGTATTCAAATCCAGGTCAAGTGCTCTTTCTGCCGGACTATATTGTACCCCCAATTCCCAAATTTTATAGGAGAGGAAAATACTGCTTAATTCTCTTAATGTTAAGCCGCGTTCCCATTGCCGACCAAATCAACTCGATCAACTCGAGCGCCTAAATTCCCCGATCAAACCCGATTAAACTCGATCAAATGTATTTACACGACTTCTTCTTTATTTCTTTTTGGTTTATTCCCGATCACTCTTGCCGACCAAGCTCGATCGCTTGATCGAGTTGATTTGGTCGGCAATGGGAACGCGCCATTAAATAACAACTTAGATAACACACGTGACTTTTGGGAAGAGTTTACATTGTTTAATTTCGCAGCTTATACTCTATGGATTTAGACGAGATAAAGTTCGCCGTACGTGCATTTGAGAGGGCCATTACAGGTTGTAACTGGACTTTGCCCCGAATTCAGTGGTTTCTTCTAACAATCTAGCGAAAATACACTGTGCACGTGAACGCTATCCACGTTCGTTTTTTATCGAAAAATACTGACTTGATTATTTGAAAGAAGATCACTCAGATTATTTGACCTAGAGACATAGTGTCTGGCCATCACTCATACTCAGAATGCCTGCTTGATACATGTATAGCGGACGAGAATTGACCTGGCAGAGCTTTCCATTCGATTAGCATGGGCTGCTCTGCCAGGTCATTTCTCGTGAGGTATATATTGAGTACATGTATACTTAAAAAGCCTCAATTAACAAAAGGGTTGCTGGTTTAGGGAGAAATAACACATCTTGAAATGAAGTATAAAGCTGTTAATTAAATGCCTAATACCCTTTGCTTACATTTCCTAAGAAAAAAATAAACACAAAACTACAAAGCAATTAGCTAGAGTAACGGAATCCAGCCCATCAATACATTGTTATGGTGACACTAGTCGTACAGTTGTTTGGCGACAGGTTGTTGACTAGTGATTCTGTACACTTGTCGCTAGTCGTACAGTCAGTCGGAAGACAGGGGTGCAATTCTTCGCTAAATACTCAGGAGTGTATAAAAACTAGGCGAAAACGGGAACATAGGTCTTCAAGAATAATGATTGGCCTGTCTTTCTGTGCGTGTTTCATCAAAATCCATGCACTCAGTAACGAAAAATGGCATTGGAAACACAAATTTGATGGGCCGGGAAAATGAAAAGTCGGTGATTTGCAACCGAAATTACTGTTTGATGGGTAAAGTATACATACTATCATAAAAATCATCACCCAGGCTGAACAAGGTTTAATTCCGCTCATCAACATCGAAAACCGCGATTAGATTCGATTCCTGGGCTTTCATCAATCTCGATATGAAAACATGAACCTATTTGTTTATCGACGTGAACTAGTGATATTCGTGCGTACAGTCGATGTCACTTCCGGTTTGGCCCACTGTACGGTTATACACAGTGCTATGCGAAAGTACGTTGTTATCAGTTTCTTTTTTGCTAAACTATCGTGGATTGAATTCAAATGGATTCAGCCGCATTACCAGTGAGTTTGCTTGAAGGAAAAGCCAAAAGTTAGATTGCTGTAGACTGTTTAACCCTTTACCAAACGACAAAATATCAGGGATGCCCAATTTGAAGGCTAAAACAGACTACAAACTGTATATTGATAAAGATAGAATTAGTATACAATATAGCATGGAAAATATTGAGACAAAAAGATAAACTGCTGGTTATCAGCAGTTTCTTCGTTTGTGTCAATGTTTTCAAATTTTAAGCAATTTTTATTGGGGACGACAAAAGCAGGTCTTGTTTGGGAAAGGGTGAAATTGTTTCTAGATTAACTAGATCTATAAGACCAGTCAGCTCCATTTTTTTATGTTAACCCTTTCCCAAACGACAAAATTTTGGTGTTGTCCCATTCGAAAGCTGCTACTGATGACAAAATGGGTGTTGGTGAAGATTGAATTTGTGTATAATATGGCACAGAAAATATTGAGACAAAAGGAGAAACTGCTGGTTATCAGCAGTTTCTTATTTTGTCTCAATGTTTTACATGCCGTTTCTTTTATGGATCTTGTTTGGGAAAGGGTTAACACAGATTAGGTTAGACGCTGAAGAGGTTCTCCTTACACCTACAGGACAGATTTTCATGGGTGCCAAATTGTTCCCCGGGATCCTACGGATGGGAAACGCGAATGTTCCCCACCCAGAATCAACATTGGATGTTCCCAACCAAAAATCAACAGTTGAATGTTCCCAACCAAAAATCAACAGTTGAATGTTCCCAACCATAAATCATCAATTCAATGTTCCCAACCAAAAATCAACAGTTGAATGTTCCCAACCAAAAATCAACAGTTGAATGTTCCCAACCAAAATCAACAGTTGAATGTTCCCAACCAAGAATCAACAGTTGAATGTTCCCAACCAAAAATTAACAGTTGAATGTTCCCAACCAAAAATCAACAGTTGAATGTTTCCCACCAAGAATCAACATATGGATGTACCCAACTAAAAATCAACAGTTAAATGTTCCCAACTAAAAATCAACAGTTGAATGTTCCCCATCAAGAATCAACAGTTGGATGTTCCAAACCAAAAATCAACAGTTGGATGTTCCCAACCAAAAATCAACAGTTGGATGTTCCCAACCAAACATCAACAGTTGGATGTTCGACCAAAAATCAACAGTTGAATGTTCCCAACCAAAAATCAACAGTTGTATGTTCCCAACCAAAAATCAACAGTTGAGTGTTCCCAACCAAACATCAACAGTTGAATGTTCCCAACCAAAAATCAACAGTTGAATGTTCCCAACCAAAAATCAACAGTTGAATGTTCCCAACCAAAAATCAATAGTTGAATGTTCCCAACCAAAAATCAACAGTTGGATGTTCCCAACCAAAAATCAACAGTTGAATGTTCCCAACCAAAAATCAACAGTTGAATGTTCCCAATCAAAAATCAACAGTTGAATGTTCCCAACCAAAAATTAACAGTTGAATGTTTCCTACCAAGAATAAACAGTTGGGTGTTCCCAACCGAAATCAACAGTTGGATGTTCCCAACCAAAAATCAACAGTTGAATGTTCCCAATCAAAAATCAACAGTTGAATGTTCCCAACCAAGAATCAACAGTTGAATGTTCCCAACCAAAAATTAACAGTTGAATGTTCCCAACCAAAAATCAACAGTTGAATGTTTCCCACCAAGAATCAACATTTGGATGTACCCAACTAAAAATCAACAGTTAAATGTTCCCAACTAAAAATCAACAGTTGAATGTTCCCCACCAAGAATCAACAGTTGGATGTTCCAAACCAAAAATCAACAGTTGGATGTTCCCAACCAAAAATCAACAGTTGAATGTTCCCAACCAAACAACAACAGTTGGATGTTCCCAACCAAAAATCAACAGTTGAATGTTCCCAACCAAAAATCAACAGTTGGATGTTCCCAACCAAAAATCAACAGTTGAATGTTCCCAACCAAAAATCAACAGTTGAATGTTCCCAACCAAAAATCAACAGTTGAATGTTCCCAACCAAAAATCAATAGTTGAATGTTCCCAACCAAAAATCAACAGTTGGATGTACCCAACCAAAAATCAACAGTTGAATGTTCCCAACCAAAAATCAACAGTTGATTGTTTCCAACCAAAAATTAACAGTTGAATGTTTCCAACCAAAAATCAACAGTTGGATGTTTCCAACCAAAAACCAACAGTTGAATGTTCCCAACCAAAAATCAACAGTTGAATGTTCCCAACCAAAAATTAACAGCTGAATGTTTCCAACCAAAAATCAACAGTTGAATGTTCCCCACCAAAAATCAACAGTTGGATGTTCCCAACCAAAAATCAACAGTTGAATGTTCCCAACCAAAAATCAACAGTTGAATGTTCCCAACCAAAAATCAACAGTTGAATGTTCCCAACCAAAAATCAATAGTTGAATGTTCCCAACCAAAAATCAACAGTTGGATGTTCCCAACCAAAAATCAACAGTTGAATGTTCCCAACCAAAAATCAACAGTTGATTGTTTCCAACCAAAAATTAACAGTTGAATGTTTCCAACCAAAAATCAACAGGTGAATGTTCCCAACCAAAAATCAACAGTTGAATGTTTCCCACCAAGAATCAACAATTGGATGTTCCCAACCAAAAATCAACATTTGAATGTTTCCCACCAAGAATCAACAGTTGGATGTTCCCAACCAAAAATCAACAGTTGGATGTTCCCAACCAACAATTAACAGTTGAATGTTCCCAAACAAAAATCAACAGTTGAATGTTCCCAACCAAAAATCAACAGTTGAATGTTCCCAATCAAAAATCAACAGTTGAATGTTCCCAACCAAAAATTAACAGTTGAATGTTTCCCACCAAGAATAAACAGTTGGATGTTCCCAACCGAAATCAACAGTTGGATGTTCCCAACCAAAAATCAACAGTTGAATGTTCCCAATCAAAAATCAACAGTTGAATGTTCCCAACCAAGAATCAACAGTTGAATGTTCCCAACCAAAAATTAACAGTTGAGTGTTCCCAACCAAAAATCAACAGTTGAATGTTTCCCACCAAGAATCAACATTTGGATGTACCCAACTAAAAATCAACAGTTAAATGTTCCGAACTAAAAATCAACAGTTGAATGTTCCCCACCAAGAATCAACAGTTGGATGTTCCAAACCAAAAATCAACAGTTGGATGTTCCCAACCAAAAATCAACAGTTGAATGTTCCCAACCAAACAACAACAGTTGGATGTTCCCAACCAAAAATCAACAGTTGAATGTTCCCAACCAAAAATCAACAGTTGGATGTTCCCAACCAAAAATCAACAGTTGAATGTTCCCAACCGAAAATCAACAGTTGAATGTTCCCAACCAAAAATCAACAGTTGAATGTTCCCAACCAAAAATCAATAGTTGAATGTTCCCAACCAAAAATCAACAGTTGGATGTTCCCAACCAAAAATCAACAGTTGAATGTTCCCAACCAAAAATCAACAGTTGATTGTTTCCAACCAAAAATTAACAGTTGAATGTTTCCAACCAAAAATCAACAGTTGGATGTTTCCAACCAAAAACCAACAGTTGAATGTTCCCAACCAAAAATCAACAGTTGAATGTTCCCAACCAAAAATTAACAGCTGAATGTTTCCAACCAAAAATCAGCAGTTGAATGTTCCCCACCAAAAATCAACAGTTGGATGTTCCCAACCAAAAATCAACAGTTGAATGTTCCAAACCAAAAATCAACAGTTGGATGTTCCCAACCAAGAATCAACAGTTTACAGCTGTCTACTTTTGCAGGAATTAAGCGATGAATTCAAAAATATAATACCGGGGCATTGGACATCACAAGTTGTGGGAAACCAGATGCACATGAAGGGCTATTTTTTCTGACCTTGATTTTTGACCTTGGAATTTATGACCAATTTCACTATTAACCTGTTCATGGGAAAGGTCGAGATTGATTGTGGAGAAGATCTGGGGACAATGGAAAACATTTCGGTGTTAAAAAATCTCGTAACTAGCTTTAAACAATCTATAAACATAATTATAGTTACGAGGTGGTATGTTGAGTTAAGATAAGAGGGGATAAGGGCATTCTAAATTCATTTAAAATCACAATTTTATGTTGAATGTGCTCATTTGAAATGATTCCAATGAGTACCCACAATTTTAGATTTGATAAACAATTGATCATGTGATTTAAAATAAAACAAGAGTGCCATGGTCACAATATACGCCGCCACTTATAAAACTTGAGACAAAAAAAAATGACATTGACAAGGATTTATAAATATTCACTCAAAAACCTGTAAAAAGTTGTGTTCGCAAAAAGGTTTTTATAAATATCCAGTCAAAAACCTGGAAGGAATTGCGTTCACGAGGCTGAAATATCATTAAGCCCCAGAGACTAAGATTGAAGGGAGCATAACTCAGGCAAAAATCAATGAACCATAAAATCCTTACTTCATGCACATCTACCAATTAAGGTAATAACATCTACCAAGTTTCATTAGAATCCAGTCTGAATCTTAGGTGGAGTTGCGTTGACAAGGCTGCGATTTCAATAAGCCCCAGAGACTAAGTTTTAAAGGGGCATAACTCTAGCAAAAATCAATGAACCATAAAATCCTTCCTTCATGCACATCTACCAATTGATGTGATAACATTGACCAAGTTTCAAGAAGATCCAGCCAGAAACTTAGGAGTAGTTGCGTTGACAAGGCTGCAATTTCAATAAGCCCCAGAGACTAAGTTTTAAAGGGGCATAACTCAGGCAAAAATCAATGAACCATAAAATCCTTCCTTCATGCACATCTACCAATTGAGGTAATAACATCTACCAAGTTTCATTAAGATCCAGCCAGAAACTTAGGAGGAGTTGTGTTGACAAGCCTGCAATTTCAATAAGCCCCAGAGACTAAGTTTCTAAGGGGCATAACTCAGGCAAAAATCAACGGACCATAAAATGCTTCCTTCATGCACATCTACCAATTGAGGTGATAACATTGACCAAGTTTCAAGAAGATCCAGCCAGAAACTTAGGAGGAGTTGTGTTGACAAGGCTGCAATTTCAATAAGCCCCAGAGACTAAGTTTTTAAGGGGCATAACTCAGGCAAAAATCAACGAACCATAAAATCCTTCCTTCATGCACATCTACCAATTGAGGTGATAACATTGACCAAGTTTCAAGAAGATCCATCCAGAAACTTAGGAGGAGTTGCGTTGACAAGAAAAGTGGACGGACGTACGGACGGACGGACGGACGGATGGACGGACGGACGGACGGATGGACGGACGGACAGACGGAGAAGATGACGCCAATATAGGTACGTCCGCCTCCGGCGGCGTATAAAAATAAACATCCCCTCTAATCTTTACCTCTGGATATGAAATAAATGAAACTAGAAATATATCACTGAAGGGGATAAAAATACTACCGCCACCACCTTTGTTCGGACAAGCGTTTTTGTTGAATCAAGAGCCATGAGTCAGAAATTGTCAATCCGATGTTCTTGAAATTTGGTCAAATCAGGACCATAACTCCAAAAGTATCGGTCCGATTTTCGTGAAATTTGCGTCTTGCACATCTACAGCTAGGTCATAATGCACACCTGTGCCTAGTATGAAGCAAATCGGACGGCAACTGTAGGAGGAGTTATCCGGAAAAGCATTTTTGGTCAAATCAGGGGCCATTACTCTAAAAGTATCGGTCCGGTTTCCGTGAAATTTGCGTCTTGCACATCTACAGGTGCTAATGCACTTTTATGCCAAGTATGAAGCAAATCGGACAGTAACTGTTGGAGGGGTTGTCCGGACAAGCATTTTTTGGTCAAATCAGGGGCCATAACTCATAAAGTATTGGTTCGATTTTCGTGAAATTTGCGTCTTGCATATTTACAGGTCATTAGAACACTTGTGCCAAGTATGAACTAAATCGGTCCACAAGCGTAGGAGGAGTTGTCCGGACAATGTTTTGGTTTTGGTGACAGACCAACCAACCAACAAATAAACAAAGCAACCAACCACTGGACCGACAGGCTGTTTCCAGTGTACCCCCTCCAAACTTCGTTGGCTGGGTTACAAGTCTGTTTTAGACATTATAACAATGCAAACGGTGATATTTTAGAGTAGTCCAGTTTGAAAGTTGTTGCAAACGACAAAATGGAGTTGTGTAGTATGTGTACCATGGAGCCCAGATAATATGGAGGTAAAAGGAGAAAATGATGATTACCAGCGTTTTCTTCATTTACCAAAATGTATGTTTTCCCAAGCCTTTTCTAATAAAGGCGTCAAAAAAAATGTTTAACGGCTTTTTTTCTTCGTCGGCGTATTTTTGTATATTTTAGAATGCGTTTTATACTCAAAGGCAAAAGTAACTTTACAGTTTTAGAATAATTCTATTTTCTTAATTTCAAGGCATATTTATGATATTTTCACGGCCATATGTTTTCACGGTTATGTTTTGATATTCTAAATGAACCTATCCGTTTCATTGACGTTACAGCAATCTGCACGTGCATATCGTTCAAGTTACCAAAATACCCCACCCACACAATTGTGTTGTAAATAGTGACACCATTTTCTTGCATGTTTGATCTTTATTGGTCGCCACACAAAAGGCCAGAGTTGTATTTCAGTTACCAGGAACAAGAAATCAATCCGACGCCGACAAAAACAGGACATTAAGCATGATGAGATACCCAGGATGAAATTTTATGTTTCCATGCTAATGAACAACACCCGTCGATCAATCGTTAACTTCATGAACGCATTTAAACACTTAAGGGGTCGAAAAATGAGAGTATCCATAACCAAGACCAATAAATTCGTGTTTAGCATTAACGTGACGTGACGTTACGTTTTTACCGGAAGCTGCAATAAAGATGCATGAAATCGTTAGTTGAGCCGTAGAACTGTTCGTTGTCGAATTTGAAACATTGATTTTAATGCTAGACGTCCGGTAGCCAGACCCCTTGAGTTATACTGTAACATGACGTCAACGTCAAAAACGCCCATATTTGACCTTATGTAGCACTTTGAGTCTTTGAGTAGACGCAGATTGGAGTTAGCCCCTCTTTTCTGACGAGAAAATGTTACATGTTAGTGTCATAGGCGATAGAAGACATGCGGACACAAGAATGTGCATGAAATAGAGTGTGTGCTACGGGACGAAATCTTGTTTAAGAATTGAATAGCTCAAGATCAGTCGACTGACCTTGTCCATACACGAGTACTTTTTTGCAGTCAATAATACACATAGGGACAAAGAAATACTGACATTAGATAAAATTTAGCTTAAAATGCTAGCCTTTTTATTCTAAAAGATGTAATAAAACTTCCTGTTTTTTTTTTTTTTTTTTTTTTTTTTTTTTTTTTTTTTTTCACTTTGACCCCTTTATCAATGCCGTGGTAACACCAGCGTCAAGAAAGGCTAAACACTCTCTTCTATCCCACAATGTTCTTGTAAAATGGCATATGTAGGCTATGTATACGTATAACACAAGTAATGTCACAAACTGTGATCAGGGTTTGATGAATCAAGTGAAAGTCAGGTGTAAAGTTACTTTTGCCTTTCAGTATAGATTCGTTAAAACAGGCTAGTAGAAACTGCGAGTACAAATTCGTGCATATTTTGTTTGTTCCGGACCATGTGTCCGGACCATGTGTGTGTTTCAGCAATTGTCCAGTTTATAGTTATATCGAGAATAAATGGTTACTGTCTGTAGATGGAAAAAATATCTGACAAGGCGGAGGAATTTTTATCCAGTTAGCCGTATAGTAGGCGAACCGGATAAATTTCCGAAGCCGCGTCGGATATTTTTTTTCCAAATCATGTACGTGTCCACAAATCCACACGATTTTCTGGTTGTGTACTCGTACGAGGTTGGAGCTACAAAATACCATGTCTTACGACATAACCATATGACCAGTGGTGTCAGCGGGACTCACACGAACAACTTCAAGCAGATCTACAGATAAACGGGAGTGAAGGCTTTATAAAACAAGATGTGTTTGTGAACCACCAATGTCCCCAACATGGCTAGCAATGTTAAGACCAGTCAGCTCCATTTTTTTATGTTAACCCTTTCCCAAACGACAAGATTTTGGTGTTGTCCCATTTGAAAGCTGCTACTGATGACAAAATGGGTGTTGGTGAAGATTGAATTTGTGTATAATATAGCACAGAAAATATTGAGACAAAAGGAGAAACTACTGGTTATCAGCAGTTTCTTCTTTTGTCTCAATGTTTTCCCATGCTATTTCTTTGATGGACGTCAAAACAAGTCTTGTTTGGGAAAGATTTAAGACAGATTAGGTCAGACGCTGAAGGGGGTTCTCCTTGCACCTACAGGACAGATCTTCATGGGTGCCAAATTGTTCCCCGGGATCCTACGGATGGGAAACTCGAATGTTCCCAACCAAAAATCAACAGTTTGATGTTCCCCACCAAAAATCAACAGTTGAATGTTCCCCACCAAAAATCAACAGTTGAATGTTCCCAACCAAAAATCAACAGTTGGATGTTCCCAACCAAAAATCAACAGTTGAATGTTCCCAACCAAAAATCAACAGTTGATTGTTTCCAACCAGTTAAGTTTTCACATAAATTTAAGTTTCAGACTGGCAGACAGACGAACGGACGGATAGACAGACGGACTTACAACAGTAAAACAATGTGCACAAGCTCTTTCAATACGGGGACATAATAATGATCAATTATTAATCAATCCATGTGTTGTGGGTACTCATTGGAATCGTCTTGACCGTCTCGTCAAGACGATTCCAATGAGTACCCACACCGCAGGTTTGAGTACCCACAACATAGGTTTTGAAATTAGAATTTCATAATGCCTTAACAACCTCTCATCTGTTGTTCTGTTCAAGGTTTGTCTCCTCGGGAAGATTGCAAAATTGAAAGCATTACCATTGAATGGAAAGGGTCGTGCTATTAAATAAAACAGTACAGTCAAATTTGTAACAATTAGTAACAGTTTAATTGTGACATTTCAACTAGAGAATAGTGTGAACAAATGCACAAAATGTACATTTATAAAACAAAATACCCTGTTTCCAAAGCAATCCATAGCTTTGGCATAAACAATCCGAAGGACTTTTTTTAAAATTATTGAGGAACAATAGTTGAATGTTGTTGACCACCATTTTCTTCTTTTCCTTCAACATTTTAAGTCTTTTTGTATGAAAAAAAAGTGAAGGTTTCAGTCAAATTGATTCAATTATCACCTGAACGTGCTTTCAACATTGATACATCCAATTTCTGTCATAGAAAAAGTCGAAGTTGTCCTGAAAACATAAATCTGGGATAGGGTTGTTATGGCATTTGAGACCAAAAATGAATCCAGTCAGACTGTACAAATACAGTCTGATCAAGTTGATCAAGATCCATCCTGCTCTGTATTAGCTTATTCATGACCCAAAGCTACTTTAATCATTTCCCAAACAGCAAAAAAATAGACTGATCCAATTTGAAAGCTGCTTCAGATGACAAAATGAATGACAATAAAGACATGATTTTTACAAAATATGGTGCAGAAACTATTGAGGCAAAAGGAGAAACTGCTGGTTATCAGCAGTTTCTTCTTTTGCCTTAATGTTTTCCAAAGCTATTTCTATTAGGGACGTCAAAACCAAGAGAGCAGCATGAACCATGATGTGACTAGTTTGACACTGGCTGCACCTTTGTCAACCCTTTCCCAAACATCAAACTTTCTATGTTACAGAAGATCCGTTAAACGCTCAAATAGTATAGAAATAAGCTAAAGTCAACAATTTGTTGCATAGAAATCCATGGGGGGAATTTCAGATGAAATACTACCAGCTGAGCATTTTCTTCTTTTCCTTTTTTAAAATTAGGCCTTTCCCTGGATTTGTTTTCTCTAAAATTACACTTTAATAATTTATCGTTTGGGAAACGATTAAGTTAAAGTGACATTTCACATTTATTTCATTTTTTTAAAGAGTGTCTTGATGAAAAGACTGTTTATTCTAATACGTAGAAATGCTATTAGTTTTTTGAAGTTGTTATTTATAAGGGAAAATATGCCTTTAAAGTTGAGACAGAAATGACAAATCTGTATAAATCTGAACTGTTGTCCACAACAATTTGTTTGATTTTAGCACAAAAATGTACATTTCTCGTAAATGGTTCAATATTTTGACTTGAAATTTTCAGAATTTTCATAAGAAAAGATGCTCTTTCAGATAGAATAAAAGTAAGATTTATGTAAAAATAATTGTGAAATGTCACTTTAAGCTCTTTTTTATTTTAATAAACAAATTATGAAACAAGGAATGTTTGGAAATTGTAATGGCAATTATTAGTTACAAAGAGCAAACCTGATACTTGCATGACCATGCCATCAGAATGGCAAACGGACAGACAAGGACGAAAAGGGTATCATTGGTATTTTTTCAAAACATTATAAAGTTTACAGCTTGAAAAGGCTGGGGTTACAATGTTTTGGTCTCTCACCAACAATATGTCTCCCTTCTTTCTATGCAGAGCAATTGAAATGTATCTAAAAACACAATTAATGTCCCCTATATGACATGTTAAAGTTTGATAAGTGTTAAAGGATGACCTTGAAGAAGGCAATATCACATGGAGCAGGTAGATATTATTAATCCTTGCCATGTTGATCCAATAATATTCCCATTGCTTTGGCTGGTAGAATAGAGCAAGATCAGCCTACAAATATGTGCAGTCTGAAATTACTCTATTCTAACAGCTTAAATAAATTCAGTATGTAAAGGATTAAGAGAGGGTTACAAACTAAAATTGAGCTTTGTCACTTAATTTTTTTAGAACATGCCAGTGTCAAGATTCAAACGGCCAGACAGAGACAAACTACAAACAGACAACAGTAAAACAATATGCAATATATTTCAATATTGGCATAAAATAGCACATGAATATCATAATTGTACGACAATACAAAGCAAAACCCACAAACAAACTATATTTGTACATTTTGCAATAGGCAATTACACAATGCGTAAGAATAATGAATTGAAGCAGGGTCTAGAAGAAGGGCCTTTCAGGCATTTGACAGCAACATTGATCCAGATCAGACTGCATATAGATACAGTTTGATCAAGATCCCTGTTGTTCTGTGGTAGCTTCTACTCTATAGAAGTAACATTACATGTAACTATCTTAACCCTTTTCCAAACAGCAAAAACTAATGGTGGTCTATTTTGAAAACTGCTACAGACCGTTGAATGGATGTAGTTTGAGGTAGGATTTGTGTATAATATGACAAAGAAAATATTGAGACAAACGGAGAAACTGCTGGTTATCAGCAGTTTCTTCTTTTGTCTCAATGTTTTCCCAAGCCTTTCCTAAAAGGGACGTCAAAACCCGGTCTTGTTTGGGAAAGGGTTAATTAAAAGAGCTGCATAGATGTTACAGACTGCACTGATGTAAAGACATAGTTATTTAAAATCGCCAGTGTAATTGCAAAACCTCGTAACTCCAGGCTCAGCTTGATTTAATTAAGCTACAGTTACATGGTTTTCCAATAACACAAACAAAATGCTTTGAGGGCCCCTTTTCCATGTCCAGATTTTTTTCTGTTGTGTTTTGCTGATCTCTTCAGCCAGTAATGCTAAAATATAATAAAACAATATCAACCCTTTCCTAGGCAAGCCCTGGTTTTAATGTCCCTATCAGGAAAAAAGTAAGAAAATATTGAGACAAAAAGAGAAAATGCTTTAAACCAGCAATTTCTCATTTTCCTCAATTTTGTCTGCACAATATCAATAATTAAACACAAAACCTATCCCTTTTACGACACAACATGTTGCTTGCATCAGCTATCAACGTGGAACAGCATAGATTCTTGCCTTTTGGGATAGAGTTACCTGTTACATACATTTTTATTATAAGATTTTGATCTGTTCAATTTAATTGAAGACATAAACTCAACTAAGCGAACTATCAACTGTTTGCCTCTGAATCACAGCCAATGGGAAATTTGATGAATTGTGATATGTGACCCATGACGCTAAAAGGGACCTTATGAGGAGTCTAACAAGAGCTGTCCGAAGACAGTGCGCTCGACTTTCTAAGTGCTTAGTAAGGGGGCATAACTCCAAATAGAGTAGTCCCAGGGTCATGGGCCCTGATAGTAAGGTAGAGGGTGTGATGGTGAATAAGTATTCCAAGTTTGGGTTGAATCCCTTTGATAGTATGGAAGTTATTGATGTTTGAAAAAACTTTAACCTTTGTTGCAACGCCAACGCCGACGCCCGGGTGACAGTATAAGCTCTCATTTTCTTCGAAAAGTCGAGCTAAAAATGCAAATTTGTACAAAGTGATCCGTCTTGGCACATGTCAACCAGATCCCGTATGTGAATATGAACATATAGTAAGATTTTGAAAACATTCCAGAATCAGAAGATTGCATAAAAGTGAAAAGCATCGGCCCTAGTCTGGCTGCACGGATTGCGCAGACAGACCAAGGTCAATATTTTTCACACATCCAATAAGGTCCCTTTTAGCATGACGGGTCACATATACATTCAGTGGCTGATACAGAAGGGGTTCGACTTAAGACTATCTACATTATGTGATGTTGCAGACTACAAAATCAGATGAATGAAATTTTACACCCTTCTAGCTTTATTGGTAGGAAATATTGTGGGAAATGCAAAAATAATTTAGTAGAAGCAATTTCCTCATTTTCGACAATCATGTTTTCCTACGTCATTTTCATGACAGGCATCAATATGTGGGAATGGATTAAGTTGTTCATATACCCAGCTCTAATCTGAGGCAAAACTTGACCATGATCCAATGTAGAGAAAGCAGCGCTGTAAGCAGTGCAGTTAACGCTTTTCATGCTGAATTTATTCAAGCTGGTAGAATAGAGTAAGGTAAGACTGCACTTACGTGCAGAATGATCTTGCTCTTTTTTTGTCAGCAAAAGAGACTGTAATATTCAGGGATTACAATTTGAAGGGTTATAAGTATTTGAGTATTGATGACAAGATAGACTCTCCACAGTCATGTAGTAAGGGAACACAGCCTCTGACATTGTGGGAAAAGATTATTCTCTCTCTCTCTCTGGTTTGGGGTGACTGCAACTATTTGATAATCCTGATCTAATGTGAGACAAAGCTTGACAATGTCTCAGTGTAAAAACAATCACTTTAAGCTGTGTGGTTTATAGATATTGAGTATTGATGTAATGATGACTAGAATCATGTTAGGGAACACAATCATTGTTTTTGTTGATAAAAAGACGCAATTCACATTCTTTTTATCTTGATCTAATGCAAAGCAAAACTAAATACATCTCGATGTAGAGTACAAGCAATGTAAGCTGGTGTGGTTCACAGTTGTTTTGTTTGACTAGATAGACTTCCTTAATCAAGTTATGGAACACAATCATTTATTTGTTGATAAAGAGAGGTTATTCACTGTTTTAGGATCCTGCTCTAATCTGTGGCCAAGCTTGACTGCGGTTTGACATGGAGAAAGCACTGTAAGCTGTATGGTTCATTGTGGTTGAGTATTGATGACTTCCTATAGTCATGAAGTTAGGGTGCACTGTCATTGGTTTTGTTGATGAAGGGAGATAATTCCCATGTGGTCTTGGTGAGTAGACACTACAAGGGTTATGTCCCATGTTATGTTGATATCCTGTAACTGGTTGCTGTGAGGGTCTGGTACAGATCTCCATGTCCTGTGTGTGAGTGCTGAAACAGAAATAGAAACAAAATGAAGGGAGATAATTCCCATGTGGTCTTGGTGAGTAGACACTACAAGGGTTATGTCCCATGTTATGTTGATATCCTGTAACTGGTTGTTGTGAGGGTCTGGTGCAGATCTCCATGTCCTGTGTGTGAGTGCTGAAACAGAAATAGTGAGATAATGAAGGGATATAATTCCCATGTGGCCTTGGTGAGTAGACACTACAAGGGTTATGTCCCATGTTATGTTGATATCCTGTAACTGGTTGTTGTGAGGGTCTGGTGCAGATCTCCATGTCCTGTGTGTGAGTGCTGAAACAGAAATAGTGAGATAATGAAGGGATATAATTCCCATGTGGCCTTGGTGAGTAGACACTACAAGGGTTATGTCCCATATAGTGTTGTTATTGACTGCTGAGAGGGTCTAGTACAAATCTCTAAGTGCTGAAATATAAATGTTGTAAAAAAGGAAACAGGTGTATTGACCATTTCCCAAACGACAGAATCTTAGTGCAGTCCAATTTGAAACTTGCTGCAGACAACAAAATGGGTGTTACTATAGATAGAATTTGTGACAAATGTAGCGCAGAAAACATTGAGGCAAAAGGAGAAAATGCTGGTTATCAGCACTTCTTTTGTCTACATGTTTTCCAAAGCCATGTTTATTAAGGATGTCATAACCAGTTCTTGTTTGGGAAAAGTGAATTTACTTAACATTTTCGAAATGATATGCAAATCTTATAGGAAATAGTCTGTTACAAGTTTCTATTTTCTTGGCAAATGGTTGATAATTCAAAGATATGTCAGTATTTATGAATTGAGCAGTTGACAACATGTATTAATTCAAATTGCATGTAAATGCACATTTTGCCTTTGAGTTGGGATTTAGGAATGGCCTTTATGGCAGCCAACACCTTAATGCATTCAGATTAGTCCCTACAATTGTGAAGTCTAATTAGAGTCTTGTTTGCTTTTCAAAAGTTAGCAAAGATTATGAAGAAGTTTGGTTATTCAAGAACAACATAAATATGCAAATCGTCGGTGTTATTGCAAAACCTTCCAACTCCAGCTTTAATCAAGATGGAGTTACAAGGTTTTGCAATAATACCGGTGAAATACTGACTTGGATCCATGGTGGTCTAAAAATCCACATAGCCTTTCCCAGGATATACCTCATTTGAGCCAGGATCTGGAAAAACTTCCCTTATAGCATTTCCAGCATTTTTTCTCGCCAATTGGGAAAGGTACCTATACCCCTACGATTGGGAATTTTTCGCGTCGTGAAATCTTCAAATTGGGAAAAGATTAATTCGCAAAATTGATGAATTGGGAATCTTAAAGGTGCATCTTAATCTATCATTAGGGGCTAAATTTTGCACCACATATCATTGTAAGGTCTTGGTTTAAACAGGAATATACTTGTGACCATATATTTTGACCATTTATTATATCTCTATATATTTAGAAATTGTTGAAAGGTAGATAATGCTGAAATCCAGCATTCACTCCAATTCTCTCAATACTTTCCAGGCATTTAAAGTAATATTAAATGTGTTGTCTGCATAAAAAAAATCCTGTTATTTTCACAGTGACACCATTCCAAGACATTGTGGAAAGGGTTAAGAAAGCATTGGAGCTAAACACAAAATGTTTGCAGATGTAAATTCTTCTATATTTTCTAATCTAAATCTTTTCCTAGCTACTTTGGAAGTGTTTCTATTTTGGGAAATGATGCTTTGGTCTGTTGAAAGCTTAGAACTTTAAATTTGGATCTGTCTAAAAAGAATTCAACTTCTCAGTAACCCATATAAACTGTTTGGATGAGATATTTCTAGTCAAACTAAAATGTATGGCATGATTGGCCATTGGGAACGGCACATAAGATCATTGGGAACGGTAGCTATGGAGATTGGGAAACGGCCTGTACTAAAATTGGGAAAGAGCCTGTAGTCATTGGGAAAGGTTCCTTTTACAGGTACTAATTATAGTAGGGGAAAAAACCCTGATTTCAGACAGCCAGGTTTCAAGATCAGGCTGAGCCTAGATGCAGTTTAGCCAACATCTATGTTACTCTCAAATGGTTGCTTCTGACCATGAAGAAGCTATTGGAGAACAACATGGTTCCTGGTCAGACTGTATACGCAGGCTGATCTGGAACCATGTTGTTCTCAAATGCTATAAGGGACGTTTTTCCAGATCCTAGCTCATTTATAATTTAGCCTATATCAGCATTTCAGCATGTTGTAGTAATATAATCAGTTAAACCTTACCTTAACATACTCTGTAGACAGGGCAGTAGTTCTTCTAGATAATAATCAGTCATCAGTTCTAACTGTTTGGGCCAGGTGGGGGTTAGTCTCAGGCAGACTCTGGATGCAGCTACACATGAGGCTGCCACACGGGACGGGGCATAGTTACGGAACTGATAATCTGAAAATAATGGAGAAAGTGGAATCTAAAGTTAGCAAATACAAATTAGCTATTTTCTTAATGATTACAAAATCTTGATATAATGGCAAAAATATACAACAAGAATTGTCCCCGGATAATGTACACGGGTGGGCATCAGGGGAGCTACCTCGAAAATGTGTTAACGTAAATTTGTTCCCAGGCCACATCCGGTAACTGTCGAGGTAGTGGAAATCCCCGTATTTTGACAAACGGACAAAGGTGAGCTCTCGCTTTTATTTGTTTTTTCTTCCAAAGAGCGCATTACTGAAAAATCTGGCGATGCAGTGCAATGCTACCATGTTTAAGCAATGCATGAAGACCGAAAACCCCATTAAATAGTGGAAAATACGAGCAGGACGACATTAATTCCAGGACTGGTTGATTGCATTTTCGCCCTGTGTTGACATATCGGCAGGCATCTCGAGGCAGATACTGTACTTTATTTTCATTCTCTGACCACTATCACATGTTTTGATGCAACGCGTAGTCAAAGTGACTAAAATGAATCATAAATTTCTGATGTTCTGGTCTCCTGAACAGATTACCTATCCAAAAACTCATTCGAGTTGTTCCAAGACCATCGAGGTAGCGGTAATTTATCGAGATAGTTCCCACGCGTCCCAAACATCTAGCCCTCTGATATATTGATGTGTTGATACACTTTAATGATTCTGGGCAGCGACCTAATGGCTAGTTGGCGAAAATCAGTTCCGCTAGTCACAGAACTGTGATGCACGTGCAATATCTAATTATAGCAGATTTTTTGAGAACTTTTGAAACAATGAGCAGGAACTGCCCCATTTTTTTGCAATCCCAGCCAAACCATGGTTTGTGATTTTTGTTGTTTGATTTATATTTATTTTTATTTTTAACAGGGAATTTTCTTTCTGCACTTTGTATGTAAATTATTGCTAATTTATCTACTATATTATCAAGATTATTTTGTTTTTGTTCTATATTTGAGTCATTATCAGCTTGCAGATTTCTTAATATCATGTCAATTTCAATGTTAGAGATGTTTTCGTTATATAGATGTTTTGTTTCATTATTCCAATTATGACTTGTTTTGCTTTTAAAAGGTATTTTATTCTGCCTAAAAGAGATGTTTATTGTGCACTCTAAAATTGAGTGTCCATCAGAAAAAAGCGAGTCTACTTCTTTTATACTAAAATTTTCAATAAGACAGAATGCTTCTATTGATGCGATAAAATAGTCGATCACTGAAACATTTTTGAATGTCATGTGTCCAGGAATATCAAAGCCTGTTCTACCATTGACAATGTTTAAGTTATTATTTTTACACATTTCAATTATTTTATATCCATGATTATTTCTTTTGTTGTCTAATGACCTTCTTTCTACTTTAATTTTATGATTTTGCATTACAGTCTTTTGGTTAACAAAGGCATTAACTTCATCATCAAAATCAAAGAAATCCGAGGAAAAATCATCATCAGTTGTGTAATCTGCTAAATTTCCTGTCTGAGCATTAAAATCACCACATAAGAATATGTGATCATATTTAGAGCTCATTTCAGAAACTTCATGGGTAAACATTTCAAAGAAATCATTATTATAGAAACGAGATGCAAAAGGCGGTATGTAAACAATACCTATAATAATTTCTGCTAACTCAGCATTTTCTTCTACTTTGCATTTTAGCCAGCATACATATTCATTTTCAGATTCTAAAACGTCTATTTTGTCTACTAACTCATCTTTAATAAACGCGCCAAGGCCACCAGACTTTCGTTTGAATTTCTGTCTCCTGGGCGCATTTATGAAAGTATAATTAGGAATTTCAACAATGTCATATTCGTCCATTTTTGTTTCAATAACACAGCAAATATCATAATTTTCAACTAATTCAGCAAATTCTGGGAAATTTGCTCGTCTCTTGAGACCACAAACATTTAGAGAACCTATTGACAGCTTTTGTTTGTATGGTTCTTCTGTAGAATGTTGATTGTCACAGTTTTTACGTTGACCTACTACATAGTTAGGCCTAGTGCCTCCCAGTGCGTCCTATTCATTGTGGCTAATAGGCGTCGATTCCATCGGCTGCTCTGCATCGCTATTTGACGATACAGATTGGTCGTCGTCTGATTCGAGTCGATCGTCTTCAGATTGTTTTGGGGGACCTATGATAGTCTCATTATTATATTGTGAATGCGGCACACGCGGTACTTTGAGTACTTTGTTCCAGTCGAGGAACTCATCCTGGACAACCTTTCCCCGCACAATCAACTTAGCTGGATATGCTATATATACGGATTTGGGAGGGTTGTTATCCCTCTCATCCTTAAATCTAGACCAGAGACGTGATCGCGCTTTCACTATTTCCCGCGGGTAATCTCGGTTAATGCTATACGTTTTGTTTCCTTTCAGTTTATTGGCATTGGCGAGTACTTTGTTTAGGTCACGTTCTAATAGGAAACAGACTATAATTGGTCGGCTCATATCTGGGTCAAGTGCAGGGGTCCTCGACGGGGCACCTAAACGATGAGCTCTTTGAAAATGGATTTCGCCAACATTATCTAGTTGAAGCTCGTCTTGTAATAGTTGCTTAACTAAGTGTTCACAATCTTCATCTTGGCCATGTTCTCTAATACCACGAAATATTAGATTTAACCGTCTAGCTCTCGCCTCAGTATCTATGCTCCTATATTCGAGGGTTTTGATGCGGCGTTTAGACTCATAGCTGTTATCCTCCAAATTTCCTACTCTGTGCGCCAAGCTAGATGTTCTATGTGAAAGGCTGTTAGTAACTGAAATCATGTCAAAGATAGTCACTAGTTTGTCATCCACGCTTAATTTTTCAAAGTCAGTTTTTTTCATTGGAGGTTGCATAGGTGAGCTAGTTTTAGAAGTGGGCTTTGAAGGAGTGTATGTCCCACCTGTAGAATGACGTTGCCTTTTTGCTGGGTTTGGAGTTTCAATTCCCGAAGTTGAGGCCCCTGTGGCTCCTTTAGGCTGCTTCTGCTTGTGTCTATTTTGACCGCCATGGCCGCCATGTTTCTTGTTGACGTGGCCACTTTCACCTTGTTCACCTTGTTCACCATTTGAGCTGCTTCTCGTGCTTGGTCCACCCATATTTACTTCTGCGAATGTTACCTAGACCAAAAACTGCGTTGTTTGGAGTATATAGGCTACGCACGACGAAATAGACTTCAGCCTTCAAAAATTAATAAATTGTCTTAGCACTGCGAAACCGTGCGTCCTCTCATCAAGGGCAGTAACTCACTTCTCAGAAGGTTAGATGTTTGGGACGCGTGGGAACTATCTCGATAGATTACCGCTACCTCGATGGTCTGGGAACAACTCGAATGCGGTTTTGGGCAGGTAATCTGTTCAGGAGACCAGAACATCTTAATTTTTTGCGTCATTGTAGTCAATTTGACTACGTGTCGCATCAAAACATGTGCTAGTGGCCAGAAACTGAAAATATAGTACAATATCTGCCTCAAGATGCCTGCCGATATGTCAACACAGGGCGAAAATGCAATCAACCAGTCCTGGAATAAATGTCGTCTTGCTTTTATTTTCCACTATTTAATGGGGTTTTCAGTCTTCATGCATTGCTAAAACATGGTAGCATTGCACTGCATCGCCAGATTTTTAAGTAATGTGCTCTTTGAAAGAAAAAACAAATAAAAGCGAGAGCTCACCTTTGTCCGTTTATCAAAATACGAGGATTTCCACTACCTCGACATTCCCGGATGTGGCGTGGGAACAAATTTACATTAACACATTTTCGAGGTAGCTCCCCTGATGCCCACCCGTGATGTAGCTTCTCCCAATGGCAGTTTGTCACAAAGAAAAAATCAAAGTCTTAGATCAAGGTATCAAATATCATTGCTGTAGGTGTAATCTGGCATGAAATATAAACCAGGTTAAAGTTTTTAACAAGAGGACCATGATGGTCCTATATCGCTCACCTGAACCAAAATGATATGAGCAACACTTTTGTTCAATTCAATTAATATTTATGACTTTAAGACTGAGAACGAACTTATGGCCAATAACGTTGTGAAAATCCAACTTATACGAGATCTTATGGTGCCCAACTGTGTCCAAGTTTTGTCTTGATTGATAAATAATTGCAGATTCTAGAGTATAAACAATGTCGAAAGCAGCCGAAAAAGCAGTTTTTTTTCAAATTCAAGGGCACATAACTCTCGACTTCCTGATCAGATCAAACTAAAAATCGAACTCATCTGAGATCTTATGGTCCCAAACATTGTGTCCAAGTTTTGTCTTTACTAATTGTAGAGGCTAGAGTGTAAAACAGGTCGAAAACAGCCGAAAATGGCAATTCTATCAAATTCAAGGGCACATAACTCTCCACTTTGTGATCAGATCAGACTGAAAATCTAACTCATCCGAGATCTTATGATCCCCAACATTGGGTCCAAGTTTTGTCTTGATTGATTAATAATTGTAGATTCTAGAGTGCAAACAAGGTCAAAAGCAGCCAAAAATGGCAATTTTATCAAATTCAAGGGCACATTACTCTCGTCTTTCTAGTAAGATCAGACTGAAAATCAAACTGATTCAAGATATTATGGTCTCCAACATTGTGTCCAAAATTTGTCTTGATTAGTCAATAATTGTAGATTCTAGAATGTAAACAAGGTCGAAAACAATCAAAAACAGCAACTTTGTCAAGTTCAAGGGCACATAACTCTCGACTTTCTAATTAGATCAGACTGAAAATCAAACTCATCCAAGATCTTATAATCCCAAACAATATGTCCAAGTTTTGTCTTGATTGATTAATAATTGTAGATTCTAGAGTGTTAACAAGGTCGAAAACAGTCAAAAACGTCAATTTTGTCAAGTTCAAGGGCACATAACTCTCAAGTTTCTGATCAGATCAGACTGAAAATGTAACTCATCCAAGATCTTATAATCCCCAACATTGTGTCCAAATTTGGTCTTGATTGATTGATAATTGTAGATTCTAGAGTGTAAACAAGGTCGAAAACTGCCAAAAATGGCAATTTTGTCAAATTCAAGGGCACATAACTCTTGTCTTTCTGGTCAGATCAGACTGAAAATTGAACTCATCCGAGATCTTATGGTCTCCAACATTATGTCCAAGTTTTGTCTTGATTGATAAATAATTGTAGATGCTAGAGTGTTAACAAGGTCAAAACTAGCTATTTTTGACATTCAAGGGCAGATAACTCCGCACTTTCTGGTCCGATCAGGCCCATAATCGAACTTGTCCGAGAACTTATGACCATACTTGCTTTGACTAAGTTTGATTAAGATTGGCCAACTTTTGTGGATGCTAGAGTGTTAACACCAAATTGTTGACAGACAGACGGACGGACGGACAGACGGACGGACAGACGGACGGACGGACGGACGACGGACATTGAGTGACCACAATAGCTCACCTTGAGCACTTCGTGCTCAGGTGAGCTAAAAAGGGTCAATAAGCAGGTCAAACTTCAAGGTCAAGGTCATGAGGTAAAAGGGTATGGTCCAAAAAGAAAGGTCTTAGTTCGAGGTGAGGTACCCACCCATGAAATAATTATCAAGGCTGTATCTCTTATTATAGGGCATGAGATATGGGCCAGGTAAAAGTTTTACTGGATGCCGACACTGATGCTGACATCCGATGGTTTGACAATAGTTCTTCCAGGACTTTTGTCCTGGGCGAGCTAGAAAGAGATTCAGTTAAGTCCTGGTTTTGATATCCTTTATAAAAAATATTTCCCATAAATTATTTGCAGTTCAATATTAACACCGTTGATAAAATGAGTAAAGTAAAGACCTACCTTGTAAACTTATTTCTTGGAAGTAGGATGCATGTTTTTCTACATATTTCTCCACTACTTGTTTGTTTTGCATGGGTAATCCATCCCTTAAATCATCCTCATCTACAGCAACCTGCGGAAATATCATTCAAGAAGAACAGTCAACAGATTAAACATTTGTATAAAGGACCGATACCCCAATGTGTCAACAAAGCTGAATAAAGTGTAGTTGTCTCAGCCAGCTAGGGCTTCATGTAAATCAGTGAAATTCCCCAATACCTTAACCCTTTCCCAAACGACAAAATTTTAGGGTGATCCACTTCAAAACTGCCACAAATGACAAAATGGAAGTTACTAAAGATAGAATTTGTGTAAAATATGGCACAGAAAATATTGAGACAAAAGGAGAAACTGCTGATTATCAGCAGTTTCTTCTTTTGTTTCAATGTTTTCCCAAGCCTATTCTCTTGGGGACGTCAAAACCAGGTCTTGTTTGAGAAAGGGTTAAACTCCCTTTCAGTTTGATGCCCTAAAAATGTTGACAAAAGGAGTATGGATGCCAGTATGACTCCCAGCCAAATTTTCTAGAAAAAGACCATGGTTATAAATGTGTATTGTCAGTATTGTCATTACTGTCTGTCTGTCCGTCCAACCTTCCAGAATTACATGGCTTGGAGACTTGGGAGTTATGAAATATGAAGACAGAAGCTGAAAACATCTGAAATTTGCCATCCCAGACCCTTATAGAAAATATTTGGATAGAAATGAGAGAAGTAAAGGTTTACCCACCTGTAAGAAGTAAGGAAGAAAGTGGCTGACGGTTGGTATACAAAGTTCCCAAGAAGAAAATCTGAGTATGTTGAGCTCCATGTCTAAAAACTGTCTGGCGGTGTAAAATTGCTGTATATTGTTGGGTGGGATATATTTGTTTAACTTGGTATAGTGGGGAATCTTCTCGCAGTGGTCCTCAAACTTGGCTGGAAAAGGAGAGATGAGAATTGGTAGACAATTAGAGAATTATAGAGCAGAAAAATTCAACATTATTTGATTGTCATTATAGTCAAGTATTTCTTTGTAAAAAGAAATTGCAAATTCTATCACTTATATTTTGTAAAACATATACGGTAAATATAGCCATAGTTACGGATCTTTTTCAAGATGAATATAGACATAATATTATAGTGTACTTCAGAAGCAAAAATACAGTTTAACCCACTACCGCATGGCTAGCCTAATTTCAAAGATGCTGCAGACGACAATTTTCAGTAAATCAAGTTTTGCATGTTTTAGTTTTCTACATTTTTTGCTATGTATACAATGTTTTAAGAATATCATTTCTAAATTTTAATATGTAAGTCAAGATAGAAAGCATGTGGGAAATGAAAAAAATGCTTGTCACAAGCAATTTCTTCTTTTCCACAATGTTTAGTATTACCCTCAATCTAACCTTCTAGGCGCTTAAAATATTCTGGAATTTTGACAATGAAATTTGATCTTGCTGTAATAAACTCTTAAATAATTATAGTTCAATACATACTAGCAATAAGCAAACACACAAGAGCCACTAGGTGCAGATATTTCTGTTCCACTTCTAAACTGTCCATGAAATAATCCAACAAATACACGGCAAGGTGCTGCGCCATCGCACAAATGTCCAGTTCTGCACGGATCACAGAAATCCAGTCCACTAGGTGGCGTCTCATAGCGATCTGTGGAGAATGCCCATGATATTCTGGTATAAATTGTTCCTTTAACCTCAATGTTTCGTAGATATCGCCTGCGAGTTTGTTCTTCCACCATTCTTGCTCTATAGCCATGTTTCTGATGGTTTAACTTGAAATTGGGAGATGTCAAAAACAGGGCTGAAAAGCACACACATATATTTAACCCATAGCCATACGACAAAAACCAGTCCAAACTCAAAGATGTTGCAGACTACAATTACAAGTGGATGAAATTTTACAATTGTTGGTCTTTTGTGGTAGAACACATTTGTTCTTGCTTGTTACAAGCAATTTTTTCATTTCTCACAATGTTTTCCAAAGCATTTATCTTGGAGGCGTCTGAAAGAGTTAAACCCTTTCCAAATTGGCAAAAATTTAGACAGATCCAATTTGAAAGCCACTGCAGATGACAAACTTGGCATTAACCCTTTCTCAAACGGCAACATTTAAGATTGATCCATTTCGAAAGCTGCTGAAGGTGACAAAATGAACATCAATTAAGACAGAATTTACTGAAAATTCAGCCTAGAAAATATTGAGACAAAAGGAGAAAGTGCTGATCATCAGCACTTTCTTCTTTTGTCTCAATGTTTTCCCAAAGCCTCTTCTATTAAGGACGTCAAAATCAGGTCTTGTTTGGGAAAGGGTTAAAGAAGATGGGATTTGTACAATACATTTATAAGAAATAGTAGATCAACATGTATGACAAATGTTGAAATAAATGGAGAAAAATGATAGAAAAGAAATTGAAGTAGTAGTATAATCAGTAATTTCTTCTTTTCTCTCAATATTTTCTATACTTTTACATGCACCTCTTCTGCTTTTGAACTTAAGGACAGATCCTCCATTTATTTCCCACGGTAAGATTTTTTTTATTTTTTCTGTACTGATATTTAAATATATGAGAAGTAAAAAAATGACTAAAAAACTATAGGTCACCAAGCGAATTGAAAAGTTATTGGATTTCAAGGGAGACTACTCTTGTCTAAAATTGCAAAAATGAGGTGTCACTTAAATACCCACAAAAAAGATGTTCGGAATGACTAGGATTACATAAATAGGTCTTTATTGTGTTCAATATGTTTTATTCTGTCTAAATGAGTATCAATTTGGGAAAATTTAGTGATGATTTTGAAATTTTTAGTAAAATATCCTTTCAAAAGTAGCTGAAATTGCTCTTTTTTCGCAACATTTCCGATAATAAAAAAATTTCCAGCGGTAAGAATTTTTTCTTTTTTTGTATAGACATAGTGCTTGGTTATACCTACAAAAACAAAAAAAGAAAAATATATCAAACCAAGCGTTTTTCTTAGTTATAAGTAAAATTCGGTTTACTTTTTGCAGCTCTGTCCGAAATTGTTTCACTACTTTTATCCATTTTCTTCCTTTTTACCATCTTTAGATAATAAAAAGTGTCGCATTTTGTGTCCATCTGAAGCGGACTAGCTCATAAAGACACCACCTTGCTTTTGTTGCTCCGTTTCCTATCACTAACGCCACATGTTTAACGTGTAACAGAAAGCGAAATGTACCATCCGAGTACTATTACACTTTAATGGACCAAACAGAGAAAATTGAAATAACCGAAAAAGGGTCTTTTCATTTATCAACCAAACATTAACTAAATGTAAAAAATACATTTGCTGAAAATGCAAATTACAGAAACAGCTTTATTTCGTTATTTAGGATATGCGCAGTAAGTTGCGCAGTACGCCCAAATTCAGTTTAGAGGCGCCACTAGGGTCTGAAATGGTCGAAAAATTCATGTCTTCAGAAACGTTTCCCATATTGATATCTGAAAACAAGTATATCTGACGTTACATATTTCAATGTTTTTGGATGCAATATGATCTTTCCATCGGAATTGTTGAGCATCTAAAATGGGTAGTTTCAATCGCTTTTTTAAGAATATCGGGTATCTTTTGAATTAGAATTTGAATCTTATTAGAGGGAAAGACAAACTGCTTCGAGTTGTTAATCAATGCCAATAATCTATTTAACGATATGCCGTTTAGATTTCAGCTTCTGACGTGTCCATCTCTACAGAATTTTAAACTGAAACAAATTAAATTTCCGTTACCAACTTGAAATTTCCGTTGTATGTATACGTATGTCTTTTGTTCTGTCCTTCAAACGTGTGGATAGAAAAAGTATCATCTTTTGTGATAAAAGAGAAGTATCAATGTGTGAGAATCTCGAACTTTATTGAACTTGTGATATGCAATGAAATATTTTAGTTGCATTAACTGTAAAATACAACCTCACATTTTCTGTAAAAACGAGCACATTATTATGAGAAAACAATATCAAAGACGACTTAGAAATATAGCAACTTCAAATTGGTAAAATCCGGTACCGATTATTTACGCTTTCGCCACGTTTTGAGACATGTACAGCTGCATTTACCTTAATAAATTTCCGTTACCTATTGGTAACGGAAAATTTACTCATTGAAAACAAGACTTTTTATGAGTAGCTCTCGCAAATTTATCTGGAATACACCAAAATTCGTAGGACATGTGTATTTTACAGATATTTGTCAGTTGTATAGGTAAGTGCATAGTGATAAACATTGCCGAAATACCATGTGAAAATGCAAATACCTTCCCTACTTTAAATATGAAATATGTCTTCAAAACATGAACACTGAACTGTGTTTACAGTATCATGTAGTAAGTTCAATGATATGATCATCATATATTACGTTATAGATCATTAGCACCAAATTGCGCACCCGTTTTCCATTAAATTTAATTTCTGTATCGGAAATTTCAAACAAGAGGACCATGAAGGTCCTTAATCGCTCACCTGAACCTAGATAGAAAGAAAGTCACAATGTTGTCAAGTTCAAGAGCACACAATTTAAGATGTGAAATTATGATCCAGCTGAAAACTGCTTTCATAATCTTGAATGATCAATATTTGTGGCTGTTACAGTGAAAACAAAGTGGAAGAAAACAATACAGTCAAGGGCACATAACTCTTTTCCAATAAAAGTATTCTCATCAACATTATGTCCATTTTTTTTTTTTTCATTGGTCAATATATTGTTAGAGTGAAAATAAAGTCAAAAACTGTAATTTTGTAAAATTCAAGGGTCAATAACTCTGGTTTTTCTAGTCAAATCAAGCTTAAAGTTTCACTCATCCAGGATCTTATGGCCACCAACATTGTGGCCAAGTTTTGTCTTGATTAGTCAATAAATGTAGATGCTACAGAGTAAACAAAGTCGAAAACAGCAATTTTGTCAAATTCAAGGGCACATAACTCTAGACTTCCTACTTCAATCACACTGAAAATCGAAGTCTTTCAAGATCTTATGGTTACCAACATTGTGGCAAAGTTTTGTCTTGATCGGTCAATATTTATAGATGCTATAGTGGTAACAAAGATAAAACTAGCCATTTTTGATGTTCAAGGGCTTATAACTCCAGATTTCCATGTCCGATCTGACAAAAAATTGAACTCATCTGAGAACTTATAGTTACCAACATTGTTGCAAAGTTTTGTTTTGATCGGTCAATATTTGTAGATGCTAGAGTGGTAACAAAGTCAAAACTAGCCATTTTTGACGTTCAAGAGCACATAACTCAAGACTTCCAGGTCCGATCTGACTCAAAATCAAACTCATCTGAGAACTTATAGTTACCAACATTGTTGCAAAGTTTTGTTTTGATCGGTTAATATTTGTAGATGCTAGAGTGGTAACAACGTCAAAACTAGCCATTTTTGATGTTCAAGGGCACATAACTCCAGACTTTCTAGTCCGATCTGACTCAAAATCTAACTCATCCGATAGCTTATGGTCATACATATATTGACCAAGTTTGATTATGATTGGTCAATATTTGTAGATGCTAGAGTGGTAACAAAGTCAAAACTAGCCATTTTTGACGATCAAGGGCATATAACTCCAGACTTCCTGGTCCAATCTGACTCAAAATTGAACTAATCTGAGAACTTATGGTCATACATATATTGACAAAGTTTGGTTAAGATTGGTCAATATTTGTAGATGTTAGAGTGGTAACAAAGTCAAAACTAGCTATTTTTGATATTCAAGGGCGCATAACTCCGGACTTCCTGATCTGATCTGACCCAAAATCAAACTCATCCAAGAACTTATGGTCATACATGTTATGACCAAGTTTGGTTAAGATTGGTCAATATTTGTAGATACTAGAGTGGTAACAAAGTCAAAACTAGTCAATTTTGACGTTCAAGGGCGCATAACTCTGGACTTCCTGATCCGATCTGACTCAAAATCGAACTCATCCGAGAACTTATGGTCATACATGTTTTGACCAAGTTTGGTCAAGATTGGTCAATATTTGTAGGTGCTAGAGTGGTAACAACAAATTGTGGACAGACGGACGGACGGACAGACAGACGGACGGACGGACGGACGGACGGACAGACGCCGACGGACAAAAAGCGACCACAATAGCTCACCTTGAGCACTTCGTGCTCAGGTGAGCTAAAAAGGTATCGGAAATTTGGTATCGGAAATTTTAAAATTATCACATTTTGTCCTGTGTTTTCTATTATATTGCCATTACGTACAAATACTTTAGCAGTATACCATTACCCTGATAGCATTAACACTTTAATCTATGAATTATCAAACCATATTGCCAAAACAGCACTTAGTTTAGTATAACGGAAATTTCATGCTTTTACTTTTGATGAGGGGTGCCTCGCTATTGCAGCATTTAGCAATTTTATTTCGTAAAATATCAACCTGGTTTATGTCATTCTTAAAAAATAATTATATGAATCAAAGTGTAAGGAAAATGACGACGAAATCTATCGGAAAAACTGTGTTTAAACCAAGTGTCAAATTAAGGTAACGGAGATTTATTCAATCTTTGGAATTTTGGCGACACTTACTTGACCTTAATTATTTTTGTTTTTATGATGGACAGATAATAAAAGATGTACTTTTCAAAAACTTAGGCCATTGACGGATGCTTTTAAATGCATATACAGTGGATAAAATGTATCTATTTGTGAGAAAGTACCACGTTTATTTACTCTACTGCGTCTGGCGACATCACGGAAATTTAAAAATACGACCTTATTTTTGATATTTTGAAGAAACGAGTCTCTCGATTTTCTTGAAATGTTTAACAAAGTTGTAAAGTGATCTGTACTAATGCAAGGACTATCAAAATTCAATGTACTACGTTTCTTCAGTTAGATAAATACCGGCGACAGGGGTGGCGCCTCTAAACTGAATTTGTGCGAGTAACAACTGGAGGATCTGTCCTTAAGCCATTTTGATATCTGAATTTTCATTCACACTAAAATTTTGCTGTTTGGGAAAGGGTTAAAACATGTCATTTCTAAATAAAGCTAGTCCATTTGAAACATGTACTGTAACACTTTTTGAAAAAAAACAAAAAAAAAAAAAACTAAACTTTGAGCGTCAATTAAGTTCATGAACAAAGAAAAGTCATCAAAGTGAGATTACATTTGCCACCATCATTTTTTCTGTTTCCTAAATGTTGTCTTTTAATAACATCGAGATTTTTTGTGACGAGCAAATCCTCCATTTCCCACAATGTTTTCTACCAGAAATGGCCCAAAAAATGAAATTTCATTCACTTGAATTTGTCCTCTGCAACACCTTTGAATTTGGAGCAGCCAAACTTTGCCGTTCAGGTGATTGGTATAGACATTTAAAATTTGGTGTCTTGGAAAGGGTTAACTTCTAAATTTTTGCTATGTATACAATGTTTTAAGAATTTCATTTCTAAATTTTAAGTAAGTCAAGATAGAAAATGAAAGCTAAATAATTTCATTATCCGTGAGCTACATATTTTTAAAAAAAAAAATCATATATCGTTGAAAAGAAAGAGAAAGTGTTAGTAACCAGCATTAATTTTCTCCTTTTCCTACGAACTTATTTTAATTTTTCCACTTAAACTTGAAGTGTACATGATTATCAGCATTTTCTTCTTTTGTCTCAATGTTTTTTCCAAGCCTTTATCCTATATTCTATTAGAGGCATCAAAACCAAGTCTCGTTTCGGAAAGGGTAAAATAAAAAAGTGTTTGTTAAAAAAAATGATGAAAAGGAAAAGATATGCATACCTTAAAAGTTGGATTTTATCATCAAATGTACATGGTAAAGTAGTAAAAATCAAGCAAGAGAACTGTTTTTCCAGTTGATTGGGTGTGTTGAGTGATTTGTCCCAGTCAGTTTTTACATCACACTGTAGAGATATGTCCTAATGTGTATAGATTGTTCATGTATAATGTGATTAAATCAGCAAGTTTTTCCTCGCTTTGACCTAAAGGAAATCCAAGCCTACTTTTGTACTTGATTAACGCGTAATATTATGTTGTGGTCAGCCTTTGTCAGTGTTAGCCTTTAATTTAACCCTTTTACTCAATCTGTCACATTATTATAATATTTTTTTCCATTGAATTATTATTTTCAGCAATGCTCATAATGAAAATAACATATGAACAATCATGATTTTTCATTTTTTTAATTTTTACACGCTCCTCTTTTTTTATTTATTTTAACATAGATCTAAATGTTCAACATCAATTTGTAATTAGATTCTTGTACATTTTGACACATGTATTAAATCTTTCTCAAACAAGACCAGCTTTTGATGTCTCAGTCTCTAAATTATTTATAGAAGTAGATTGGGAAAACATCGAGAGAAAAGAAGAAATTGCTGATAATCAATCATGTTTCCTTTTCTCTTCATATTTTCTTAGCTATGAACTATAGAGCTTCTGTTTTAGATATCATCATTTTTTGTCTGCTTTGGCTTTCACATTCAACCATCCTAAATATTTGCTGTTTGGCCAACTTTGGGAAAGGTTTAAATAATATTGAGATATATTCCTGTAAGAGTTCCTTTTCTTAACAAATTTAAAAGTTCAAAAGTTCTGTCCTCACTTCATTGACCCATTCCCAGAAATTCAAAATGGTTTGAATTCCAAGATTTTGAAGATATCTTAGTAGATGTAAAACCAATTTTCTAAAGTATCCATAATTTCAGAAATTCCCAAACAAGACCCAAACAAGACCTGGTTTTGACATCCCTGGCAACATAATCAGTTTGTTGAATGTGGCCAGTAATTGGAAGGAGAAGAATCTTGTAGGAAAAAGTCTGAGAAAACATTGAGAGAGAAAAGAAGAATTTTCTCGATATCAGGATTTCTTCCTCGTTATTTTCTATGCTAAATCTTACACACTAGTCTATTGGCACTATAATATCCAGCTTTAGTCATCTGTAATTTTGTTCAAATTTGACAACCACTGGTCTTTAAAAATGTAGCCTTTTAAGGATGGATTGAAATACATGTAGAAGTATTTTGTGGTACAAGAGCATAGCCATGTTATTTGCATTTGGTGCGGCATAATTGAGCTCTGAAGGAGCCAAGGCAAGCGCTGAAGGCGCAAAGCCCTTCTAGGGGAGTCCAGGGGCATGGCCCTAGAATTTTTTGAAAAAATGGTGCTATTTGGTGCATTCTAGACTATACCTGATCACTTCTTTTTAGTCATTTTAGAGCAATTTTCTTGCTTGATTGCATCTATGGCAATTATTTGCGAGGCGAATGCCGCACCTGTGTCTACGCCAATGTGGTCTATATAGATAGACTAAACAAGAGCGATGCTGGGCGTGGCATTATACCCCCGAAGCTCAGAAATAAATGATGTTTTGAACTTTTTATTGATTCTTAGGATGTATGTGATATTTGTTGATGTCCTGTTCTTTTCTAAAAGTCTCTTGCAAGTATCAGATAAAACAAAATTCACCGAGTACTGAAATATTCACAAAGTGTTGTAAGTACCCGAGTACTACTAAAATATTCACAAATTTAATCAGATTGAGATAATGTAATCAAACACCCTAGGCTAGCTATGAGTTCTACAGACATGAGAAGTTTCAACATCGTAGGCCTTGTCTTTTGAAAGTTATGTACCGGACACGAATTTGCAAACTGAATCAAACAAAGGGCAATAACTCAAAAATTATAAATGGTAGAGTTAGGGCTATTGCACTCTGCTCATCCTAGCTATGAGATCTATACACCTGTAAAGTTTCAAGACCATAGGCCTTATAGTTTCAAAGTTATGGACCGGACACAAAATTGCTAACTGAATCAACTAAAATCAAACAAAGGGCAATAACTCAAAAATTACAAATGGTAGAGTTGTTGTCCTTGTGCTCTGCACACCCTAGCTATGAGATCTATTCACCTATGAAGTTTCAAGAACATAGGCTTTACAGTTTCAAAGTTATGGACAAGACACAAATTTGCTAACTGAATCAAACTCAGGGCAATAACTCAAAAATTACAAATGGTAGAGTTGTTGTTCTTGCGCTCTTCACACCCTAGCTATGAGATCTATACACTTGTGAAGTTTCAAGACTATAGGCCTTATAGTTTGAAAGTTATGGACCGGACACAAATTTGCTAACGGAATCAAACAAAGGGCAATAACTCAAAAATTACAAATAATAGAGTTGTTGTTCTTGCGCTCTGCACAGCCTATCTATGAGATCTATACACCTGTGAAGTTTCAAGACTATAGGCCTTATAGTTTGAAAGTTATGGACCGGACACGAATTTGCTAACGGAATCAAACAAAGGGCAATAACTCAAAAATTACAAATGGTAAAGTTGTGGTTCTTGCGCTCTGCACAGCCTAGCTATGAGATCTATACACCTGTGAAGTTTCAAGACTATAGGCCTTATAGTTTGAAAGTTATGGACCGGACACGAATTTGCTAACGGAATCAAACAAAGGGCAATAACTCAAAAATTACAAATGGTAGAGTTGTGGTTATTGCGCTCTGCACAGCCTAGCTATGAGATCTATACACCTGTGAAGTTTCAAGACTACAGTACAGCTCGCGCGTTTTTTGCCTATTTCCGCGCATCGCCGCGATTGAATTTCGGGTGGTTTCGGGTGGAAAAACGCGGTGGCCGCGGCGAGCGTGTTTTACCACCCGAAATCGCGGGGATCGCCGCGATTTTTTCGCTGCGATTCGCCGCGATTTGCGCGGACAGGTAAGCCTGTATTTTCTGGCTGATTTATCGTAATTATTGGGTTTTATATAATTATATATTAGGTTTTGATAAGATAAGATTTCCTTTGCAGATTTGATTTTTGTTAATTTTGAATGGGTTTGTGGATTCTTCTTCTACTTCAACAGAAAAATGACCCTTTTGCCTTCCTTTCAACGTATTCGAAGTTATTTTTCTTTTATCTTTGCTACACGGCCTTCATGCATATAGATTACAAAATAATTGCAGATACTTTGTGCAGTGATGATTGCACAAAATTAGTTTTTTCGGAAGCGCATGTAATTATAGAATAACACATACATACACAAGGCTTGAGAACAAATTGAGACAAAAGAAGAAATACTGATGATCAGCATTTCCCCTGCTACCGCAATATTTTCTATGCTACCTGTATATTGTAGACAATTTTTATCGATATTTTCTGATCTGTTTTCTGCAGTGCTCAGCTTTGTTATTGGATCCCCGGATATTCTTCCCCTCGAAAGAGAGTGAAGGGCTATCGTAGAAATGATTTAAGAATATTAAGATAAAAGAAGAACATACTGATTACTACCCTGGTCTTCTTGTGTCTCATTATCTAGTTCCTATTGTAATATATCCTTCACAATCCTGTTTTCAGCAACATCCAACTTATCGTATGAGTAGATTTTTAATAGGACGTGCCAAATCGTAGCAATTTTGGAAATGGCGTAACTAAGAATGTAGCGTCATGCATAAAACATCGGTGTTTCTGTTAACATGCATGCAAGTTCCAACATGGTAAAAATAAACCTTAAATGCCAGTCGCAGGTTTACTGGTTTATTTTGTAAACTGAAAAGTAGTCAAATTATACGCATTTATACTTTGATATGTAATTCAAACGGAGAAACTCTTCGTATTTATGACCGGGAAGCCAACATGCAGATTACGATTTCACGTACATGTATCTGCAAAAAACAGAATATTACATAAACAGTTAATTGAATTAAATCAAACATAACAAAGAATAATACAATGTACAGGGCTTTTCTTCCAAAAATTGGGAAGGGGCCCTGGTCAGTCATTTTGGGAAATTTTAGCGCGATTTTGGTCAAATTGGGAAAAAATAATAAATGGGAATAAATGTAGTAATGAGAATACCTTTACAACACTTTACAAACAGAATGACTGAATTATAGAAGACACACTGCTTCTTTGTGACTCAAGTTGCCAGTTGGTAAATGATCATCATTTACTTTCCAAATTTTAAGAATTTTGGTTTTGAAAATTGGGAAATTCTTACTCTGAAATTGGGAAAAAAAGAGCCCTTTTCCAATTGGGAAGCCACCGAATATCGGCCCCTGTTATAGAAGGAAGAAAAGCCCTGATGTACAAAAAAACGGAAATAACCTGTTCCATATTATATAATAACCTATAACTATATATTCTAATTTACAAAAGCGATGTGGTATTACCGGACTTCATAGAACTTTATAGAAAACGTTTGTATTTAATAAAACATTCTCTTTATTTCTGAAATAGTTCTGTAAATCAATTTAAAAACACACTCAGGATGAAATAATATAAACTTAACAAAAACGCATTTATTAATACTGAGCGCTGTAGGATAATATTGGCCGTACCTGGCATTTCCACCCGAACGCGGCGATCGCCGCGATTCCCCCCATCGCGGCGAATCGCGGTGATGCAAGAAAATTTCGAGTGGAAAAACGCTCTGGCCGCGATGGCAAATCGCCGCGATTTTCCACCCGAATTTTTTTTTGACCGCGGTGGGCGAGCGTTTTAGGCAAAAAACGCGCGAGCTGTACTGTATAGGCCTTATAGTTTGAAAGTTATGGACCGGACACGAATTTGCTAGCGGACAGACAGACAGACGGACTATGCAGATGATAACATAATACGACCCTTCGGGCGTATAAAAAATGAAGAAAAAATGTGAAAAAAATAAAACGTTTTAAACCGTCCTGAAATGTGAAAAAAGGAATAGATCAATAAAATGAATGTTTTATTAAAATAACAACAAAATAGGCCTAATGATTTTTATTGAAAGAAACAAAATGACGTCATGGGATTAGCCATTTGTTTTATCCTCCATCACCACAAAGACACACCGATAACGGATTAATGACAGCTCTGTTATAAGCACGGCCTTTCGTTAACATTCTTTTTCATTTGACAACGATTTCTTCATTTTTTTAACTTCTGTAACTTCAAAAAAAGTTTTTTTGGCCTACCTAAAATTGGTTTCCAAAATGAAGAGTTAGAAGATAATCAAGGTACAAAGACTACTCTACTGAATTTGCTGACTTGTTTCCTTTTTGCGACCCTCACATAGACAACGGGATGAAACATTCAGGAAAAAAATGAGAAATTGCTGAAAATCAACGTCCCTATCACAAATTAATAATTTGTTTGCTTGCTGCACCTCCTCTAAATTTGGAACAGTCTTTTAGACATCCCACACTTAAGAAGAATAAAAGAATTCTTGAAAATGTTCAGAAAAGGGCCACAAAACTAGCTCTAGAACTAAAGGGACTCTCTTATCGCGAAAGATTGGAACAGCTCAACCTACCCACTCTAGACTACAGAAGAAGCCGATTTGATATGATTCAGCTATTTAAAATAATTCCATGACAACATAGACGACATCAACTCTAGTCAACTTTTTACATTTTCATTCAATACCTGTGTTAGAGGCCACTGTCTAAAATTGGACAAACCAAGAGCACTGAAGAATATCTGGCTCAACTCTTTCACCCACAGAGTAATCAACATATGGAACCAACTACCTGAATCAGTGGTTACTTCAAAAGATGTAATTCAGTTTAAAACAAGCCTCGACAGACTGTGGACTAACAGGAGATTTGACTTATCGGGTGTATACTAATTACTGGTGCTTTCAAAGTTTTCCATTGAGAGTATATTATATTCGTGTGCAAAAATTTAAGAACATACCGCCAAACCGGAAAGAGAGACTACGACTCAGAAGACTTCAAGGGGGATGATAAACCATACAGGGTCTAAAGAAAACTCCCCAATCTACAAAAAGGTACAAAAAGGTATAGATCTTCTTCCTGTGTATGTCACCCCGCCTTCGGGGCACTCCCTTCCGGGATTAAAACGTCTCGTCTATCTGTTTAAAAAAGAACTAAATGCAAGGCACTAAAATACAATTATCTATCTACAGAGATAAAATATTCAGAATACATAAAACACAAATCTTTGTATTACAACTATATACGACATATTGCACTATTAACGCTGAGATCCTGGGAGTGACCTTTCCATGTACAAACATAGTCACTCTTGTATATATGAAGACTAGAAGTTACCATTTATAGAGCTTATCATTGCTTAAAGTGTAACATAGTATGTAGTAATAAATAAAAGAAAATTAAAATTAATCTCTATGTCCTTATCACAGATAAAATCTTATGTTGAGTTCATAAGGTAAATGGAAGGTGGGTATTAACCCATTTCCGCCTGAATGGCATATAACAATTATATAGTTGATCAAGGGTTAAAATCAGATAAATTTGAAAGTATAGTAGTTAAATCATTTATAACATAATACTTGATTCAAGTGTAAAACATTTTGATTCTTGACTTAAATATCCATCTCAAACATAGTTGTCATGTTTCCTAAAAAATTTTAACCATCTTAACCATATTATACCTGGTTTGTGCAGTTGGACTATACATATATTATGTAGCATTGATTGTACAGGTGGATCTCTGCTGTTACATATGTTGAACTATAGACATATGTCTCATGCCTCTATCCACTTGTAGCTTCGGTGTTGTTGGAGATAGTTTAAAATATATATGGATAAATAAATAAATTAATAATATAATAATATAAAACAGGATATATTAAAGAATGACGGCGATTTGAATTAGATATTCCAATTACTCTTTAGTATATCCTTTAGTCCATTCTAGAAGTCTGTACTGCAGCCAGTCCTATTTTGTATGGGTTTGATCACATGTGTTTGAGTATTGGTTTTTTTTAAGTCTAATACTTTTATAGAATGATTGAATCACAGCCTTTAGTTTCCATATAATTTTGGATTTTTTTATTTTGGTTTTTGTAAGGATATATAGATGTGATTTCTTCGAAAACAGGACATTTGATAAGACACATATAGATGTGATTTCTTCGAAAACAAGTCATTTGATAAGGCTGTCTGCAGAACAGATTTGACTAGGTTGAATTGACCTATTTTGCGAATTATTTTTCTTCTTGCACAGTATAGAACGATATCTAAAAATGGAACTAAATAGTTAAGTACTACATTTAGCCTGGATGAGGCCAAGCACAGTATTATATACAATGTAGATTAAACAGCCGAAAAAGGAAAGATTACCCCTTGGGACTGTTACATGAATTTAAGAAGCTGAGCCTTTGTTTATGTACCTTATAACAAAACTTCCTAGACATTTTTTTCTAGGCATAGAGATATTGCCTTATGTTTTGGATTGTTGATATAGAAAGAATTGTCGAGTATGAGGCGGGCAAGATCTGTCTGATTCTTTATTTTGGATATCCAGAAGTGATGACCAATTTGTTCGTCTAGCAAAAGCTTGATTTCATCTATGTGTTTCTTCCTGATTTCGTATAAGTATGCACATCTAGTAAGAATGTGTTTGACATTTTCAATTTCCACTTTGCACATTTGGCAGTTTGTTTGGTTTTCTTTATTTTGATATCCATATAGTAGGTATGTCCCAGTCAGCATTCTGGTTTTTATAATACCTTCCTTTACATCACTTGTACATGCTTCTAGAGTGTCCCATGTGGCGTGAATCTTTCCAACCAAAAGCTGGTCTACATTACAAAAATTCATGGATTTCTTGAGTCTTAATTCAGCTTTTAGTTTTTCTGTCCAGAAATTGTTTACTGCTGTTTTGACAGTTCTCTTCCATTCTGTTTTAGTGGGGATGAGTTTGTTGTCTAACCTAGCAATATCCTCGATGTTATATTTTTCAAACAGTTGCTTCACTCGGTTGAAGTAGCTAGATGAATCTTGGAATTCAGGTGCACTCTGTCTTGTTAGAATGTTGTTAAGGGTGGAGTTGTCACTGTTTTTGATGGCATGAAGGAGACCTAGTTGTTTTTTGTGGATTTCTGCTTCTATTGGTAGGGTTCCAAGAAGGAGATAGACAGCTGCATTTGTTGTACATTGTGCTAATGATTGTAGTGAACGGAGTGTTTTCCTGTGAAAAAGTTCTAGCTCTTCAATGTTTGTTTTGTTGAGATTTAAAGTTTCTAGTCCAGTCAGTAATCTTGGAATCACATATGTTTGGTATATTTTTACTGCTATTTTGGGGTTAATGCCATTTGTACCATGGCAGCCTACATTCATGAGTGAGTAGAGAGTTCTTCTAGATATACTAATGCGGTTGGTGATATTTTCTTTTCCTTCGTTAGAGCTGGTTCTAATGAGTCCCAAATGTGTTGTTTTGTCCTTTATGGTTATTTTTTCTGTACCAAGGCACCAGTCTTCAGGTCTTGCTTTCCTAGCTTGGTTTCTGCATACTGCCACGCTCTTCTCTGGATGGATTATATACCTATGGTCAAATGCATATTGGTAGGTTATGCTTAGCATTTCACTGAATTCTGTGGAGCAATTTGAGATAAGGCAGATATCATCGGCACATGTTGGACATCCTGCGTAATTTGTGCCAATATGACAGCCGAGCTGGTTTTGTTCAAGGTCTAGTAGTAGGTTGTTTACGTACATTTTGTAGAGATGTGTTGAAAGGATCCCGCCTTGTCTGACTCCCTGTTTTATTTGGAATGGCTCGCTGTATTGACCTTTCCACTTAACTTTGGCAGACAATCCCTCATACATTCCCTTAACCAATTGCCATATCTTCAGGTTAGCCCCGGTTTCATACAGCTTGTCGAGTAAGATGTTGTGGTTCACTACATCAAATGCCTTTTGGCTATCCAAGGTAGCAATAAACATGGGATGGTTGTTTTCTTTTGCTTGCACTGTGGCTTCGGTTACCAATAAAGATGCCATTTGTGGTGAGGTGTTTTTCGTAAACCCAAATTGAAGGTCTGATTGCTTTTCATTCATTTCTTCGAGTCTCTTCAGTAGTAGTTTTTCAAATATTTTACCATAGATTGAAGCTACTGTGATTCCTCTGTAATTTTCTGTGTGTTTTTCGTTCTTTCCTTTTTTGTGTACAGGGGTGATGTAACCGGACTTAAAGATTTCTGGAATATGGCCCTCTAGCAAGATTTTGTTGAATAAGGTTGTCAATGGTTCTGATAAAGAGTCTTTGGCGAATTTAATATGTTCAGCTGCAATACCGAATTCATCTGTTGCTTTATTGTTGTTCAGGCTATTTATAGCGCTAGCTGTTTCTGCTACCTTGAAAGGTTCGACATATTCTGGCTTGAGGTTTGCAAGGCTTTCTATGAGTTCACATCTTTTTGTACAGCTCTCTAGGTAGTTGTTATTGAAGTTTTGATTGTCTGCTGGTACTGCAAGATCCTCATAGAACCGTGCAAATGCTTGTCTCTGAAGGTTTGGATCATTGGAGTCAACTCCGTCAATGGTTATGTGCGAGGCCAGGTTATTGCCCGCCTCACCCCTATTTCTCTTTATCAATTTGAAGAAGAAAGAAGAGTTTGGGTTTTCCATAAGTTTGTTGAAGAATCTTTTTCTATCTATAGCATTTTCCCATCTCATTTGAGAACGTATGTTCTTTTTGGCCTCTTTTTTCATTAAGAATAGAGGATGGGTGCCTCGTGGAGAACCTCCCATACGCCATGCCTTTAATGCATCCTTGCTTGTTTTTAGAAGAGATTTTGTTCTCATTGATATTCTTTGTTTTGGGCCCATAACTTTTGTTAGTTTACTAGGTACACATGCTTTTGTGGCATGTTGTAACACTTCAGATATTTTGTTGAAACTAGTATCAATTTCTTCTTCTAGGTTTATTGGATCTTTTTGTAGGATTTTTTCTATTTCTGTATTGTATGGTCCTTTACAACTCTCATGCCAGAGGATTTTTATTGATTTCTTATTTTTCTGGGTTGCTTTCTTACAGTTTGCTAGCTCCAGATTGATCTCAGTGTACACTGGGAGGTGGGCAGAGGTATTATCTGCACCCTCACAGTATACAATGGTATCAGCTAGCGCTGTTTTGGAGTTTGTTAGGATGTAATCAATGTGTGATTTTCCCAGGCCACTATGTTGTATGAAGGTTGGCTTTTCTTGAGATGTTTGAGTGTGCACTAACTGTTTACTCTTGACAAAGTCTTTGAATATCTTGTCATGAGCATTATTTCTCTTTGGGTCAAGGGTTGCATTAAAGTCTCCACATAGTATGTAGCTATTTTGTTTGCAATTTTCCATTAGATTCGAAAGTTGGTCAATACATTCTTGATATTCGTGCTTTGAACCTGTACTTAGGGATGGTGTGTAGATATTTATGATTGTGACAGTATCTTTGCCTGATGTGATTTGGATAGCAATAATTCTTTCCGAGGTTATTTCTAGTCTCTTAACATTGTTTGAAATGCCCTTTGGCCAAAGAATGCAAACTCCTCCCCTTTCTCTGGGGACATTGGTATTAGAGATTGGGTTTAATGTATCATTGGAACTGATATGACAGTCATGTTCTAATAGAATTTCGTTAATTGTGTGCTTCTCAAAGTCCCATAGCCAATGTTCTTGAATGCATACGATCTTGGGCAGGCCTTTTAATAGGTGATATAGATATGATTTGTTCCCCTTTACCCCTTCTATATTAAATGTTATTATTCCTACTTTTGTCTGCTTGTCTCTATTGGTTGAATTTTGTCTGGTGGACGGTATGTCCTTCTGGGTATTTCTAAAAAATGTTTCCCACTGTGTTTTTCTGTGTTCTTTGGCATATTGTTTTGGTCTTTTTGGTCTCTTATGTTTTTTGTCTTGCTTTTATCTCCAGTATTCTGTTCATAAGAGTTATTATTTGTATTTATTGTTGGGTCATCATTTTTGGTCAGAGGTGTACTGTTCTCTTCTTTGTTATTTTTATTGCATGGATTTTGCATTGGGTCATCTTGTTTTTTCCCTGGTTCATGTTCATCAATGATAATTGGAGTGGTTGAATTATCCTGCTTTGGAGGTTTTGTTGCTTCCTTGTTTGAATACTTCCCTTTGTGTAGGTTGGTGAAGTTTTATATTTGAATGTTTCTGTTTTTATCAGTATTTTCCACTTGATGGTTTCTGTCAGAGCCCAAAGGCCAGTGTTGGAGAATTGTAGATTGATGGGGGTCATTTCTAGTTTGACGAGTATAATTTTGTTGTGCGTTTCGATTGTTTGAGTGGATATTTCTCAGCTGTGGTTGCCTTGGCGGTATTTGGCGCATAGTGTTTTGACTGTTTGATTGGATATTTCTCATTTGCTGCTGCACAGGCGGTGATTGTTGCTCTGTGTTTTGATTGGTTGGGTGGATATTTCTCATTTGTGGTTGCAGTGGCGTCATTTGCTGCACTGGGTTGTTATATCCAGGTGGTGGATGTGGTGGATAAGGGTAGAAGGGTGGTATTGGTGGTGGATGATGTTGGTATACCCCGTACCAAGGTGGACAGGGGATCGGGTGGTGTCCATACCACTGTGCTTGGTTAAATATGCTGGGTCCATAGCCAGGAGGGTATATGTTTGTTTGTCCTCCATGTAAGTAATTACCTGGGGGTGTTTGATAAGGGTTATATGCTGAGTTTTGGCTACAACGACAGCAGTGATTCATGTTGTCATTATTGTTTCTGTTTTGCTGTTGCAATGACAGTGTAGTTGTTAGTGCTGTAAAGATACTCATATTTTTTACTGTCTGGTTCTCTAGTATTCTTATTCTGCTCTCTAGAAGACTCATATTTATGTTATTCTCTATTGGTGTGTTGTTTTCTGCATGAGATGTGTTTTTCTCTGTACTTTTATTGGCATATTCAATATTCTTTTGCAAAAGATCAATAGTTTTCTGCTGGTCTTTGATAAGTTTCTCAAGAGATATGGTGTATTGCTTTTGTTCATTTGTATTTTTCTTCTTCTGTTTATTTTGTTTTATCTGATTACAAGAATTTTCTTCTTGGAGTTTTGGGTCTGATCCCTGTTTGCTATTCACTACGGGATTTTTGTCTATATCATTGTAGTTAGAATTTGTATGGGTATCTAAGTCTATCTCATCTTCTGTATTAATCATCATTGGATTATTAACTGTACTTTGTATTACCCTTGGTTGTATGTATTCTTTCAGAAGAGTGTTTTCATTAATGCTTTCATCATCATTTTGTTCATGCATATTGGAGATTTGATTGATATCATGTGCATCAGAGTTTCCATGTTGCTGGTTTGTTTTCAGGTTTTCTACAGAAATTGTCTCATTATTATTATGAGTATCGTTTTTATCAGGACAAACAGGATGTTCTGAATTTATATGCATATTTTCATAATTACATTGGTTGCAGATGAATGGGGTTTCTGTCATTTTATAACGCAAATTCTGATCTGGTATGTTTACACAGGTGAAGTGAAACCATTCATCACAGATATCACATGCTATTGAGTTCTCTGTTGCGTCTTTTCCACATTCTGGGCATGGATATTCTGGTGGATTTTCAATACTTTCATCCTCTCTATTGGGACTACAGATAATTACACTGTTTTGGTTAACTTCATCATTAGCCAAATTTGTTGTTGGGAGTGTTAATTGCAGAGAATTTGTATTTGATGCTACGATCATCTTTTTTTCCTTTTTCTTTTGCCCTTGCTTTATAGTTTCTTTATTTTTTGTAGGTTTCGACTTTGTCTCTTTACCAGGACTTGTTACAGAGCTTGTAGAGGCAACAATAATGTTGGCAACATTACTGTTAGCCATCTCAAGATTTCTTTTCTTCTTGACTAATATGGATAAGTAGAGGGTTTAGTATATCATCTTCAAAAGAGTCCAGTTTTCTTCCATTGATTAACATTGATGAAGTGGTTTCATAACAGTTCATTGTGTATTGTAGGAATAATCTTTGGCTTTCATCCGTCTTTTTCTTAAAGATTCTTATCCGCTTTTCCACTTTAGCACCTGCACTATCTTTGCTAGCCTCCGTTTGGGTTTCATATTTTTCAAGGAATGATTTGGATGAGATAATATCTTGTATTTTGTATTTTGCAAGTTCATATGAGGCTGTGCTAAATTGCAGAACAAGATTATTACCTGGTTTCATCTCATATGTTAAATTATTGCTATTGCAGCTGTCTAGCTTTTTCTGCAGAGACTTGGACTTATTCAGTTTATATGTTCTTTGATCTGTCATAGAGGTTTCACTAATATTGTCATTCTGCATATCTGCAAGAGCTAGCAGGTTTGTTTGGGAGGTTCTCGCACTTCGTCTGGTTTGCATTGCAGTAGTAGCCATTGTATATACTTTCTTGAAGTAATAACACTAATTAGTAAAACAAAGCAGGGTTCAGCAGTTCTTTTTCTATTAGAATTTGTTTTTGAACAACTAAGTTTCCCCTTCTCACTCCCTGTCCCTTCTAGCTTTCTTCTGAGAAAGACAGAATGAGCACGGATAGAAAAACGGATTTATGTGTAGAGCCGATTTTCTGGTGCAATCGTTTGCGCCTAGAATGACTCACACCAGGATAAGCTATCCAGATTGTCTCACTGCACCCCACTTTATTTATCTTAACCGTCTCTTGTTAGGAGAATTAGTCAGTGATGTCTAATTCTCAAAAAGTATGATATTTCTTATTGAAAACAGTACAGTCTTAACACAACTGCAATCATGAAAATTTTAAGAATACTTATGAATAAATAAATAGACGGAGAGAAAGCGTAAACTTCACAACATAGCCTTTTATTTTCTTTAGATAATGAGCATAAATAATTTGTAAATACTAAGAGTAATGCAGAGCTGCAAACCTGGTACCATTGATGGCATAGCCTTGGAATACAGCCCTTAGTCACTCCCGTGTATCACAAATTTTTTTTCGTTAATTTGAAGATTTTTCTGTCATTAGGTAATTTTAAATCTAATCTTCATATGATTTTAGGACTCTGTCTCTCCGTTTTTCTTAATTATGAATGTACATGGCAATATTCTTATTCTAATAGTGTTTAACTCTAGTAAATGGATAATGGTACTTAGCTTTAATTTTGTTGGTCACTTTCAAGGAGATTCAGATCGTCCGATAGTACAGTGATGTCTAGCGTGTCTGGGTCTTCGTGGCAGGAGTTGTAACTGTCTTCTAAGAGATACTTGGTCCACAAGAGGCTGGTTAATTTGTTGGGGTGTACGCCGTCAGGAAGCACTTTAATTTTTACTGAATATCTGGGGTTCTTGTCTTTTGATTTTCGGTTTTGAAGGCAGTCCTTTCCAAAATAGAGTGTATTTTGTCCTAGATTTGCGTTAAGTTCTCTAAATAGAAAGTTTATAGCTCGAATTTGGTTGGTAATAGATTTATCTAGTAGGAGTGAGTCTCTGGAGTATAGCTTGTTCCAACGACTAGTGGAGATGAATGGAATTTCAACAAATTTCAAAGTTACTTCAGGATATTCACTAACAAAGGAAATTAGGCGGGAAAACTGGTCTCTCAAAGTTTGTAAACACTCACTGTTTTCCTCGTAACGTTTTGTAATGGTTTTGCCTTCCTTGATGGTAACGTCACACGTTCCTGACCAAATATACAGTTGAATAGGCCCCAAATCTCTTACTGCCCTCGGGAGTCTTTCTATCACGAGGTCCACTAACGTCGAAGACCTAGCCCCTGCCATGCACCACAAGATAAAGGGGAAAATTCTGGTTGATATGCTGTTTTTAAGCGTAAAGCCTTTACTGTCTGACACTAGAATGGGTGTTCTTAGGCATTTGGTCGACGGCTGATTTTGTCTTGAACAGACGAACTCATCCAGTCGTGCAATCTTAGAGCCAGGATTTTCCGCCTAAAAGTAAAAAATAATTATAAATAAAACAACAAACAGTAAAACTAAATATTAAAAAGCAAATAAAAACTCATCCCTGCCCAGGATGGCCCTGGATTCAGCGGATTTTCATAAAATAATTTCTCTCTCTCAAAATCTTCCTTCCACCATTCAGCCTCGTTCTCTGTCACATTGAACGATACACGGAAGTCTGATGGCCTCAACTGGTACTCCATTGACTAGACGAGTAACGTTACTTGCAGAATTGATTCTAATCCAAAATAGCAGTTTTGCGACAGTTGACTGATTGATTTGGGTTCAACTCATCTTTCAACTAGCCTAATAGGGCCTAATATTAATATCACCCATATCGCGTCAGTTTGGGTATCTTATCGTGGATTCCTGGTATCTCATCAATCACCAGTAGGCCTAGTGTATGCCTGGCTACAAAAACAATATCCAAAACCTAGTCTCAAGCTGCTCTATCACATGAAGGCCTATATATATAATTCACACCAAAGCTTATAGCTAGTGGTGCCCCGGGTGCAAACGGGGAAAATTACCTGTGAATTGGAAAACATTGTGGAAAAAGAAAAAAAAATGTTTGTGACAAGCAATTTCTTCACTTACCACAATATTTTCTCCCTGTAAACACTTAAGTGTTTAAAAAAAAATCTAATTTCAAATTGTGTCCTCTGGTAATGGGATAGGCTAAACGAACGAACGATGGCATGCGCTACATGGCAGTGCAAACTCTAGATAGTTAGTGTTTCGGTGTTTTTTAAGATGGCGCGACCAAATATTAATGTTACTTCGCAATCAAAATAAAACTTGTAAACTTCCTAATCCGAATTTTAGACCCCGCCTGGTCTGAGGATTACCATTGCGTCGTCGCTTTTCAACAAAAAACTCGTAACTGCAGCTTGCTCTCAGCTGCAGTTACGAGATTTTTGTTGAAAAGCAGCGGTATGATCTTTGTATTCGAATTGCCCTTCATAGACAAGAATTTGACGTCACTAAACGAACAATGATTTAATTGGTAAATAATTGGTAAATATCATTAAAAAAAAGAAGAAGAAAATGCTAGTATTAGACTGTTTTCCACGTTTACCTTCAATGTTTTATACGTTATCCAAATTCATAGAATTTTCAAGTTGAGACAAGATCCGTTTTTGTAGATATCCTATACATTGAATGGTCTTTAAAGAGACATTCCGTAGATTTTTTTTTTCATAAATTTTGCTTTTATATTTATCTGAAAGAGTATATTTTGAAAATTCTGAAATTTTCTCAAAATTAAAATAATTGTAGTTTACCACAATTCAGATGTACATGTAAATGGAATTGTCATTTCCGTCTCAACTTTTAAGACATTTTTAGCTTATCACTAACAATTAAAAAGCATCACTAACAATTAAAAAGCTGATATCATTTAAACGCATCAGATTAATAAATATTGACACTAAGACATACTTTGAAAATGGCGTCACGGTAGTGTGATGCCTCTTTAATATAAAATAATAACATTTTTCTTGGTGATCAGAGATCTATATGGAAATAACAAAAATAAATTAACCCTTCACTAAACCACAAAACGCTAGACTGTCTAAATTTGAAACAGAGACGACAAAATTATCATTAGAAAGTTCTGGAACGGCTTAGGCCATGTCATTGTATGGAAAATCTTGGAGAAAAGGAGATAATTCTATTCTTATTCTCGCTGTCCAAGACTTTCTTTATCTGAACATTAATAACAAGGCGTTGGTTGAGAAAGTGTAAGCATAAAATGGGAAAAAGAAAACAATCTACGATTTCTACGGCCAAATGACTACGACGTTACCCGAAGTATACCGACGTTTAATTCTCTAAATGATCCTACTGTGGGGTTTCTACCTTAACGTCTCATCTTTAGGACGGAAAAAGAAGGACCCTGGGGGTCACATTAATATGAATTGCGTTGACATTTTATATGATTTCAATAGACGTGTTACTTTTCTTATCAAAGTGATTTGGGTTCCTATCTGTTTTTCTCTCTCGTAATTTCTCACTCGTTTCATTTTGAGTTGTAAGTGCAGTCACGTAGGAACAGGGGGCTAGAGGGAGGGGGCTAAAGCCCCCCTCTTCTTCCAAAATTGGCCATAAATGTCGAATTTTCTTAATTTTACACTGAAAATTTTGGGAAAATCCAAATTAGCCCCCCAATATTCTTGACAAGGGCTTTAGCGCCCCCCCATATGAAATTGCTTCCTACGGGCCTGAAGTGTCATTAGTTAGTGTAGTTAGTTATAGTCTGGTACATTGTACATTTTACATTAAATTTTGTAAATAAACAACACAGTACCGAATTCCAAAATCTATTATAATTTCGCATGTGATTGCTCAAAGTGCATTGTAATTATACCAATTTTGCTTGATTTCAGCCGTTTTTAAAGTTGAATTGCATTGAACACATACAGGCTACATAACTATACTCTGAGCTACTGTACATAATTATATTCTATGGTCGATGAAAAATTATTTCATCCAATCTTTTACTATCCATCGAATAATGCTTAAGCAATTACTAAAGCTGGAGAAGAACATGTTTATAGGTCAACCGACAATTTGCCCTTTTCAGTATATTGCGCTTTACTATTGTTTATGTCATCTGCCACGGTAATCCGAATGTTCTGATATCAGTATCATGATGGGGAATCATGTGACACAACAATTTCAGAAAATCTTCTATAACTATAGTAATACTTGTCCGATTTGAATTCGATTTGAAGCAGAGGAAGTCTGAAAACATAAGGAATTACATGTAGGTGAAAACAAAACTTTTGTAAGTCGTCAGTAACTTTTTATCAACTGATTTTAAGGTAGAATACCCGTAATGTGGCCATTTTGAGATTAATAAAATATCGAATTTTTTCGAGTTTGCCCGAATAATTCCGACGTCGCGCGAATCTCATTAATGATTAGGGATAGACTACCTTAAAAGAGCTTCTAGGTCCATCTAATCCCTGACACATTTCTGCACGTCTCTGCTCGAAATCGCTTTCAAATCGGCATTTTATGGACAAAATTGTTTTCAAAGATTTTCTATAATTGTTGTGCCAAGATTGCCAAGGGTTACTATGATAAGACTAGTGGGAAATATGTCGTTGGTGAAAGATTAATCAGAAAATAACCTACAGTAGTGTCAAATATGGGATAAACGGGTATTACTACTAGATCATCGTTGGAATTAGGATCAAAATGTGAATCGAGAATGTGATGGAATAAAAATGTTAAAGTTTTGGGAAACTTCTAATTTTGTGTTCTTGTGTGGGTTGATATTTATGCAGAATGGTAAGTTACCCCTTTCTCAAAACAAAACATGAACTGGTTTTGACGTTCGTAAAAGGAGAGGCTCGGGAAAGATCGAGGCAAAACAGTTGCTTTGCTTTGCTTAGTGTAAATTCCTCCAATGTCTGGAGAACCACGTTTCCGTGTATGTATTCTTTTATTAAGTAAACTACGTGACATTCTGGGAAGTGCAAAAAGTATCGATACTATTCACTCTAAAGGTATTTTCTGAATCAAGGCTGTTTTTCCTTTCTAGATGTTCATATTTTAAAATGCGACATCTGGCAAAGCAACATACTTGTATGGGGGGGGGGGGGGGGGGGAGGTGAAACATTCTATTCTTTATTTCATATCCAAATCCTATGTTATGGGTACGATTCAAATGAGTACCCACAACATAGAATTTGATAAACATTTAGTGAAATATTTCATTTTCAAAAGCCATCATCCCCATCTTATCTGTAACTCTGATTTGTATGGCGAATGCTATTGCCTGTATGTTTCTCGAAAATGAAAATTGGTGTTGTGGACTTCGCTGAATTTTAAAGTGAGGGATCACCAATGTTTTCTTCTTGAATTAAAGGGCTTTTCCATTGAATCCAGTAATTGCTGATTCTAATTTTTAGTGTGTATAAATGCTGGGACAGTAAGGAGAGATGTTGTTTCCAGTCTACCCCCTGACGTCCTGATGGTGTCACTCAAGTTTAACGCAAGCACCATGCCGTGTGGACAAGCCGTTGTAATGCCAAATATACGGTACGAATCACGAATCTTTTTCTCTATGTCTTCATCAAGGTAGTCCACCCATAATGGGATTCTTGCGACATACTAATTATTCGAGCAACGTCGTAAATCTTCGGTGGAGGAACGTTCGACCGCCGAATGTTTACGACGTCTCCCGAATATGTTCGGAAACGTAACGAATGTAAACGACGTCGCACGAAATATATTCTACCGTCGCGTGAACCCCATTAGGGTTGGACTACCAAAGTCGCGTAAAGGTGTTTCATACATCATTATATACAAAACACTCAATGTAAGTTCACGGGTCATCCATGGCAACAGAATTTGACGATAGTATCCGAATTTAAAAATCAGGACACACTTATCAATTTCCGTTGCCACGGATGACACCCGAAATTGTTCGATGGGTTTGGTATGTAAAGATGGTTGTTATACGTAAAGGAAAGTCACCCATCATTAGATAACGAATGCTTTCGTGAAACTTCGACAACATCCTTGTTAACGAAGGTTGATGTCAAATTCCATTGTCACGAAAACGCCGAAGATGAATTGAACAAAGCGTGTGAAATATAACGACGGACCATAAACAACACGGGAATATAACCTGACCAAAGTTAGTATATGCATTGAGCGATGATTCTTTTTTTACCTTTAAAAAAATAATATATTAATGCTTTGACATTTAACGATACTTTTCAACTGTCTATTTGGACATCCTGTATGACACAAAGTCAATTGGTTTTAGTCCCTTTAAATTAGTGTTGTAGTCGTTTCACATGGTGGAATTTTTAAACAATTTCGTACAAAAATAAATGACACTTTTTTACGAACGCCTGTGCGCCATCGTGGAAATACCGTTGCTAAATAGTGTACAGAGTTTCCTTACTGTGAATACTGTCACTAAATATTTCATGGTAACCATAGATAGATCTATTTACGTATATAATCCGTGATTTGATTCACAAATTTTTCCTAAGTCTAAAACATTTCTGAAAAAACATACCACGACATCTCCTTTTCCCACAAACAGCATGGTACAGTTGAGCGACCCCCAGATGAAAGAGATGATGCAAAACAAGGGCGGTAACTACCTACATGATTACATGGCGGCAACTGAGGAGGAGGCGAGAGAAAACTTTCCCAACTTACTCATGATCACAGATCCCTCCCAGGTTGGTAATTAAAGTTCGACTATTTAACATATTACCAAATGTGATCTCCTTGATGAGATCGTAGCAAGGGCGGCAACAACCTGCATTATTATATGGTCGCTTTTCATCGAAAACCTCGAAACTGCAGCTTGTTTTAAGCTGAAGTTACGATGTTTTCGACGAAAAGCAGCGATATGGCGGCAACAGAGGAGGAGACGAGACTAAAAAATTCCCAACTTACTCATGATCACAGATCCCTCACAGGTTGGTAATTAAAGTTCGACTATTTAACATTTTACCAAATGTGATCTCCTTGATGAGATCGTAGCAAGGGCGGCAACAACAAGCATGATTATATGGTCGCTTTTCTTCGAAAACCTCGAAACTGCAGCTTGTTTTAAGCTGCAGTTACGATGTTTTCGACGAAAAGCAGCGATATGGCGGCAACAGAGGAGGAGGCGAGAGAAAACTTTCCCAACTTACTCATGATCACAGATCCCTCACAGGTTGGTAATTAAAGTTCGACTATTTAACATTTTACCAAATGTGATCTCCATGATGAGATCGTAACAAGGGCGGCAACAACCTACATGATTATATGGTCGCTTTTCATCGAAAACATCGAAACTGCAGCTTGTTTTAAGCTGCAGTTACGATGTTTTCGACGAAAAGCAGTCATATGGCGGCAACTGAGGAGGAGGCGAGAGAAAACTTTCCCAACTTACTCATGATCACAGATCCCTCACAGGTTGGTAATAATAGTTCGATTTTCAACCTTTGCCCCAAACAGCAATATTTTAGGTTTAATTCTAAAGGTAGTCTACCGCAGACCACAAAATGAATGTTGAAAAAGATTGAATTTGTGTGCAACGTACATAGATCTAGCATGGGAAAACGGAGACAAAATTAGGAAATGCCGATTAACAGCATTTTTTTTTAATTTTGTATCAATGTTTTCTCAGGCTTTAGCATAGGTGATAGGTAAGTCAAAACAAGGTTATGTTTGGGAAACGATGTCTGCGTCTTTCACGACGATTTCTTAGCTACCTTTGTGCATACTTTATTACCATGGGCCAATGGCGCCACTCACCTGCTAGGTACATTGCAAAATATTGATTAAATCTGCCAGTTTATAGGCTTTCCCAGACATAAAGGCTGGCTGATTACAAAGTAGTGAATAAATACCTCAACCAAAATATTTTTCTGTTACCGATCATTTGAAAGTATGACAAGCGTTTTCCAACTGTAAAATAATGGTTCATTTTCATATTTTTCCTTTCTTTCAACGTTGTTAGTAGGTCATCTTGACAATTTCAAGTCCGAGTCGGAATTATCAAAGTCCTGGGTGGTGAAAAGCGAAAGTCGACGGAATCTGTTTCGGATTGAATTGAACTTCATTTTAATTTTCCTTGGACAGAAATGACCAAACTATGCAGGTTGGTTATTCTATACGATGTTTCTTGAATATATTTTTTTACCTCCGACAAACTGACATGTGTCCTTCAATCAGCTTATTTTGACGTCCGTAATAGAATAGGATTTCAAAAACGTTGGGGTAAAAGAGGAAAATGCTAAAATCATTCAATTGCTTATTCTTTTGTCTCAATATTTTAGTGCAATCTGGTATATTGTACATACATTAAATCTTTGCCAACCTCACTTTTTTATTAGTCATGTTTCGACTTGGAACAAAATGTTATTTGTTTAGATATTTTTCAGGATATTTACGGAACTATTCCAATGTCGATGTACGATAACTATCTGGCAAAAACTATACTAATGGAAGATCTGAACAGAATCAAGTTTTACCTGCTCAACTCAACAACGACCCATGGTAGACCAGAGATGGGGATGTATGTAATCAACAACACCAATACTGACAACAACACGATGCATACAGATAATGTAACAGATATCACGGCTAATACAACACATGGTGCAGATAATACAACATACACAGACAATGGTACAGCACTACATAACGGAACCAACACACAACATAATACGAGGATCGGCAACGATTCTATGACGGCAATGCCGAAAGTGAATAACAATGATTCAAATATAAATACAACCAGTAGTCCAAGTCCATCTGATAATGAAAATAAAACAAACGTAGATGGGAGTATACATGCGATAAACAACCCTTCCGATAATGCAACAGATTTGTTAACTGCGGGTTATGAAACTAAACAAAGTAATGGACATACAGATTCAACTGGCACAACTGGTATTAAAACGACTCATGGAACTACAAACAGCCCTAGTCTTACAGCTAAAACGGACACAGCTACAACAGTGATCCCAGAAACGAATATTCCATCCGCCGGTACAACAATGGATCCAGATGTCCAGAAAAGCATAGCAGAGCTGAATAAATATTTGGAGGTAATGGATTTTTTAAGCTTGAAAAGTTATATAGAAAAAGGAAATAAACATTCCTTTATTAAAACCTTTTGTTCTATGTGCCATGAATACATTTGAGTCGATTTGGAAAAAGGTCTCATATGGCATTTGAGAGAGTCTTATATCAGGATCAAGCTGTGCATAAAAGTAGTCTGATGAGAAATCTGTTGTTTTAAGAGAATCGCTGTGCAGGCTCTAGAGCTATTAATAACAACAGTGTTTTTAATCAAACTGTGCACATATTTAAGCTGATCTGGAACCATGTTGGGTTCAAAAGCATCAAGGGACCCTATTCCAGATCCTTGCTCATTCATATGTACTCACATATAGTAATGCCGATTGTTATAGACCGACCTTTCTCTATCTCTTGTTTATTTCTGGTTGCACATGGTCAGGTACGTGGTACTTATACATTTGAGCCAGGATCTGGAAAAACGTCCCTTATGTCATTTTTAAAAATTGAGTTTGAAGATCAGCCTGTTGTCAAATGCAGTCCAATATGCATCCATGCTGCTCTCTTTAAGTTACTACAGGTCACGAAGAAGCTATTAGAGAACAACGTGGATCCTGATCAGACTGTGCGTATGCACAGGCTGATCTGGATCTATGTTGGGCTCAAAAGCCTTACGGGACGTTTTTCCAGATCATGGCCCATACTTTTTTGTATTTCCAATGTGTGAATGGCGTATGTCTGTCAGACGTATCGGGTATATGAAAAATTACACATGTATGATTGAATGCAATTATTGTTGGCGTAAATGGAAAATAGAATATTGTCAAAGGAAATACACAAGTAATATCTGCAACATACTACACGTTTTGCAACATCAATTTGTTTAACGTTCACAGCAGAGTCTTGGTGGAGGCGTACAGTCAGATCTTGGTTCGATCCTCCGATCAGTGAAAACAACTCTACCACCAGATCACATACTCAGACTAGCTAATGCAGTCAAAAGGAGAAAGAGGAATGCAGATGGTAGGTATTTACAAGCTGTTTATCGCTGCTTTGTAACCGTTTCCTTCAAAAGCATCGTCACTGCTGCTTATTAAAAGCTCAAAAAATTACTTTGTGTATCAACATCAATTGCCTCTTCAGACATAGCCTATTCATTGGTACTAATGAAAATTGCTTTAAAACGCAAAAAATATATCAGATATTTTGGTTAAAATACATTTACAATGATGCTATATATCTAGTCAAGATATACATGTACCAGCAAAAGATTCGTTTATAGATCAACACCATTCAAGGGAACCAATCACTTTTCCATACGTAAACGACTGTAGGAACAAGAACCTCCGGCTTGCAAAGCTTATACCCATCAGCAACATACCACAGCAAAAACTTTGGTCTAGCTGTTGCAGAAGATGAAACTTTTATGTTATTTGGACTAAGGAATTTGTTTGGTACATGTACGTCCATAAAGCAATAGTCTGATTATAAGAACATTGTCCATGCTTTTAAAATGTTTCCAAACCATTTATCTGTTAATACTTTGAGATTCATTTATTTTGTTGGAATGTGTGGACTAAAAGCTCAATTAGCGGGTTTTAAGACGTCCATAAGTTTGACTAAAGGTGAACGCATAATACTGGAATGTCACAAAAGAATCTTTAAGCCAATTATGTATTCCCATTTTCATCACATTTCGTTGATTTTCAACAAAAACCTCGTAACTCCAGCTAAAACAAGCTGCAATTACGACGTTTTTGTTGAAGAGCGACAATGTTCACCTCAGGCTCCAGTACGACCGAAAACTACTGCCAGGATAAAGGTTCTCTGACCGAAGACCACCAGTACGTGCACCTATGTTCGAGCTGTGCCGCCACCACGCAGCTGACCGAGGATTTCTTCCCGAGGTACATCAATGAGGTCGTGTGTAAAACTGGAGACACAGACTGCTTCAAGATCGGACAAACAGGTACATGTCTAGCTATGACAGACCTTTCACGGTTTATAGTAAAATAGTAAATAGCGAACGTTTTCAAGAGACGAACAACAAATCGGTGAAGAAATGTGCAATATTTGTGACTGAAGCTGCTCTATACCATGGGATTTTATCTTTCTTAATGTTGTTGTTAATCATGTATCGTATCCTATGAGCCATACAATACAAGAGCTATAGATAAGAATTTTTACTTTCTTTACTATTTACCAAACCCTATGTTGTGTGTAGGCCTACTGATTGGAACAGTATCATCGAGACAATTCCAATAAATACACACAACGTAGGGTTTGGAGTTGAAAAAAAAAACAAATTTAAAAAATCTAAACCATCTTAAAATTATCTGTTGCACTGCAAACATTGCTGTATAAGATTATTTCTATCTATTTTCAGTGCATGGTCGATGTCAACAGCGTTACTTTACTCTGAACATTTTGAGAAAGTCCCCGACCCACTGTATGACCTTGACCCATAATGGCGAAAACCTCGTGATCGACGATTGGCATCTGGTACCCAAACGTATCCGGGCGTCGTGTGAATGTACCATAAACAAACTGTCCTTTCTAAAATCTTACGTGTCGCAAGATACGCCAGTTGGGTAGGCCATGAAATCTTACGTATTGCAAGATAACGCTGATTTTCAAGGAAAACCTCGTATCTACAGCTTGTATAAAGCTGTAGATACGAGGTTTTTGTTGAAAAGCGACGATAAACTGGTTGGATGGTTTCTGAAATCTTACGTGCCCAAGGATTCGTCATCTTGAAAAATAATCTACTAAATTGTGAACCATCTGGAAATAAGTGACCTGGAAACTTCGAAATATATTGACCTTTTCTAGTTTGGGCAGTCCTCACAGACTGACTAGAATAGAAACTTTTCGCTCGACAACAATTTTGTGCATCAAGAACCCTTTTTAGCGACCATTTGTCACATACACGTTAAAATTCCAAAATCTACATAAGGTCCTAAAGATGCTACATAGATCTACTTTTGAGTTGACTTTCGTGTTTATTGAAATATTTCGAACAAGAAAGAATACTGATATTTTTAAAAAAAATTGGTTAAAAATAGACTTTGTTTTTGTATTTCTGAACAAAGTCCGTCGGCTAGCGGGGAAATCACATGGCGAAAAGATTTCAGAAAATCATCGATAACTCTATTTTAATAATTAAAATACTTGACCAATTTGAATTTAGTTTGAATTAAAGAAGGTGAAAAGGCAAGGAATCTAAATAGAAGCAGTAGATCTTTTAACCCTTTCCCAAACAAGACCTGGTTTTGACGTCCCTAATAGAATTAGCTTGGGAAAATATTGAGCTAAAAGGAGAAAATGCTGATGATCAGCATTTTTTTCCTTTTGCCTCAATATTTTCTGCTCCATAATCTACACAAGTTTTATCCTTAGCAATATCCATTTTGTCGCCAGCAGCAGCTTTTTGAAGTGGACCACCCTATTTTAGCTGTTTAAAGGGTTAAAGATCAGTTGATAAAATGGTTATTAACGACCAACCAAAACTTTGATTGGTCGTCATATCTGTACTGTCATCAATATCATTTTATCAGCTGTTTGTTAAAAGACCCTTGGCATTCACAAATCCTTGGCGATTTACCGTCATTCTTTTCTCTGTTTCAAATTGGTCACATTTTAACAGGATTATTGAAAAAATATTGATCACGTGATTCCCCACCGAGTACAATGAAATTTAACAAACAAGATTAAACGTTTGTAATCGATCCACTTAATTGTTTCCCGCATGGCCAAATTACAGACTCGTCAATTTTTGAAGCGATTGCAGACAACAACAACAACAAAACTGATGCAAAACGTAGAAAGTGTACACGTGTATACACGGGATATTTTGAGGCCAACGTCACACCTTTTACTTTAGGGACGTTAAATTCTATCTATTTTCGACACCCATTTTGTCGTATGCACCAGCTTTGAAATTGGATCAGTCCAAACTATTGTCGTTTTAGAAGGGATTAAATAGTAATCTCTGAAACCACCCACCAATTCATTATACAGGGAGACAATCAATCTAAATGCATATTATTGTACATAAAGTCAATTGCCTCCCTTGACGTATAACACGTAGCGTCAATTTCAAAATTAATGCCGGTGTAACGTAGTAAAGTGACCCCCATAGAATACTGACCCCCCGGTCACTATTTTATATAGAATACTGACCCCCCGGTCATAATATTATGACCGGGGGGTCATAGTATTATGACCGCCCCACACGTAGAAAAGTGACCGCTCACGTAGAATTGTGACCCCCCATAAAATATCGACCCCCTTCCCCACATTCACACCAAAAATATTTCTCTAATATAAACCCAACTATGATACCCGTACAACATAATTGTCTCCATTGATAGTCATCGGGGTGCAATGGCACTCGTCCGTGCATGTGTCTGTCCGTACATACAGAGTGTTTTGACTGAAACTTTTCATACATTATTGGGCGCACCCGATTCAAACTGGCTGGTTAGTCGCTTCCACCGCATCTGAATTAATTTGACTTATTGGAGTTTAACGCTGTATTCAACTGCTATGGCCATATTATTATTGTGCGGCTGGAGCATCTACCCATGGATTCCTGTTGTTTCTCAAACCAGTACTACCACAACACCCTTACCGAGCCTCCAGCTGTTCGCCCACTTAGGTTAAATATTTCAAACCCATTGATGGGTGACAATGTTGTCAGAAAGGGTATTAACCGCGGCCGGGTATCGAACCCGGGACCTCTCCAGTGAGAAGCAGGTGCGCTACCAACTGCGCTAAGGCCGCGGCCTGTCCTGGTATTTCTCACACTCGTAAGTTACCCAAAAATACAAACAGAGCCCTATCTGCTCTCTCATAGATAATTTACACCCATTGGTGAGAGGCAAATGACTTTTGTCAAATGTCAGAATCTATAGATGCCGAGCCAGGTTCGAACTCACGACCCCTTGATTGGCAGACCCCGACGTTACCGACTAAGCTATCCGGTCTCGGAGCATCTGTAATGCGTCCCCTGAATGCAAGAAGGTGTTAAGTGTATATAATTATATCCAGGATTTTTTTCCAGGGGGGGGGGGGTCCAATCCCAAGATTTTTTTCCATGGGGGGGGGGGGGGGGGGGTCCAAGCTCAAATTATGGCTTAAAATGTAATAAATATGTAACGTTACACTAAATTTATATAGTCAAAATCTAATTTTCGGCCAATGCCAGGAGGGGGGGGGGGGGGCGTCCGGACCCCCCCCCCCTCGCCCGGCCATCCCCATCCCCTCTAGATCCGCCCATGATGCCTATAGTATGTTAATGGATTACTAACTTCTTAAAAGGTTTCTGACCGAAAATCACTTGTCCCTCAGCGTTGTGAGTTCGGAGCCCACCAGTGTTATGTATGTGTGTCTGCCATGTATACGCAATTTCGTACTTGGCGGTTGCATATTAGAGTGATTCTGCATGTTAACATTTAGTCACTTTAGCAAGATCACGGTGTTTAACCCACTTGACTTTTGGGAAGCGTTAACACCAAAAAAATCGTCCGCTTCAAGGTATGTTTTGTTTAATTTCTCAGCTTACGCTCCATTGATTTTGACGAGATAAAGTGCACGGAACGCGCCTTTGAGAGGGCTATTCACGGCTCTAACTCACTCTGCTCCAAATCCAGTGGTTTCTTCAAACATTTGAGCCAAAGTTTTTATAAGTGCAAAACGAGAGTGGAAAGCGTTCACATGCACTGAGAAAAAAATTTCGCTTGAATGTTTGAAGAAACCACTGGATTTGGAGTAGTGTGAGTTAGAGTCGTGAATAGCCCTCTCAAAGGCGCGTTCCGTGCACTTTATCTTGTCAAAATCAATGGAGTATAAGCTGAGATATTAAACAAAACATACCTTGAAGCGGACGATTTTTTCGGTGTTAACGCTTCCCAAAAGTCACGTGGCTTACCCACCGTGGAGATAGTTATCTAGGCTTCTCAATCTGATTTAATATCCTGTTATGTTGACTTGGCAGTAACAGTTGACAGGCACCAGTAAGGGGTCATCTTCTATGACATTTTTTCTGACCAATCACATAAACGCGTCAACGATTGGCGAAACGAATTAATCCGAAAACTAGGTCACGATGACGTCACATTTCAGTGTAGAACCATGTGTTTGTTATGAAAAAGTATAAGTAACACTTCACGCTAAAGGGGATATTAATAATGGGAAGTCCATAAAACTTAATTTAGAGGAATAAGTCAGACTAAAAAGACGTCAAGCAGCAGTTGCAATTGGAAAATAAAGATGCAAGATATGAAAAAATAATTATTCAAATATAAAAATTTCATTAAATTCTATCTAGATTAAAAGAAATATGAGAAAAACTTCTACAATAAGGCCCCTTTTCCCATAACAGAGCATCAAGTTGAGAAACAGAGAGAATAGATTCTTGAAAGAATTTCAGGAAGTTCATATTGAAGTTTCGTCAAATTTGGTGCAAGAATTGTTGAGATTTTGCTTCGGGCAGACTTAAAGATCTAGACGCAATGTTATCATACATTTAGTCCCCTTTTCATATGACAGGATTTTTGTACATGACTTAATTATTGAATAAGCTACAGAACATCTAATTTATCACTGAAGAACAAAATTTCATTAAATTATGTTCATTGAATGAAGAGAAATTAGAGAAACACTAATTTCTACATTAAGGTCCCTTTTTCTGTGGCGCAACCCCAAATAAAAAAAAGCGAGAACACAGACTCAAAAAAGTATTTCAAGGATTACACATGTGAAGTTCAATTAAATTTGGCCAAAAGGTTGCTGAGATCTGGCTGTAGACGGACGACGACAGATAGACAGACGGACGGAAGGACTGACGAACGGAAGGATAGCATTGCGACTAAATGCTCCCCGATTCTTTTTTTCGGGGAGCATAATAAACAAAGATGTTATTTGAATCGATATACATGTAGCGTATTTTAAATTAGCAATAAGCTAGGTGGGGGGTCAGTATTTTATAGATAGAATCAGGGGGGTCGTTATTTTATATGGGGGTCAGTATTCTATAGAAAGGGGGTCAGTATTCTATATAGAATAGTGACCGGGGGGTCAGTATTCTATGGGGGTCACTTTACTACGTTACACCGGTGTAAGTTGAAGCAAATAAACTATTGAAAGGGAAACTTCTATTGATCAGTATCTACCAGGGTTTTCTTATTGTTCTTCAAAGTTTTCTCCAGTCATTGTTGTAAGAGACTTTAATACCAATAGGCCGTGTTGGGGGAAAATTCCCTGGCCCCGAATAATATCCTTTCTAACAAAGATGTCACCCACCAATCGTTTGATAATCGTTAACTTAGGTAGGCTAGCAGCTGGGCTCTCGGTTAGGGTGTTGTGGAAGTACTGGTATGAGATACGACTGGAATCCATGGTTATGTGCCCCAGCCGTCGCGATAAGAACACGACTGTTGAAAACGGCATAAAACCCCAATAAATCAAATGGGGGAAAATATCAATAAAGTAGGGACCAGTAGAAAAATCGCACGATGACGAAGTATTAAACTATTAAAGCCTTATTTCACTTTTTTGAAAAAAAAACTGATTCATCAGATGCATGTAAGTGAAAAAGACACTGTAAACAAAGACATTAAGCTGATAATTCTTTTCGGCTTCGGTGCGACTATCCATGGTGGCGGGGTGGTTTGAGAGTGGTTATTCCCACACCGGGGAATCACGTGCCACAACAACCAGCCACCAGGCGTCGACGTCAGCGTTGACCAGTGCATTGCTTTAGTTAACCCTTTTCCAAATGGCAAAATAAAGATTGTTCTAAATCAAACCATACGTAGAGGAAAGAATTTATGTGGAAAATAGAAATTGAAGTATTTTTAAGAATTCACCATAGAAAATATTGAGAAAAAGGGATAAAATGCTAGTCATCAGCTTTTTCTTCTTTTGTCCCCATATTTTGAAAGGTATTTCCTATCAAACCGCATTCCCATTGCCGACCAAATCAACTCGATCAACTCGATCGCCTAAATTCCCCGATCAAACCCGATTAAACTCGATCAAATGTATTTACACGACTTCTTCTTTATTTCTTGTCGATTAATTCCCGATCATTTTTGCCGACCACTCGTCCCGATCACTCTTGCCGACCAAGCTCGATCAGTACTCGATCGCTTGATCGAGCTTGATCGAGCTGATTTGGTCGTCAATGGGAACGTACCTTTAGTCGTGTTTTGGAAAGGGTCAATGTTTTGCGTGCAAGTGTCAAATTTCTGTTTTTACTAGAGCTGTTGCTCTGAAACTTTGTACATACTTCTGTGGCCATAACATCAGCCTCTATGCAAAGATTCATTGCGCAGACATTTTGTCTTACTCTGTCTTTCAAACGACAAAAGTGTAGGGTCATCTATGTTTAAAGCTGTAGAAGTTGACTATAATTATGGATGTTGATAAAGGTAGTAGGGTTTGTTTTCAATATAACACAAAAAATATTATTTGGGCTTAGAAATTCTTGGTAAATTTGTTGGCGTGCAACATATGATAACTTTGTCTCTATAAGAGCTATTACCTCCAGCTTTAGCAAATGCTTCTGCGACTTTAAAAAACCCATTACTGTACAGTGACGCCTTTTGACTCCCTTGTAAAAAAGCTAGGGAAAACATTGTGGAAAATGAAGAAATTGCTTGTGACAAGCAATTTCTTCATTTTCCACAATATTTTTCAACCCAAAATGGAAATATTTTGAAAATTTCATCAACTTGAAATTGTCGTTCTGCTACACCTTTCAAATTGAAAAAGTCCAAAACTTTGTCATCTGGTAATGGGTTGATATCAGCCTCTAGGCAAAGATTTATTACACGGACATACAATTTAGTGGAACTCTGGCCTTCAAGGACTTCTAAAGAAATAATTGGATAGGTTTTTTCTTGCAACTGTCATAATCATTTCTAGCATAACTGTTTTTTCTGCTAGAGTTATTGCTTTGTAACTTTGCACATGTCTCTGTCACCAAAATATCAGTATTCATTTCTTTGACATCTAATTCAACAGAATTTTACCCTTTTGAGAAAGAGTTTTTGAAGAAAGGCAGCGCCTTTCTGTTTGATATGGAAGAATTATTAAAAAAATCGGTCAACATATATTACCCATCCTGCATTATTGTTGAGGAATAAAGTCGTAAAGTGTGATTCTTAACCTCTTCCGTCGCTAAACAGGATCGTGTCGACTTCTAATATTAATTAACCGAATAATTTGATAAGTTAAAGGGGCCCATGCTAGATATTTCAGATATCAGAAGCTGACCAACGTGATTGCATCGCTTTGTGGTGTATTGCATTATCTAAAACCATACAGAAAAGAAATTTCAAAGCTGTTACAAAGTTTTAACTTTATAATAACCAGTTTCTTTTTTTATGTTACTAGTAAAAAATGAAAACGTCGATTAAAAAAAGAAGAAACTAATGAGAGAGCACATTTTTTTCTTCGCATTCCAGGCATGATAAACTTATTTCCTACCATCAGTAACAATTGCTCTAGAGTGATCTAAAATTGTGACGTGCGATGAGTGTTAACACATACTAATCTAGACTGCTATTGCATATGAAAATTAATGGGGTGAAGGCGTATGAATACAATAAATTTCCCCTTTTATTGACTTGGTATTACAAGAATCATAACAAAGTAATCCACTTAATAAGCTGTAAGTTGTATATTTTTGAAAAATCAACTGATGAAAAAGTTATTGAAGATAAACCAAAATTTTGGTTTATCTTCAATAACTTTTTTATCAGTTGATTTTATAAAATTCCGACACGTTCATCCAATGCGTGAAGTCTGTCCACCTTCTCTGCTTCAAACCAAATTCAAATCGGTCCCGTATTAACAAAATTATTGAAGATTTTCTGAAATTGTTACATCACGTGATTGTCCACCGTGTAATCGTTGCTCAAATGCGAGGATGTCGTTAATTCAGTCTGATTAAGCTGTAGTAAGAACATTTTCGAACGTTACCGACGACGTTTCAACCAAAATATAGATTTATAATGGATGATCTAACTATGAAACACTATATATTCTAGCAACACCTTTGCTATTTTCAGCATAGAATATCAGTTTGTCTTTTGTGATTTCTGAGCCACTGCTTCCAGACACCTGCCCCTTGACCTGGAACCCTTCTGGCATGTCTAGATTCCACAATAATTTAGGTGTTGGCAAATTCATCTCCACGGCTACCAGACTAGAATATGTTGACTGCATTGCCATGGAAAACGCCGAGCCTAGATGAGTTACTGATATGGAACCGGAAGTTGTGATGGTCATACCAAAAATAAGGATATCTGTGTCGCTGTCGTCATTTCTAACTGAAAGTATTTTTGTCGAAATGTTACCGTTCTTTGGTGAAATGTCGGGCAATTGAAAACAGTTTTGGAATTCACCTTTATCATTGACAGAACACACTTCCTTGTTGTTTGCAACCCACACTGGAGTTTCGTCTGCGCATGCGTTGTCGCAATGGTCCTTCTCGAATGACGTCATATGCAAAGCCTGGTACTGTGATCGGAAATTGAGGATTGCCCGACTTCCGTTATCCTGTAAACCCCACATGGACGGAGATATTTTGGTCGCATTGAATGGCGGCGGAAGGATAACAAATACAGTCTTACTTTTTGACTTCCAGAGAAGTCCTTGAGTTCCATTTCTGGCTTTAGATTCGATATATTCCACGTGCCTCTCCCGGGAGGATATAATCGGTAAATCCAATTGCCGGTAATTTGTCGGGAATGTGTAGTACCAAGCTATTGTTATCCTATCAGATATGCTATGACGCACATCTATAGCGTATAATCTTTGAACCGTGTTGTAAGAGGCGGACCCATTGTCTGGAACAAATTCGGTTAATACGTAAAAACGTTGACCGTTAACGACCGGTTGAGCAATAGGCAGGAACACACCCTTTATATTGTCGATTGTATTTTCAAGGATAATGTAGCCAACAGGGACAGCGTTTGTTTGTCGAACAACAATTTCGCCCTTTGCTGAAGCAAGCAGCAGAAAGTCCGACCCAATTAACACAACGTTATAAATTGGCGCCAGTCCATGGCAGTCTATGATTGGGGACTTCTTTCCGTCAGCCGCATAATAAACGAGACTGACCCCGTCTGACCCCGTAACGTCACCGTAATTATCCAATAACGGCAGCGTAGGGTACACCAGCACGTCGTCCCTCCAACGTAACGTACCGTTATCTCTGTGTAAACTGACGTAACCTTTATTGTCCGAGAAAGGTCCGTTAGACTGGCACACTATACTGACGGTATCAGATGAACAACCAAGTGGATTTGGAACAGCATCGAGTATAAAAGTAGTTCCCCAGTCTATTTCTACACCAACTCGACTAACATTGAGGTAAAAGGAAAACGATCCACTAGGTCTGCAACCATAGGCCGGACATCCATCGATGAACACGGAATGTCCATTTTGTAATTGATTTAACACAAATAAACAGAAAATAATAACTTTCATTTTGAAATGTTTACAAACACATTGTAACCTAAACACAAAAATCTATGGATGAGTAAACTTTACGTACATGTACATATCCAGAGCTAAAGGTAAGAGAGGTGGTGGCTTTTTAAAATGAAATACTCCACTCAATACTCAGCAAACCTTATGTTGTGGGTACTCATTAGAATCCTCTCACCAAGACGATTCTAATGAGTACCCACAACATAGGTTTGGGTTTGAAATAACAAAATTAGAACGGTTTCACACATCTTATCTGTTACTCTGCATATCTATGGGACCTACATAAAGGTAGACATGTGATCCAACGTGTGACTTTAAATAGAAGGCACGTGACAAAAATAGATAACACTTTTCAACGCAAAAATTGAAATAGCGACACATTCAGAAATATTCTAAATCAAAAGGTTTGAAATAATATCAAATGGACATCATGAATCTGTTGGTCAATGGATTTGTCTAATTTTTAGCTCACCTGAACACAAAGTGATCAAGGTGAGCTATTGTGGTCGCTCTTTGTCCGTCGACGTTCATCCGTCTGTTCACATTTTCGTGTTACCACTTTAGTACCAACAAATAGCCTATTGACCAATCTTAATCAAACTTAATCAAAACATGTATGACCATACGTTCTAGGATGAGTTAGATTTTGGGTCAGATCGGACAAGGAAGTCCGGAGTTATGTGCCCTTGAACGTCAAAAATGGCTAGTTTTGACTTTGTTACCACTCTAGCATCTACAAATATTGATCAATCAAGAGAAAACTTGTTGGTAACCATAAGATCTTAGATGAATTCGATTTTCAGTGTGATCGATGAAAACTTTACCACAATGTTAATGTTGGTGACCATAAGATCCCTGATGAATTGAATTTTCAGCTTGATTGGACCCGAAAAACCAGAGTCATTGGCCCTTGAATTCACAACATTACCGTTTTCGACTTTATTTTCACTCTAACGAAAACAAATATTGACCAACCAAGACACAGATTGGTCGCAATGTTGGTGACCATGAGATCTTAAATGTTATAATTTTTTCAGATTTATCAGACTAGAAAAAACAGAGTTATGTGCCCTTGACTGTGACAAAATTGCCGTTTTCGACTTTATTTTCACTCAAACCGCAATAAATATTGACCAAGCAAAAAAAACAAACTTGGACATAATGTTTATGAGAATATCTTTATCACAACAGAGTTATGTGCCCTTGACTGTGACAAAAATGGTTATTTTCTTCCACTTTGTTTTTACTGTAACAGCCACAAAGCCATTCAAGATTATGAGAGCAGTTTTCTGCTGGTCATGATTCTTTCATTCTTTCTAGGTTCAGGTGAGCGATAAAGGACCTTCATGGTCCTCTTGTAATTGATTAAATTGTACCATTAATGTCCCGCGTCCCATATTTTGGACGACTATGAAATCTTTTCAGTATTCACCATTATCAATTAATTATTTGAAATCATTTCTGTATTGTGGCCGCTTGAATAAAGGTGTGGTTTATTAGGCAACACCAATTAGATATGGAACAGAAACATTTCTTGGCAATCGCGACCCTCGAGACTGTTTGCAGCCTTTTGCCGTTTGATCTCGAGCGTAATACAGTGACCGCCATATTGAACGTGAAAGTAGACGCGCGTAAATGACGTCATCAAACAAAATCAATCCTTTAGCTAACGTTATAATTCAAGTGAAATATACTGTCAATAATCGGTAAATCACATCAACTATTTTATCTGGTAAATTTTTATCACATTTATGAGGATACAATCGACTTTTGAACGCTGTCTGTTTCAAATATTTTTCTGGCGTAGATTTAAATAGTTGTTTGGTCTGCTTCCGTTGTTATAGACCAGACTACCGTTGTTATGCTTGCGGAGTGATATGTACAGGATCGGCTCATGGCGGCTACTGTAATACGTTCGAGCCGATCTTAAGTAACGATAAGATCCGAGAATATTCGAATGATTTCTTTGCAGACCACAAGGCTTTTCTTGGGAAAAAGACGTTCGCATTAATTTTGTTGAGGGGATGGAATCTCTAATCAAAGGCAGGCATTTGTTATGTATTATGAAAGTAGGCCTAATATGCAACAATTGAAAACTTGAAATATCTCATCTTGACATTGTTCCATACATTTTTTCTAATGATTATTTCGTCCCGAATTAGGGACGCTGGTCACAAGAAAATTTGGGATAGGACTTAAATTTCGTTTCAAATTCTAATGCTTTATACAGACATGTCATAGTGTTCATATTTACATTATGCTTGAATGTCCAGCTTTTCAAACACCTAGTTCGCCATTTAAAATAACATATGTAGGCCTACCAATTGTCTGTTGTCGTCACCAATGAACAAAACGTCTACGAACCTTCACGTTGAATGATGACAGTATGGATTGGACGTTGTGTTTTCAATAAATATCAGGAACACATCGATAGGTGAATCCGCTACTTTAGCCTATAGCCATGACTGACAAAGTGTTAACGATGCTTACTATGCTTATAACCACATTTAATAGAACATACTTTGACTCGGTAACCTTGATTTTAATATTGTGCAGCCGTCTTTGAAAAGAAGCTACAACACGGTGGATAATCACATGATACAACAATTTCTTCAATTACTTTGTTAAATGCGACCGATTTGAATTCAGTTTGAAGCAGAGAAAGCGGACAGACGTCACGCATTAGATGGGTGTGGTGAATTTTTGATAAATAAACTTATAAAAAAGTTATTGAAGATGAACCAAAATTTTGGTTTATCTTCAATAACTTTTTTATCAGCTGACTTTTTTGAAAATCCACAACGTCCATGTTAGTCCTAACATTTTCCACCTTCTCTGCTTCAAACCGAATTCAAATTGATCAAGTATCGACAAAGTTATTGAAGATTATTGGAAATTCCAAGTCACGTGATTATAGCCCAGCAGATAAATTGGATTTTTCATCAAAATCATGCATTTAGTGATGCAAGCATGAAACTTGGCACAAACATTCATATTGGGTCACTCTTCAGAAAAAACCCGTTAGCCACCTGAAACTTCAACATGGTGGCCATTTTTCAAGATGGCCGCCAAATCATGATAGGAATTATACCCCTACAAACTCTGTATAGACTTTCAGGGCGGTTTCTCGAGAAATTAAATGTTAGAATTACTGCAATGTGTAAAGGGATGAAGAAAATGGAAAAAAGTTGTAGTTAATGGGTCAATATGGCCGCTTTTCGTCAACATGGCCGCCAATTTATCCGAAAAATCCTTTTCTTATATCTTAATCTATTTTTCTGTAGCAAAAATCTTCATTATTCCCGAAGAGAATTCCAGGATCGTTACTAGTCTTCTACTTCCTAATTGCTTCATCGGCGACAGAGAAGTTTCTTTGAAAATATACGAAAGAATGTTATGAATCAACCAGGCACACATTGAAAACCGCACTGCTGTGAAACCTAGAAAAGGGTCCGGTGTCAGTTTAGCAAAATTTTATTCTTATTTGGACGATTGTAAAGTGTCCAATATGCAATCTAGTGAGCTATATATTTATATTATGATATGTCTGTCCTACTGCATACTGTTTGTTGTATGCATTAACTAGATAGCTGCATCTGATAGGACAAGATGTTCAAACGAAGGAAAGCCAAAACAGTGGTAATGGGGCTGAATACTAAAATGGTGTAGATCCCATACCAATACTTCAGCTAAAAAATGCCTGGAGAAGTAGGATCTGGCCTAAATCATTGGTTTGGATTTCAATTTAACCTTATGGGCACACTATGTATCCATAAATAAGGATATACTGTTGAATTGTTGCCCCAAAACTTCTTCTGCTTGAAGAAGCTCTTTCTGTGGCAACAAAATCTGGTCATATTCAAGTCATTACGGCTAATCAACATATCTTCGCAATTGCTAAAATAATTCAATGGCAGTTGCCAGAACAGAAGGATGAAGACAATTTTGTTATCATGCTTTATAGTCAACATATTCAAATTGGTGCTTTTAGATCTATTGATACTCTAATACACTTTCTTGGTTGGGCCGGCGCTATTGTAGATGCTGATTGAGCTCCTAAAGTTCCAAGTGGGACTGTAGAATCATAATATTTGTACGTTTCTATTGTTACTAGAACATGCCCAGTTCACATATCAAAAGTTATCTGTACAAGTCAAATCAAATGTGCCTATAAATAATATGGCAATGCAACTAATGAACATGATGACAGATGCCATTATTTTTTGGCCTTGTGCGCCAGGCACGTCATATTGAGTGTATACAATTTCATTTTGATACGCCTGAATGGTCGTATAATGTTATGGCACTGGTCGTCTGTCTGTCCTCCCTCCATCTGTTTTTGTCCTTATCAATGTCTTATGTGTGCAACTCCTCTTACAGTCTGTCAGAAGATAATCAAACATGAAAGAATGAACCTCCGCTCCAGAGTGTCTAGTAAACTGTTGTACATACCGCTCTAGTCATTCTTGAATTATCTGCAATCAAATTGAAAATATGCCCAATTTCTTATGCGCGCAACGCGCAACTCCTATTTTTTTACGTTGAACTATCAAGCGCTGAGTACACCCATACCCTTTTGCTAAATTTACTTTGTATACTATGCACGTTGGATGTACCTGTTTATCTTCGAGACAAGTTATCTTTTAAACAAATGAACCCAGTAGTCTTCTGGTCTTTCAATCTGAATAAATGAATTTCACCATGATCATTCACAATCGACAGGTTAGATACCATGAATAGACAGCTTGGGATCAACAGTAATTCTTCAACTATTTTGGAAAGACGCACCTTGTCATGAAAGATAAGAGAAATCATTTTTAAGAAGAAAATCCAGAACTGCTTAATCTTTACATGAAGATGATATTATAGTCACACCAGGTGCTTTTGAAACGGTCAAATCCAATGCCAATCTGGAGGAACCTACTTGAATTATTGCATTAACATGGATTTCAGACAATCGTAATGAAGGTCACTTCTATTGACTTCGTAGTCGAATTTACCTTGCTTCTTTTTCAGAATTAAGTAATTCAGAATCAGGGGCCCGTATTATCAACGATCGTACGATTATGTTTTGAGTAATTACCTGTAACATCAAATCTTATTGGTCCAATCTGGTTTCTCATGCAATCAGATGTATTGTCACGCAGTTAACACAAAAACGTGGTCGTAAGATCGTTGATAACACGGGCCCCAGCTCCTCGTGATTGAAAGCTAAAGATCATAAAATAAAATTGTCACCCTTCTCGAAGTTGTTTGTAACTTGCTTATCATGAGGAAGCTACCTCATATAAATCTTTCCTTATTAAAATAGATATTTCCCAGTTCCATTTATTTGGGGCCGAAAACTTCACACCAATACTAAGTCCCAAAATGCCCAATATCTGGAAACCATAGCTGCAGTTGCAGATACAAGACCAGTAGTTTATGCCATCATAGTTGATGGATCAGTTTAAGCTTCATTGGTATTCATATGTCAATCGAGTTCATTTTCAATGTATACAGATACAGCATCCTAGAATCTAAAACTAGGTTAAAGCATAGACAATACATCGAATACAGAGTAACTAACCGAAGACAGTCCACCTGAGTAAAGCATTTATGTTTTGGGGACAATAAGAACAATTCTGATTTTCCAATTTCTGGCTGAACAAATTGTTCAGATACGCCAGCAAAATATTGTCATATTGTAACAAGGGAATAAAGAGATGTGCATAACCAGTCTCGAGGGAACTGTGTCTTGTAACCACGAGGAAATATGTATTTGATAATTAAGCCAGTACAAAGATGCACTTATCATATTAATGATATTGGTGTTGAAGAGCTTTTGGTTAGGGTATTACTTAATGGCGGATGTCATTACATACAATATATTGTGTTTGTTTGTGAATAAAGCGAGAGAAAGTGGGAGATACTCCTGTAGTTCATGCCTGTGATGTTGTTTCAGCTTTACGAGATAGGGCAAGAGACTGCTATCTGCTATCCATATAGTAATTGGCAAAACAGATCAAGAACATTGCTCATCCGTATATAAGACTAAATCTACCTCTTTTTATTGCCAGTGTAGGAGACTGGAAATATTTGCATTCTAAGTTAAATTATGCAATATACCAAACCAGCGCAACTTTGGAATATACACAAAGCCTGATGTTCACCAAGTAGAATACACATGGGGGTCAGAAAATGGAAGTACTGAGGCCCCCTGAATGGGAATGGAAGCAATAAAGCAGCACCTGGCATATTGTCTGGAATCACTTCCATCAATTGCTGTGGCTGCAAGAATGCATGAAAAGATTGATACTATCGGTTTAGCCTACCCTGCCCTGGATTTTGCAGATGTAAATGCTGACGCTCCAGGAAAGCATGCTGGTAAACTATGTATGTAACGATTTAAGGAGACCAGTGCTAGATAATCTATGTAACCAGGTTTGAGTTAACTTAGGAACATACACCGTTGCGTCCTACGTCACATTATTTCTGACCAAAACGAAAGGTATCATAGAGCTGGTACCAAGTATAATACTTCGTATTGAAAAACAGCTTCCCATAACAGTTACTAGAAATCAAAATGACCCTAATGTTAAAAACAAAATACCTCCTTGAAGAAGAAAGTCAACATGAACTCAACTACACTTTTGTTGGAAAGAAACAATATGCCTAAAGGTTGATAATTTCCACTTATTTTGCCCAGTTTTGCTAAAATACATATGAAGGAGGGATTTTATGCATAAAATATGCTTACATTCTGATTTCTTGTGTTTAAATACATACATTTTGGTACAAAAATTACAAAAATCGGTCAATTATATCAGGTTTTAGAGTGAAAACGATGTTTTCAAATCGGCAATGGCGGCCATCTTGAAAAATGGCGTCCATCTTAAATTTTTGAGTGGCTAACGGGTTTTTATGAAACTACATGGTCTTATGAATGTATGTGCCAAATTTGATGCTTGCATCAGTAAATGCATGATTTTTGCACTAATCTGCTTAGCTATTATATACCGTGTAGAATTACACTGTTTCTATGTTGTGATTTCTTGACAGCAGATGTTACCATGGGCTTACACAAAAGAAAGCTAACCAGACTTAAAACAAAGTCAGTTAGCCTGAGCCGGTTTCATAAAAGACATTTTCAGACGTATGTTTGTTTTACAAATATCCTACAAAGCGCTTTCAATAAAGTAAAAAATCTATATATCGACATTTTTTTTTTAATCTAAGACCAGACCAGTAAGACAGGCACCAGTGTACAAGTCAATACACATAGGTCATGAAGAGGGCTTTTTTTCTGAAAATATGCCAAATGTCCTTCACATGACAATGTCAGGACCGTTTCTATTTAAGTTATCACTAGAGTGTACTCTTTGATCCATTTTCACGCCAGAGAATTGGAGTAAAATAGTGTAAAGAATACCAAGTTCATAAACGACATAAACTTTGACTGGCCATCCTGTAGAAATCTGTCAAAGAACAAGAAAACAAAACAAATATAATTTAAGCATTACTTTGCTGGATATTTTGGACCAAAGTATGATATTGTCGGACAGCTCCTTACCCAAACGAATAGATCTACATACATTCCCGTTTGATATAAACGGCACGGCCGCTTTGCTTGAGAAGGGTAAGCTCTTTACGTAGGACACGAGCGATTTGGTCCCAAATTTGCAACATCATGTAGGTCTCTTTAAGTCTTAATTGACATTGTTTGGCTTTTTGGACAATACTAAATTCGGTTAAGAGCAATATCCTTATCCGTAGCAAAGAAATAAAGAAACATAAAGGAATTCAGCACCACCAGGACCGGGTTTTATGGGCTTTGCTGCAACTAACTCTTTCAAAAACAGAACATTTATAGACAGAACAATTACTGTAAAAATATATGAGCCAGGATCTGAAAAAAAGTCCCTTATATCATTTGCGAACAACATGGTTCGAGATCAGCCTGCATGTTACCATTTGAAAGTAACATGGATGCTGGCTAGATTGCATCTAGGCACAGCTAGTCTGACCTTGAAATCTGGCTGTCTCAAATCTATAAGGAACGTTTTTCCAGATCCCGGCTCATATGTATCATCGGATACCCGGGCTATTGCTACGCTACATTTAGCGCCACACTACCCCGGGGTATCCGAGGATGTTGTAAATGTGAAATATCTTTGGTAAATCTCGCCCTGCCAATGCTAATTTTGAGTCCTTAAAATTGGCTAAAACCCTCTTTTTTCAAAACCAAACGAGACATTTATATTGTCATTGTAGAAATCTTTTGATGCCTTTACTGGATTATTTTCTCTTAAATATTCACCAAAACGACGAATTAAGGCTACATACAACTAAAATGTATGTTACAGACAACAACATTTTTGTGACCAGTAGCAGAGAAATTGTTTACTATTGTGAGGGAATATTGGGTATGAAGGAAGCTATATTGATTGTCTTCTCTCAATGTTTCTCCACATTTTCTCTTACCATGGCATCTATACTACCACTACACTTGCTGTTTTGGTAAATCTTATTTTAAAAAAAATGATAAATAATTTAGTCTTAAACGTGCAATATCTAGAACTATAAATGGCATTTTTTTTATATCTTAGAAGGCTTCGAAAATTGCGTAGGTAGGAGATATTTTAGTCATAAAATACCAATTCAATATCCTAGTTTGTTATTTCTTAAAACTGTACAACGTTTTTTTTTTTTTTTTTTTTTTTTTTTTTTTTTTTTTTTTTTCAAAAAATTAAATTGAAACATTTTTATTGAAACGAAATTTTATATATGCGCGTGGATATAGTTTAGGATTTCCCTACATTCTTTTTATTTGCCTGAAATTTAAAGTCTTTGATACGAGAGGAAACTCAATGTTAAAAAATACGCCGTCTCGATTTGAAATTGCTTTACACGGACCTGTACGGTATGAAACATTTTCTCTCGTCGAAATTTCAAAAAATCATATTGCGTCCAATGGGACAAAAAGTTCTAGTTTTCAGTGTTTGTGGGAATCTCTTTCGATAAGAGCGCTAAAGCCATCTATTTTGAAGTTTTCGTTGAAGTATGCTCTTCTCGAAACATGGAAGAGTAATTTCTGAAACTTCAACATCATTAACCCTTCTTACAGTGTCAAGGCTGTTTTGGACAGAACTCGGCTAACCCTTTTCAGAACGTGGTTGCGGCGTCCAATTCAGGTAAAACTTTGGATATCATTAAAATGAAGGCTTTGAGAAAGTGCTGAAAATAAGTATTTTATAGTCCACCAATACGAATAGGCTGTCTACTGTTCAGCAAAAGGAGAAAATTCTGGTTTTTTGTCATTCTTTATTCTCAATGTTTTCCAGTGCATCTTTAAATTAAACAAGTCAAAACCAGAACCTGTTTTGGAAAAGGATTTCATTGTATCTAACAATGTCAATTGCAATAACGAACGTTTTATATGAGAGCTCTTTTAAAGTGGGCTACACATTTTTCCCAAAGTCATTGTCAAATATTTAAAACATTAAACTTCAGACCGATTTTACAGACACGTTACGCCAAACAGTTTTGCTTATCTTCTGAATGTAAACCTTTTTTTCTAATCTTCGTGTTGCGGCCTTATAAATATCATTTTCTATCTTCATAGATAGGTACAGTATTGTATAAGTATATTGCAAACGCATATGGCATGTCACAAGACCCAAAACCTTTGAATCTGAATAATTCAAAAATAGTCAGATCAAGGACAGGGTAGAATAATTATTGTTTAATAAAAAAAACAAAATCTGTAACTTCGTCATCTTGTACTGAAACCATTTTCTGATTACCAAATGTCATCAACCCCCATGCCTAATATTGAGTTTTGTGGCTCGTTTAGTCTTCACTATTCATACAAAAATAGCCAAAAATCAAGATAAGCAGGACATTGATCAACAAATTTGAAACAAATCGATCGTAAATGCATCCTAAAATAGCTAGTGGACTCACGCAAATACTTTTATACACTAAATATAAAAAGTTCTATAAATGAATAATCGTCGGTGTTATAGCAAAACATCGTAACTCCAGCTTTAATCAAGCTGGAGTTACAATGTTTTGCAATAACACCGACGTAATGCTCGGTCGTTGTGTTACGTACCCCGCCATAGATCGACAGCAGAACAATTCCATTTATCTCTAATAAGGCTATCCGACCGGAAGTTCTTACGGAGTGAAAGCTTTCTCGGCGGAAGTACATCCGGTTGTAGGATTGTTGTCAAGTTGTTTGTATTCCTACGCCAATAGACTGGAACTCATACTCAGGTACTAAATGTTGCGTTATTTATTGATAATGATCGAGAACAATCGCATCCTACGAGAAAATCGTTCATCTTCTGGTTTCCGACCCTCCTTTACGCTGATTAATTGTCCGAGCTTGGTTAATTGATTCTGTATATCAATATTTGGACGTCATAACAGTCGGACATTCCTAGAAATGGTTCTAATCTCAATTGACACACCATGATTTGATAAGTATGGTAAATAAAGCAGCATGAATGACATAATTACACGGAATTATATTAGACGCTCTTTCCCAGAAAGATAATTTGCATATGAGCCAATATTTATTTTCGTGGAAATCTGACAAAAAAAGTTCAATTTTTATTTCCAATTTATTCTGTGAATTTCCGGTTCAGGATGAAAGTACTACATTTAAAGTAATGAATAACGTTAACAGGAACATTCCAATGCACATGGAAATACTCGAGATCGTCTTTCATAAGTTCTCTATGGTCTCAATAAAATGTCCTCGCTGTAACAACCAAATTTTCTTTCAGAAATTCGATTTGCAAGTTTTAAGATTACTTCAAAGTATGTTTTTTGAGAATAAGAATCCAGACTGAAGGAATTATGTTCAAGTCGATTTCCAAAAATGATTCGTTTGGCTTTTTTTCAATGTAGTATTGTATTTTCCTAATTAAATAGAGAATTTTGTCTGTGTCGAATGAAATAAAGATTCTATCTAAGACAAAATGTATGTGCATGTACTTTAGACTCTAGAAAATAATATTCTCTTTGTATTTCAGGCACTATAAAATTAGCGTAACACTTTTTTGTGAAATAATTTGCCGAAAGTGCATCGTTACATCGAGGACATATTAGTTATTGCAAGGACAATATTCGCTATTTTATGAAATAAACAGAAAGAAATTAATTTCACTATTGTATTCAAGCTTCAAATAATTAGGTTAAAAAACATACCAATTTTACCATCGAAACACATAATTTTTATTGAACCATGCTGTAGTTTGTAATAAAAAAGTCTTTGTTATTGGAATGACATTTACCATTACTGTGAGGACTTATATTTAAATATTTTTCCATTTCTTACATTGTATTGACCTATATATGGTCTTTAAATATTAAAATCAATGCAATTGTAAAAAATGTATACATTTAAATGTAAAAGTCACTTTGTTAAACCTTTTCAAAAACGTTAAATTTTATGCTACGTTACAACTGCTGATCAAGTCAAATCGATCGCACTGACTGCTCAAATTCGCCCATTATTCCCGACTTAAGGACAGATCCTCCAGTTGTTACTGCGCAACTTACTGCGCATACCCTAAATAACGAAATAAAGCTATTTCAATAATTGACCTTTTTCAGCAAATGTATTTTTTACATTAAGTTAATGTTTGGTTGATAAATGACAAGACCCTTTTCGGTTATTTCAATTTTCTCTGTTTGGTCAATTAAAGTGTAATAGTACTCGGATGGTACATTTTGCTTTTTGTTACGCGTTCAACATGTGGCGGTAGCGATAGGAAACGGAGCAACAAAAGCAAAATGGTGTCTTTATGAGCTAAGCCGCTTCAGATGGACACAAAAGATGACACTTTTTATTATCTAAAGCTGGCAATAAGGAAGAAAATGGATAAAAGTAGTGAAACAATTTCGGACAGAGCTGCAAAAAGTAAACAAAATTTTACTTATAACTAAGAAAACGCTTGGTTTGATATATTTTTCTTTTTTTGTTTTTGTAGGTATGACCAAGCACTATGTCTATACCAAAAAAGAAAAAATTCTTACCGCTGAAATATTTTTTATTAGCAGAAACGTTGCGAAATAAGAGCAATTTCAGCTACTTTTGAAAGAATGTTTCACTAAAAATTTCAAAATCATCACTAAATTTTCCCAAATTGATACTCATTTAGACAGAATAAAACATATCGAACACAATAAAGACTTATTTATGTAATCCTAGTTATTCCAAACACCTTTTTTGTGGGTATTTAAGTGACGCCCCATTTTTGCAATTTTAGACAAGAGTAGTCTCCCTTGAAATCCAATAACTTTTTAATTCGCTTGGTGACCTATAGTTTTTAAGTCATTTTTTTTACTTCTCATATATTTAAATATCAGTACAGAAAAAATAAAAAAATCTTACCGTAGGAAATAAATGGAGGATCTGTCCTTAAAAACTTTTCTCGATCTCTACTCGATCAACCCGACCTCTACCTTCTATTTGATCGAATGAACAGATAAAGCACAAATCGAGTTGATCGAGATGTGGTTGGGAGCCACATGAGTAAAAGGCCATGTTATCGATATAAAGATGTTAATCCGATCACACTCGATCTCCAGTTTTGATTGATTCCTAATCTGGTCGATCGCCTTTCCGATCAATACACGATCGCTTTTCAATCAACTTTCTACCTAATCTTACACAAATATTTCCTTTATATATAAACAAATAGAGAAAGATGACAAAGTGGTGCGGATAAAGCTCGATTACCACGACCATTCCCGATTACAAATGGCGATCGAGTTCGATCTGTACTCGATCGCTCGATTCGGCATGGTCCAGTTGATTTGATCGGCAGTGGATACCTAGCATAAAAATTATACAACTTGAAAGCTGTTGAAGACTACAAAAATGAAGTTAATGAAAACTTGTGTGTACAATATAGATGATTGGATATCAAGGGATATCAAGGGAAACGGAGTCAGAGCTGGTAATCAGCATTATTTTTACTTCTCTTACTTTAGTGTTCGTAAAACCTTCTTCTTTGTAAAAAAAATGACAAGACCCGAAGAAAGTTAAGCAATTACAAATATGACGAAAAACAGAGAAAAAATACGGAATGTCTTAAACCTTCTCGTCAAACCATAAAATATCACATTGGGAAAATAATAACATAATGAAAATTCAAGTAAAAAATATTCAAGATATAGTAAATCGTTTAGCAGCGAAAAATCTCGACCATAGTCTGACTGTACAGTCTTGGCATACTGATTGGGTTCGATCCTTTTAGCAATATACGCAGATGATTTGTTGTTGTTGTTGTTATTTCTTTTTTGGAAGATAGCTCACATAATAATTTAGATACAAAGTTGTAAGACGTTGAGTGTCCTAAAACTGATTGTCCAAAAAACAAAACAAAACAAAAAGAAATAAAGAAATTTGAAAATGTTTTCTTCTTATCTTCTTGTTTACCAAGATAAGATAATATTTGACAAAAAAATCCATCTTTTTTTTCGGGATGAAATGTTGTGATTGCAAGATTACATGCACGATTAGAATCAATGCATGTAAATTGCCTTGAAAATTAAAAAAAAATCTACATGTCTTTCCACGGCACCCCTATAGCACCAGGAACTACTTTGCCATGATCACTTTAAACAAATGACTTAGAAATTTCTTCAAAACCCATGGAACAAAGATATACAGATTCATGTCTTAAAAAGAAATAGTCTATAATGTCTCTCCGATATTGAGGAAAGGTCATTTCAGAACGATCATTTGGAATTAATCTTGTCAATAAATATAGAATTATATCCTTCATACACCATTCCAAGGTGATTGGCAAAATATCTCCATTAGACTAGTGATAAAATTCATTCATTCGTGGTACCAAGAATCCATAAATGTGTAAGGAGTCCTTGCAATAACGATTCCAAGTCTGCTCCGTAACAACTGATCGGTACACATGTTTGGTAACAGTAATTATATTTTTTCAGCTGAAATACTTCGCTTTCCTATTATAGTTTTAGACAATTATGCACCAAGACACTTTTCTCTTCGGCAAAAAGTCCATATTACATAAGAAAACTTATTATGTCTTTGCGGTAACGATTTTCGTACTCCCAGTAACAAAACTGTCGTTATTGCGAGGACCGTTATTGCGAGGAATTCCGAGACCATTCGCTCCAAATTACACACAAGAATAACTAGGGAGAAAATACGTTGCATGCTGTAAACGACATGATTCTATATCTGAATAAGTAAAGCCAAACGATTCTAAGATCTGAGCAATATAGTGTGGTTGATCGCGTTGTATAGAAAACGAAAAAATAAGTCTACGCAGCCAACGGCCTACCTAATTTGCCTCGCAACTTCGAAACCAAGTATTACTTTGTTTTCATTTAAACATCGTGGCTTTGATGAGTGTTTCCACCTCCGTTTGGGTTGTATTTAAAGGAAATCTAACCAAAAATACTTTGATTACGCACATGTAAGTTATTGCGAGGACATTTCCTATCAAAAATCCAGGGACAGACATATATGGCCAAAAATCTTCGTCGAATTTCTATTTTCTCAAAAAGGACTGACACTATCAATAATGTGAGATATAAAACATTAATGAAATGAAGAAAAATGCGATCTCTACCGATTATTTCATATCGAAAATCATGTTGGAAATTGATAATTTTTTCCATGGACAAGAGAAAAGGGTCATTTTCCGGTACAAAAGTGCAATATTTTCAGAAACATTCCATCTGCCAGGCCAAATAAACTGTCTGTATTGTTGGTAGTGATGGTCGTTACACGGTGTACCTGAAATGACATGTTTATGAAAAGCCATTTCTGAGAAAATGAGCCAGGACAGCGATTTCCACGAAATAAAATATTGGCTCATATATATACCGTAGTCTCTTTACTTTAAGCTAGATTTACCAATGGTATTATCCATCTTTCAAAAAAGAAAAAAATGAACAAAACAGTTGTATGTCAAAATGATTAATTTAATCGATATGCATATTATTATCTCTTTTGCCAAAAATAGTAAATGCGAGCCCATACATTGACTGTTTTCTTCTCCACAAGAGAAACAAGCTTTGGAAAATTTTGTGAAAAATGAAGAAATAAAGATATATACCCAGTAATTAATATAAAAGGTTTTGGTAGTCAAAATACGAACAAACTTCATTTAGAAGTACTAAATAAACTTAATGCGACTTTTTTGCTTGGAAGAAATGACCTGCCCATTCAGATCTTAAAAATTATTCTCATGTTTGTATGTTCGACGAATTAGTATGTGTCCCTTTAAAATGGATCAAGTCTTAGTTCACTTTAAGTTGATGAAGTAACTAACAATCGTTGGATGTTATCTATGGGTTACACTGCAAAGACAACCTCGTGTATCAATTTTACCAATTTAATCAAACTATTGTGTATATGTATATGATAGCAGCCTTTCTAGATATAATATTCGACACTGGGTCTAACATATCATTTTCTAAGATAAAGGGTCTATATAGATCGATCGCACAGATATTGGTAAATTATTACGGAAAATATTACAAAAAAAACTAGATCTAAAACAACTTCACGGTTTGCTATGATTGTGTACCTAGTAATTTAAAGCTGGAGGGTAACAGATGGTCTAATTGCAAAAATGATTTTTTTCTAAAAATATGCAAAACTTTTGTGTTGGCCACCTAAGAATGTTAAATAATATGCGATTCAGACAGAGACTGAGCCGAAATTATAAGAGAGATAGCCGAATTTAGGGAGAATCCAAACTTAAATTCAACTCCGTCACAGATGCGGTTGAATTAACTTTTTCAACTGTCACGCATGCGCATACAGCGTGGACCAAGATTCAAACGAGATTCATACTTGAATTTCAATATGACGTCATCATTTATGTTGTGACGTCATTTAAGAAAGTCGCATGTCCTACTGTTTTTGACCTACTTTCGACATCGCTTCATGAATTTGGTATCAAATTGCAAAAAATGAGTCGTTGCTTCAATAGTTTGTCGTAATAATTTAATCAGGTCATATAAAGCTTAAAAAGTGTACATTTCGTTTGTTTTTGACAAATTTTGGGTCCAAATCTGGGAAATAGTAGCTTTAAAATCAGCGATTTAGCCCGTGGTCGGTTTGTTTTAAAGTTAAGGCGCGTTCCCATTGCCGACCAAATTAACTCGATCAAGCTCGATCAAGCGATCGAGTACTGATCGAAGTTGGTCGGCAAGAGTGATCGGGACGATCGAGCCTGGTCGGCAAAAATGACCAGGAATAAATCGACAAGAAATAAAGAAGAAGTCGTGTAAATACATTTGATCGAGTTTATTCGGGTTTGATCGGGGAATTTAGGCGATCGAGTTGATCGAGTTGATTTGGTCGACAATGGGAACGCAGCTTTGGGGTCAGTTTCTTCTTATATAATAAACATTGTCTGATTGCATGGTCTAAATGACCGCTAAATTGCCCGGCTATATCAATACATTCATAGTTTTAAAAGCATATGCACAAATAAAACTCACCTTCCAACTCTGTCGTTCCTTTCTTATCAAGAATAGACAAATGATTTCGAATTATTTCAATCTAGCATCGTAATAATAGACACAGTCCCCCTTTTTACAGAGAACCTGGTAATTCGTGTTATCATTTTTGTACTGTCGTTTGTCCAAAATTCAAACGGTCAAGGCCAGATGTATCTAGATGTAAATTATACATAAGCAAGTCAGCAAAATGTTGTTCAGGACGACATTACTTTTTATTGTGATCTTCTTTTACTACTTACAAGTCTGTGATAGTTTGTTTATTGACGGGTGTCCGTTGTATGGCTGTAGACCGAGCGGTACGTTCTCGTTCTATCTAAAAGTTCCAACGGACAATGTTTCTATAAAGTGGGAGACTAGATTTATACTGGACTCTGTACCTGATGGACTCGGATGTTCAGCCAACTCTGTGAGTATAGTCTGTCAGTCTAATGGACCGTTCTCGGAGGATAAAGGTTACGTGAGCCTGACCCACGATAACGGAACAGTCAGGTGGCGGGACGGGGTGCTATACTTCCCTACACTCCCTATACTCGATAATTACGGTGACGTTACGGGCTCTGATGGCGACAGTCTCGTACATTTTGACGCGGACGGGAAGAACTATCCTGTAATTCCATGCAAGGGATTGAAACCGATCTTCAGCATGCAGCTCGTTGGCAGCTTGTACTTGTTAATGGTATCTCAGCAAGGCTGCTTATCGGTTCGAGACACAATGGCGATCCCAGTGGCTGACATATTTCTCAATGATACGGTACAGCGGACAAACGGAACATTCCTGCCAATATCTACACCTGTCGTTAATGGAAACAGGTTTTACTTGCTGACCGAGTTTGTTCCTGATCCAAGTCAGAACAAAGTGGCTGATCTTAACCTGCAGCGTTTGTACGCTATAGATATTCATCATCGTATGGCGGATATTATGACGATCGCGTGGTATTTCAATTTTGAAATGTTGGGAAGTCGACATAAATCGGAACAACAAACTAGAAAGTACAAATCAAGGCAGAATAATAAATGGAAAATGGACGACTTTAGTTTGAAACAAGAAAGTATCATTAGCAAGCAGACTCTACTATGGGACTCAGACAATCAAATGGTGTACGTTATCTTACCACCCCCGTATACATCCAATGCTCCCACAAGTTTTTGGGGATTCACCGACCTGGGGAACGATACAAAGCTTGCGTTCCGGTCAGATTTGGACGTCACTCACATGGCAAAGTTTGAAGGAAATGACAATTCGGGACGCTTTGCCACTGAATCGTCGCAACTTTGGGTATCATTGTCCAACAGCTCTATTTGTTCAGTTATGATAGACGGTAACTTATCCACATGCATTGATTTATATGACAAACTTAGAACGAAAGTAACGATCACGTCGAAAATTTCATTAGTACGGAATAAAGACAAGGACAATGATATTCTCTTGGTTGGTGTAAATGTTCCCGAACCAACTACAGAAATCAGGCGTTTGTGTTCTAACAATCATGGAGCACCAACAAACAATACTAACTATATCATTGCTCTAAATACCTCTCCTGGTTCCACGAAGGTTTTATGGGCCGTTCCATCGCCGGAAGACCTGGAGATTACAGGTCAGATCACTGGGTCGGCAGGAGCGGCATATCGCGAGAAGGACCAGATAGTTGTGTTTGCTAATACTGAAGAAAAGTCAGCTAAGGTTTTCACGATACATTAAAATGAATGCTTTCTCCGGTGATTTGATTAATTTCATCGTCTTAGAATATTACGTTCAAACCTTGTTAAATTGCAATTCTATTTGTGTTGTAGTAGTATATAGTTTTGTTATTTGTCTTAGTCGACAGGACTTGGTAATAAAACATGAAATGTATTTACTGTAATTTTTCAACGAGTCGAATGCTCTCGAGGGTTAGAATAAGGTCAATGGGAAATGTGAAAATCAGATGAGCGTGTGGATTAAGAAATAAATGCCAACACATTTTGACATTCTTATTAAACTGGATAGGAATTGGATTACAAGAGCAATGAAGAAAATGGTGGTTATCAGTATTTTCTTCCTTTCGCTGAAGGTTTTCCCAAGCTCTCTGGACTAAACCTAGTGAAGTATCGTAGTTAAAAAGTAACGTACATGTACATAATTATGTTAGGAGAAAAGGGCGACATTCGATTGTATTTTACATAAAGGACAGCATCCGAGCCACTATAATATCTTAAAGTGACATTTCAGAATTTCTTGTCATAAATTTTACTTTTATTTTTATCTGAAAGAGCATATTTCCTTATGAAAAATCTGAAAATTTCAAGCCAAAATATTGCGCCGTTTATGAGAAATTTATATTTTTGTGTTAAAATTGAACAAATTGTTGTGGACAACAGTTAGGATTTATATGCAATTTATCGATGTCTCAACTTTAAATGCGTGTTTCTCGCTTATTGGCAACAACTTCAAAAAACTAATAGTATTTATACTCATTAGAATAACCAATCTTGGCATCAAGACATACTTTAAAAAATTGAAATTGGAATGAAATGTCCCTTTAATAGATCTAGAAAGACGTCCACTAAGCCCTGAAAGTGTATTTAATCCGTGACCTCCTGGCGGAGTAAATCCGGGGAATTCCTGAGAAAATCGGGAAATACGTGATTTGACTTTATTCTTTAGAATTGTCCCCGGCAATATGAGATCGACGAAATCTTTGTAATAAATATGCACATTTTGAAAAGGATAACGTTTAATGCTTCCAGTTACATAATTTTAGCGGACACATTTCTTTGATATGAAATAAAAGTGCGTTTGTTCTATGAAGGTACATGTATTAGGAATAGTACATCTTCTGACAGATAAACATTATCTTGTTACGTGTATCTGTCGTAGCATTGGAAAGTAGACTTTATTATGGGCATTCCTTTCCTTTTCTATAGTACTTTCTATCCGTCCAGGTGAAATTTTGTACTTGAAGCAACATTTTTATTTTTTTCCAGCTGGAAATGTCAGGAACCAATGAAATATGGCTGATGTCATGACAAATTGACTATTAGTCCAAACCTAGACTAAGCAATCAATATATGAATCATTTCATTTATCAACGTACAATAAACAATCTGCATGGGCGGATCTAGAGGGGGGTCAGGGGGTCCGAACCGAAAATCATTTTTTGTTATATAACATTGGTACAACGTTACACATTTAACACATTTAAAGCCATCATTTGGGTTTGGACCCCCCCCCCCCGGAAAAATCCTGGAGGGCTTGGACCCCCCTTGAAAAAATCCTGGATCCGCCATTGATCTGTAAGAATTGTGTGAATATTATCTTCACGACAGGTCCTTTAATTTTGATCGTCAATGTTCGTCTGGTGACCGATTCAAGCAGAAAATTTCCCAGTTACCAATTGTACTTCCGGTTCCCGGAATTGCCTCGTTATTTTCATCCGGTCAGAAGTCATTAGCATGAACAACTAATGAAGGATTTTCAGATTACTTTCTTTCGAAAGCTGACAATTTTGATACAAAGGAAGAAAATCATAAATTTCTTCGAAAACCTCATGACTGCAGATTCAAACAAGCTGAAGTTACGAGGTTTTTGGGAAAAAAAACGACGAAATGCTGGTTTTCAGAAATCGTTTCGTCGCCACTCAATGTCTTCCCAATCGAAATCGTTTAGAGGCGTGCAGAGGCTAAAAAGTGACTTTGCCGTGGTCAATCTGCGTAGTCGTGGCCTATTTACTGTTGCAAATCGATCATCAAGGGCGGACCCAGATTTTTTTCCAGGGGGGTCCAAGCCCAAATGACGGCTTAACGTGTTATGAAAAATAGTGACTTTTCAACGAAAACCTCGTGACTGCAGCTTGTTTTAAACTGCAGTTACGAGGTTTTCGTTGAAAAGCAGTGATATGTAACATTAAACTAAAGTTATATGGTCAAAATTTAATTGTTCGGCCAATGCAAGGGGGGGGGGGGTCCGGACCCCCTTGATTGCCCCTCCCTCTAGATCCGCCCTTGGATCATAGGAAAAGACAAAGAGGAAGTTATCAGCATCTTCATCTTAATGCCACTAACACACGGTGGATAATCACGTGACGCAAAATTTCAGAAAATCATCAATATTTTTGTCATTACTTGACCAATTTGAATTCGATTTGAAGCAGAGAAGGTGGGAAAATGCCAAGAATGAACTGAGTGTGGTAGATTTTTGAAAAAAATCAACTGATAAAAATGTTATTGAAGATCAACCAAATTTTTGGTTGATCTTCAATGACTTTTTACCAGCTCATTTTTGAAAAATCTTCCTCCTCCATCTTACGCGTGACGGCTGTTCACCTCCTCTGCTTTAAACCGAACTCAAATCGGTTACGTATTAACAAAATTAAATGAAGATTTTCTAAAATAGTTATATCACCTGATTACAATAGCGCCGTATAATACAGGTCCTCGAAAGACATTTCGTTGCACAAAAACGTACTCACTGGTGTGTGAAACAAAGATAGAGGTCAATGTTCACTGCTGGGTATATGCATCGTGAAGGGCCAATCATGGTGGCCTTTACTGGTATATGAGACGGGGTCTGAAAAAGACCCTACACCATTATTAGGACTACATGGATCTGGATCAGCTTGCGCATATCAACAGTCTGTCAAATGCCAAAGACTGCTTTACCATTGAGACCAACATGGATTCAGATCAGCCTGTGCATAAGCACAGTCTGATCTAAATCCATGTTGTTCTCTATAAATAGCTCCTCCATCATCAGTTGCAGCTGTGTGTGAGCACCCTGGGTCATGATCAGACTGTACTGTATGTCTACTTATTTACAAGTTGAAATGGAAACAAGATTTTCATATCATACCGTCGGTGTTATTGCAAAACTTCGTAACTCCAGCCTTTATCAAGCTGGAGTCACGGTGTTTTGAAATAACATCGACAATATGCAATCAGTGTCCTTTTCAGTTGCTTTGATTTGTTTCAGTTTCGTTCTTTGTCTATTTTCCCCCAGAACAAGAGACACAAGACTTAACCCTTTCCCAAACAACACCTGGTTTTGACGTCCCTATTAAAATGGCTTCGGAAAACAATGAGACAAAAGAAGAAAATGCTGATAATCAGCATTTTCTCCTTTTGCCTCAATATTTTCTGTGCTGTAATGTGCACATATCTAATCTTTTTCAACATCCATTTTGTCGTCTACAGCTGCTTTCAAATTGGAACAGTTGAATTTTTTGTTGTTTGGGAATGGGTTAAACCTTTTCATAAGGACTGTTCCAATCTCAAAACTGCTGTGGACGACAAAATAGACGTTAATAACAAAACAGTTTGTGTACAACAATGATCAAACATGTTGATTATTATCATTTTCTTCTTCCTTTCAATGTTTTTCCAAAGCTTTTTTGTAATGGGGCGCCAAATCCGGTCTTGCTTGGAGAATTGTTAGGGGACTGAAAAGATAACCCATGAGTACGCTGATTTTCATATTTTGTTTTTTATTACAAACATTCATTCAACATCCATTTTCACTTGCCTTAAACAGATTTGAATTACAATTTATTGAACAATTATATATTTTTAACCCTTTGGCAAACGATCCCTTGTTTGACGCCCTTCTATAAAAAACAGCTTTAAAATATCGAGAGAGAAGAGAACAATGCTGGTATTCGTTTTCTCCTTTCCCTATCACTAATATTTTTCTGTCCCATATCGTACAAAATTTTAATTATTTGTACTTCATATAAGTGAGATTGTTTTCTGCAACAACTTTGAAATGAAACCAGTTAATAATTATGGCGTTTGAAAATGGGTTAATCTTTAAATTAGAAATAAATGATCATAGCGCGGGAATCACGTGGCACAACAATTCTTGAAATCTTCTATCATTCTGCTACTATGTAACCGATTTGAAATGGTTTGAAGAAGATAAGAGGCGGAAAAACCATGGATTTTTTTTCTGGATCTGGTCGATCCTTTAAAGTGACATTTCACATTTGTTTCATTTTTAAAAGTATGTCTTGATGCAAAGATTTTTTTTTATTCTAATGTGTCGAAACGCTTTCGGTTTTTTTTTTTTTTTTTTTTTTTTTTTTTTTTTTTTTTGAAGTTGTTATTTATAAGCGAAAATGCGCCTTTAAAGTTGAGACAGAAATGACAAATTCTGTATAAATCTGAAGTGTTGTCCACAACAATTTGTCTTAATTTTATCACAAAAATATATATTTCTCGTAAACAGTTCAATACTTTGACTTGAAATTTTCAGAAGTTCCATAAGAAAAGATGCTCTTTCAGATGGAAATAAAAGTAAAATTTATCCAAAAAAATGTGAAATGTCACTTTAAAAGATTCTTTGCATTCTCGAAATCCCTGGCATTTTCCCGAATTGTTTGCTTCAAATCTTTTCAAATCGGTCATAATTATATTAACAGAGTGATCAAGACAAAAATATCGATGGTGTGTAACGTGATTCTCGGCCGTGATGGACCCATTTTGTCCTCAGGTACACATAAAGGGTGATCTGGGCACACAGTGGTCTAAAATGTTATACAGATTTTTTTTTACACTTTTAAATTTATAGGCCTACGTATACAAACACTAAGACTAAGCACTATAGCACCATCTATATGTGCCATAACATAAACGAAATGAGCAAGGACATAGGAAAGGGGCCTTTAGCATCATTTCGTCGTTTTTCTTCGCAAATCTAGTAACTGCAGCTTGTTTAAAGCTGCAGTTTCGAGGTTGTCGAAGAAAATCGACTATTTGAACCAAAATGGTTCTAGATCAGCCTTTGTATTATATTGCTACATTATACGGAGAAAATTTCAGTCTTACCAGAGAACCACATTGTACGTGGATCTTGATCAGAATACCTGTACGTGTATACGAGGACTGGTGTGGATCTAGATTGGTCTCAAATACAAATTCACTAACGGTCCTTATTCCGGGTCCCCGCTCAAATGATATGTGACCCGTCACGCTAGAAGGGACCTTATCCGAATTCAAAAAATCCAAATTTTGACAAACTTATCAGACTCGTCACAGGTCAATCAGATCCCGTACGCGAAAAATGAACATATAGAGAGATAGGGAAAACATTCTAGATTTAGAAAATTGCATAAAAGTGAAAAGTGTCGGCCCTAGTCTGGCTGCGCGGATTGCGCAGACTGACTAGGGTCGATATTTTTCCCACTTCCGATAAGGTTCCTTTTAGCGTGACGGGTCACAATTATATAAGGATACCACAAACCTAATTCTCTGTGATTATATATTTTAAATCAAAACTTTCCCATCGTATCCGAAAAAAAATTAATAGAATGATCATAGGATGTTGCAGACAACACATATTTTTGTGCGAAGGTGAAACTTTCTCTGAGTTCAAGGAAGAAGTTCAATTTTGAAAGCCAGTGAAAGTAAGATATCATATTAAAGTGGAAAATAGATAAAAAGTCAGGCCTAATAAGTCTAGCAATGAATCAAGTAACCACAGAAAAACGCCTTTACTGGGTCACAGAAACGTTACCAAACGAGGTAGGCCCTAATATACAATTAATCCTTTCACTATCAAAACATGACTTTGACATCCCTGTTTGGAAATGTATTGGAAAGCACCGAGACAAAAAAGAAAATGCTTACATCAAGTATTTTCTTCTTTTGTCTCCATAAAAATTGTGATATACTTTACACAAGCTTTGTATTTACCTTTATCCATTTTGCCATCTGTAGCAGCTTTCGAATTTGGGCAGACTAATTATTAGTGTTTGGGAAAGGGTTGAATGAAATATAATGAATTGTGATATTTTTCTCAAAGGAGTAAAATGAGAAACAGTTTCACGAAGCATCCAATTGCCTTGGGATGCTGCTGACACGTTTATGTAGCATATTTATTTATTTTGTAAGAAATATTGCACGTTCGTTTTTCTTAAGACCTCATAAGAGAATTGCCCTGGTTGTATTGCAAACTGTCGTAACTACATTCAGGTGAAGCTGTGCTCGTGATGTATCGCTGACAAAACGCGCTAACTCGTTAATTTGCTAATTGTATTCGTCGTTGTTAATGCAAAACCTCGTATCTCATTTTTGGAAGATTTTAACGAGAAAGGAAAAAAGTGTAATAACTTATCCCAAACTGAAAGGTTTTACTTGAAATTTGAACATATTGTTAAAAAATAATGTGTCATTAATACTATATTGATCAGTAAAAATATCTCAAAACCTGCAAGAATTGTTAACTGGGCACACATGATTTTATTTCGAAAATCGACATACGAGGTTTTGCATTTACACCGACGAATTCCAGAATTTTGTCGTTTGGGAAAGGGTTAATCAAATGAAGTGCATACATACAAATTTGTCATCGATTTTCTTCAACCCTTCGTAACTATAGCTTGTTTAGAACTGTAGGTACGAGATCTTAAAAGAAATTCGACGTTGTTCATCCTTCCCTTTTTACATTTAAGAAGCAATACAGAGTTAGGCCTAGTTGTCTCCCTTTGTCTATAATGATTCAATGTTTCGAGCCTCTGTTTTGGGGTTCTTTAAATCTCATTTGGATGATTCTAGGGCATTGGATGAAAATCCCATCGTAATTTCTTGTCATTAGAAAAGACAATGGATCGAGAAATTATGAATTCAACAGGCCCGTAGGAAGCAATTTCATATTGGGGGGGGGGGGGGGGGGGGGGGGCTAAAGCCCTTGTCCTGAATATTGGGGGGGGGGGGGGGGGCTAATTTGGATTTTCCCAAAATTTTCAGTGTAAAATTAAGAAAATTCGGCATTTTTGGCCAACATTGGGGGGCTTAGCCCCCTCCTAGCCCCCCTGTTCCTACTGGCCTGTTCAAGGGTGTTGCAGATGGCAAAATTAATAGTACTGTATTTTAAGATTAACTTGTTATAATCATCATTCATTTCCTTTTATTTAATAATTTATACATGCGCCAAAAGCCGTCGCTGTTTGGGAAAGGGTTAAAAGCATTTTCAACGATTTTGCACAAACCCATAAAGTATTCAATTTCAGTTAATGTATTTTCCGAAGTAGCTCACGGTCTGGCTGCTTTGTCTAGTATGCAAACGTAACGTAAAACAAATGGCATGTGTGCAAATATCAGTGCAATGTTCTAGAAACATTGTAGAAACAGGACGTTCACTCATGATCACGTTCCCACGGTATTCATACAAAGAAAATGGTGCGATTCGGCGTGGGTATAAGACTATAAAGGGCTCTTTCAACTATCAAGTCTTTATCAACCTATCATTTGACCTTGAGGCTGTCCCAACTTTTGACTGAAGACGCTTTCGCGGTCTATCTTTTTGACCATGACTTTGTGTTTAAGACTTTTAACCTTTGTCATATGATAGAATTTAAGACAAGTTTAACCCATTTTCTTACGGTGACGCCTCTTGGCGCCGATCAAGAATAATGCTTGGAAACATTGTGGAAAACGAATAAATTGCTTGTGACAAGCCATTTCTTCATTTTTCCACATTGCATTCTACACAGAAAGACTAAAAAATGCAAACGTGTATGCGCTTTAAATTGTTGCCTGCAACATTTTTGAATTTGGACAAATCTAAAGTTTTGTTTCAAAGTATCCACATATGTTAAAATCAATGATCTTGACATTGATATCTGTCAATCATAGCCTATAAAATATCATGGGAAAACCAGACTTGCTGACCTTAAAATGATTTTTCTCTCTCAAAGTTTATTGAAATAGCTCCTATTATGATTATCAATCCATAGCTTATCACGCAAATGGTTAAGAGATCTTAAACCGTATCTATATCAGTTAAAAAGCCTTTCGTTTATTTATCGCTATTGAAGGGACCGTTGACCGAATTTCGACAATTGATTCGAAAAAGATGTCGTTTTAGAAAAAGGGACTGCTTGATTTAACGTCATTCGAATATGTGCGTTTACAAAATTTTAGGCATAGGTGGTACTCAGTGGAATCGTCTTGATCAGTACCCACAACATAGGGGTTCTTTTTACAATAGGAATACAATTACCTCCCTGTCAGAAAGTAATCTTCCAGAAAGTATAATAATATTTTCCAAAATAATGCGTACCTTTAATTCCTTTAATTGCCAAGCCCGTTGTTGTATAGAGAGAAACCATCGAGGGAAAAGAAGAACATAAATTATTTACTATAGACGTTTTCGAAATTCCCCTCAATGATTTCTAAACTGTAACATAGACTTTCTACGGTTGGTAACATCTATTTTGCCATCTGCAAAAGCTTCATATTCCAACACTTCCATAGCCCAGTCACAATTTTATGAAACCTTTGTATAAATTTTACTTTTGTAAACAAGAGAACAAGTGTTCTCAAATTTCAAGAAAAGTATGCATGTGTTTGGGTCAAATTTTTGCAAGTGTGAGAATCCTGCAAGATCCGAACCATAACATGCAAAATTACAGTAGTTTAGAGTTCCATATTATGTTATCTAGATAGGCAATTTTGGTAAACAAAATCCACAATATCTTGACCAGACTATATATATTTGTTTTGGTTTGGAAAGGGTTAACCCATTACCATACAACACAATTTCAGACAGGTCCAAATTCAAAGATGTTGCAGACGACAATTTCAGGTGAATGAAATTTAAAGTTTGTTGGTCTTTTTAAGTAGAAAAATATTAACATTGTGGCAAATGAAGAAATTGCTTGTCACAAGCAATTTCTTCATTTTCCACTTTGTTTTCCAATGCCATTTTCTTGTGGGGAGTCAAAAAGAGTCACTGTGTGGTAATGAGTTAAACGATGGAAAGAGGGAGAAAGCACAAAAGCAAACAAAAATAACAAAACTAAGTTTCTGTAAACAATATCATCTTCATTTATTCAAGACAGAAAGAAAAAATAAATTATATTTCAAATAAATAACTGGATGCGTATTTACATGGCAGTAGATTTATATGATGATAAATGATTTCTTGGCTTGACTATTGAGGAATTATCTTTTACTTATCGATTACAATATTCAACTATTTTGGGGGAGAACAGACAAAATCAGTCACTATTTGTCTCATTCTTTACCATTCTAAACGACAAAAATTGTAGGCTGAAAGGATGTTAAAAACTAAGCATGGCAGGGCTGTTTCGTTTATCATGAATCATTGCATTGGAATATAATCAAGACGTTTGAATTTATTATGGAAATGTCTTTTTTTGTATTTTTCTCTGTTGAATGTTTGTGTATACTAATACTGTAAGTAAAAGCATAATGTAAGTGAGCTTAGAACACCTAGAACAGTTTATTGAGATAAAGGGATAATATAGAATGTTAGCATTTTCTTCTTTTCTCTAAATACTTTCTGAAACCTTTTTCTAAACAGACCCCAAAACAATGACTTGTTTTTAGAACAGATTAAAAGCTTCGTAAGTCTCGTGAGAGTGGGTTCTTAATTTTTCTATAATTTGATTTTAAATATTTCCTTTACCAGTAATTCTTCTTGTATTGAAGTCAAGAAAAAAATCTAAATTGATAATTTCTCACTTGCATCAAAAGGAATGCAGCGAAAAGCGAAAAACGACAACAACGAAAAAAGTGAGACAGATTCTCTAAATAACATGCAGGTTAATGTTAAAGCTTCTTTTCGACATATCCCGGTTAAAATTCTAAGGGGATTCCTGAAATCTGTAGCAATTATTAATTTTACAGAAATATGTCGGTAAGCAGCTTTAAAATTGCATAAAGAAATAACGCGCATTTGCCATTTGAGATCTAAAGACAAATATGGTTGAACTTTTTTGTGATAGCTTTTCTCTGTAAACCAGTATATTTCTACAGATTTAAGAAAAGAAAGGGCTCAAAACAGTTTCATTTTGGATGCCCTTTCCATTTGAATTAAAATATATTATGCACATTATTTCTTCTTTACAAAATGAGCCGATGTTTGAAAAAATGGCCCTCATGACATTTGATACAAAATGGATCTAGATCAGTCTTAGCATACGCACAGTCTGATCAAGATCCATGATATAATAAATACCAGTATTTTGCTGCTTTTCGACGAAAACCTCATAACTGCAGCGTAAAACAAGCTGCAGTTACGAGGTTTTCCTTGAAAAAGCGACGATTTTCTTCATCGCCTGTTGGATTCCTTGGATAGCAGCATATATTCTGATCAGTATTCACTTAAGCATCACTTAAGCATAAAATGGTCTAGATCAATGGTGGTCAAAGCAATGCCTTAAGGGCCATTATTCCTTTTTACAAATGTATGTGAAACATGATTATAAAAATGACAATAATGTTGTAATTTGTAGTATTCTTAATTATGACTAATGTTTTAAGAACATACTGATTATCTAAGATTAGATTTTAGCCTATTCTAAACTTTCTTGATTCTATATGAATTTGGTATTGAATCACCAAAAGAAGTTTTATATAATTTAAGCAGGAGCGTAAGCCCCTCCATGAGAAGATGGTTTGTTTCAATTTTGGATTGGCTAAAATCTAATCTTGTTTTACTTTTCTTATAATGAAGTTAAAACTGTCTTTGAAATTAAAATAGTTCTCTTAGCACAGTAAATGAACACATAAGCTTTACTTAACGAAATTGACTCAGACCAAGACTTTCATTTTTAACCCTTCCTTTACTTGTTCCACTATATTAACCCATTGCCAAAATACTAATTTAATTAACGAAAAACTGTTCTTGTAAACATTTGATACAAAAACAAGACGATACTTGTGACCATCTTGTCTTTATCTCAAAATGTTTTCAGGCCTACAAGAACACAAGAATTAACTTTCATTTTTAGGCTGCAAGCCTGCAACTCCTTCAAATTTGACCATTCGAGAATTTGTCGTTTGGTAATGGGTTAAATGGAGACAAATACTGTCACGATATTGTATCTGTTCCTAACAGCACCGAATAACTCTGTCCATGACCGAAACACAACAACTAGAAAATAAATTGAACACAACAACAACGATCTACGCATGCGCAGAGAAGTAGGATATTCATGTCCTCCATATTGGAACTTCCGTCTGTTACTATTTAAGGCAAGTGAAAATATCCATACACCGCGTGGGACAGACAGCATGCATACTGGTCTTTCAGGATATGACGTCATGTCGCTTGCTTTCCATTCAAGGCTCGGTCTGGAAATGGAAAGATAAACAATAATAAGTCAATTTTGCAACTTGAATAATGAAAATCTATAAATAAAGCTGTTTTAACTAGAATCAAATAACCATTTTAAAGATTTCGACTTATCTCTTGTTATTTTTTCACAATGTTTAAAGAGGAGATAATTCTTTTTTTTCAATGGGTAGTTCTTGTATTCGGTTTGGACCAATAAATACATGTAAATATAATAAGTTAAACGCAAGAAGAAAGTTCAAGGCAGTATCGAGACGTATGGTTTTAAAAATAGTTTTTGTGCAACATTCACAGTGTATAATCACGTGATGCAACAATTTCTGAAAATCTTCAATAATTTTGTTAATACGGGACCGATTTGAATTCGGTTTGAAGCAGAGGAGATGGACAGGCGTCACGCATTAGATGCACGTGTTGGATTTTTGAAAAATCAACTGATAAAAAAAGTTATTAAAGATAAACCAAAATTTTGGTTTATCTTCAATAACTTTTTATCAGATGATTTTTTTTTTAAATCTACTACGTCCAGGTTATTCCTGACATTTTTCCGCCTCCTCTGCTTCAAACCGAAGTCCAATTGGTCAAGTATTGACAAAGTTATTGAAGATTATCGGAAATTCTAAGTCACGTGATTATACACCGTGAACATTGGTTGACAGTAATCTTGCTTCAAACCAGTTGTTAATGACAAACATCAACTTACAGGATAAACGAACGTCGACACCTGGTCCGATCCGGCTTCATTTTCACAGCGACAGTAGAAATCTCCCATGTGTTCCATCCAGTTCACATCCCGTATGACCAGATCGCCATTTTTGAGTGTCTGGTATTGCGGGCTGTTCTCTATCGTATCGCCGAACTCTCCGTACCTCCAGGAGCATGTTGGGGCTGGGTATCCCTCCCCCCGGCACATTAACTGTACTGCAGCACCTTCAAACTCTAACCGTAATGCGGTCCATAAATATATTCGCGCTGGCTCGCCTGAAAATGTACAAGAATATCGTATGAAAATAATGAGATATACAGATTTTATTCCTGTCCCAAACAGCAAAAAATGGACTGTTCCATTTTGACAAGTACTGCAGACCACAAAGTCGGTGTAAGTATAATATTTTTTTCAATTTTGCTTGAATGTTGTCATATACAATTTCCAGAAGGAATGTCAAAAGATGGGTCTTTGCTTGTTTGGGAAAGGGTTAAATTGTGGAACCTTTATGAGCTCTCAGTCAAAGCATAGATAATCAACTAATATCAGAAAGAATTGTGTCTTTTTTGACAAGTTGCCCAACACCCCACCGCTTTTATTTCAAATTCTTTCATTTAAATATTCATTTTTTTTTTTACTTTTTTGTATATTTTCTATTAATTAATTATCATCTTTATTCATTTATTTATTATCTGTTTGTTTATTTTTAATTTATTTTCAATTGCGAAATTATTCAGTTCTGATGTGTGCCCCGTTCAATTCGTATTTCCCCCATTGAAGAGATAAAATATTTGAGCGTACTACAAGAAATCCGCGCGAAAAGGGAAATTGATTTTCATTCTAGAATATTCCTCGACTGTCTGTATCGGTCATTAAATAGTCACGTTACAAGCGACCGATTTTTATAGTCATGACTAAATATATCAAAACGCTAACAAAAAGACAATTAAAATTCCTTTGGGGATTTATGTGTACTTAGTGTGCAATGAATAGAATAGAGCGGCTTAGTCAGTCGTGACATGACCTACTTTTCTTGCCCGCGCCAAAATCCGAGAAAAGAGATAGTTATCTTCGAGATATTTTTTCAATTAAGATTTCTAATTAAAAAAAAGGTTGGGTTTAAATATGTAATCAATGTAATACCAAATCTTTATGTAAATCCATATACAGAACCAATCATAATTGCAGAGAAGCAAAATATTGGAAACTGGATCGGACCATTTTGAGATGTCCCGTCGCATACCTATTGGGCCACTCCCATTTTTACATAAAAATTCCGATGACGGACGGTTACGCGTCATGGGAATATGCCCATTTCCGGCGAAATCTAGTTCAAACCAGGTCAGTGATCTGTTGTAATTAATCTTTTTTCTTTCTGTCTTGTTTATAATATTTAGATATCATATTCATATAAATCCATTTAACAACAAATTTATGTGAGTTTAAGGCACTATCTATAACAACTAGAATTGTGCTTATCATCATTTTACGAATGAAGCAAACATTTGTAGACCAAACAGTGCATGGTTTATAAAATTCTTCTTTTTTTTTTTTTTTTTTTTTTTTTTTTTCTTTTCTCACTAAGAAAATTCAAATTTGTAGTTCAGTGGTTGTTGTCGATCATAACCCACAAATAAAATTAAAACATAGGATAAACCACATAATTGACGACTGAGTCTATTTCTGTGCGATTGCATGTCAATCTGTCCCCCGAGGGTTTGAAGACGTACGACTGGCGCGTCATCAGTGTACCTTTCACGCGTGACAATTTCGTGAACGACTGATTCACGGCTTAACCCATTACCAAACGAAAAAATTCTAGACTGCTCCAAATTCAAATATGTTGCAGACGACAATTTCAAGTGAATGAAATTTAAAAAAAAAGATTGATCATTTTGGGTAGAAAACATTGTGAAAAATGAAGAAATTGCTTGTCACAAGCAATTTCTTCATTTTCCACAATGTCTTCCAAAGCCATTGACTTGTAGAGAGTCAAAAAGAGCCACTGTGTGATAATGGATTAACACTGTCCCTTACAACCATAGATTCTGATCACAATATAATCTTCTTATTTCGAAAGTAGACAACAGAATGGAAGGAAATGCTGATGATCAGCATTTTCTTTTTTCCCTTTTAATGGTTTCAATTTAAAATCATATTCAGGCAAATCGAGAACCATTAATTTGTTGAATACAACACCTATGATCAGTTTCGAATTGTGCCGTTTCGGAAAAGTATAAGCCAATTCAACGTTCATTCATTATAAGATTATCGAAATAAATTGACCGATACAGCAATGTCGTAACATTGTAATAAAACAGCTAAAATTACTTTAAGCTAAAAGTACATTTCTATTTTTATTGCAATCACCAACTTCATTCCTTAAGACGAGGAATTTAATTTTGCGCAGTATTGTGCAATGATATTTGCCCTTTCCTAAACATGAACTTGAGATTTCTCCAAAAGAAATGGCTTCAAAAAATCAGGGAAACAATGAGAATTCTGATGATCAGTGATTCCTTCCTTTGCCTCTACATTTTCCGCAATACATCGTATACGAATCCTAATGTCCAAAGATTTATTTTATCCTCTGCAACTTGCAATAGCACTGGCCTAAAATACCATGAACATGTGTTGCATCAGCATTAAGAATACACCGGACATATCTATGGTCAATGATAAATGAACTAACAATTATACAATAATTACGTAAATAATTGTGAACATTTTCTGATGAAACTTACCCCTAAATGCCTTTTTGGTGATGCAACTTGCTCTCGAATGGCTTGGTAATTCATTACCTGAAAAAATAAAATGTTTATATTATTAAAAACCGAAAAAGATAATATTTTAATTACAAGTATTTTTTACAAACGTATTACAAATGAATTACGGTTTTTTACGCATGTTTCATCAATGTTTCCTCAAAGTTTCATCCTGTTAAAATCTTATTTTTAAAAAAGGACATGAGGGTTTGAACGAAAATTAATAGAAAAATAAGCTTGATTGGCAGCATAAAATATTTCATGAATAAATAGAAAAAATATTTAAATAGTCTTTTTTCGTTTCAAATGTTAAAAAATCCACATTTTCATACAAACCAAAATTAAAATTTAATTCATACAAAGTAAACCAAAAGAAATTAAAATATACTCACTAATTTTTAATTTAGTTTTTTGCACTATTTTTTCTTCTGGCGTTTCTGCTACACATGTATATTCCCCGGCGTCCTTATGTGTAGCACAATCTATATACAACCGAGATTTAACCTTGCCCAATCGCAACATTGGCTGACCGATCGGCGTCTCTTGGATTTCTGTATCAACATCATCGTCTTCTTGTTCATGGCTTAAACCCTGCGAGAAAAGTACACAATTCGTAATTATTTGTGTTCAGTTATTAAAGCTTTGTTATATCTGAGCAAGCAGACCAAATGAAGCGCACAAAATAGCGAATGAAGCGCTCAGTGACTACAACTTTCGCACAAAGGCCAAAACTAAAAAAAATCTACTAAAGGTCTTATTTATGATACATGTAGATCTACTACAAAATGTTCTAGAATTGTCGCCCATGAATGGACATTTCGGTCAAATTTATTACTAGCCTTTCTAGAACATTTCCAAGAACACGTGGACGTCAACTTCCGGTTGCAAGTCCATGTGGCAACTATTCATTATCACAATATACCGCAACTTTGAGTGAGAAGATTTATTTGTGAATAAATATCATCTGCAAATCAATTATTATCAATGCATGAATAGTACATTTCTCCCCTGCATAATTCGTATGTTTGAAAATTCAATTGTCTTGAAAAGTCTTTCCCGTTTTCTATTCGAGTCACACGCAATGCCACGTTCCTGTAACCTTTAAAATTAAGACAATGACAGGATAGTTAGACTGGTGTAAATATTTCATCATCTTAATTAAATACCTAAACCACTCTGTTTTATAACAAATTAACCCGAATTTATATAACAAAATTTATTGTGTTGGTCACGCTAGTAATGCGCCCATTCTCATTCATTGTGAAATAATATTCAACTATTTCTCGTTAGTTTCGAATAAAACGTGTGAAGCAGAGCCTTACAAAGATAGATCTAAAAGCACACAAACAAATAACAAGAAATATATATTATTTTAAAAATATTGGTTATAAGAATTTCCTGCTTTTTCCACGTTCGGAACGACCTTGTATATCTTCTTAGCCTTTCTACCAAATGCTTGAGCTTTATATGAATATAACGTTGCTTACGTTCGAAAAATTAATTATAACTACAGCTTTGAATAAGTTTTACTTGTCGTTATAAAGAACGTTACTGGCGATATGCCACCAATATAAAAAGAACATGAATGGACTAAGTATCGAACTTTCTGTACCTGTGGTATCCGAACTCCGTCCTTCAGCCAGTGTATAGTAGGTGTAGGGGCGCCTCCAACGACGCATTCCAGCCACGCATCTTCGTGTGGTTTCACGACCGTCTTTCCTATAATGTCCGCCTTAAAGTAGATGTTCTGTTCCGCGTCCCCGCCGTCCCCGTGTCCCCTCTTGGCCACTGCTAGTGCAGCTAGAACAGGGTAAACAAACAATACTATATTCCGCATTTAAGTTGTCCAAATGGTAGCTTTAAAGTTAAATTAATTAATTCTATTTCCCTCTCTCCTCGATTAAAGTCCCCAAGTGTTCTGTGACAATAATTCGCAATAAGTGAGTATAAATTCTAGCGTGTTCTCACAAGGCAATCGTAGTGAAGTATGAATTTACTAGTACGGCTATTTTACTATAAGTATTACATCAGCGCTGTCTGATTGGCTAGTGTTAAGGAGAATAGGGAACGATTTTATCAAATTATCCGTCACGTAATTTCGGACAGACAAATAGTATTTCGTGGGTATTGTTATAAAATCTAGTAACTAAGGCTTAACTGAAGCCGTAGTTACGAGATTTTGTAACAACACCGACGGTTTACCAATATATAACTGATAACCGAGTTTATTTTTAGCACAAAATTCTTTGCCATTATATTTATCAATGAACGTGACCTCGTTCCGGCGAGTCTAGTAGGCGGGGCTATCTGATATCCAGCCAATCGTAGGTTGGATACATTGACGTCATTGTGCGCGCGCAAGTCGGTAATTGACACGATTTTGTCTAACCTAGACGGGCTAGGCTGTCAAATTTAATTAGACTCGCTGAAGCGTGTTAGGTCGCCTTCGTTTAACCCAGTGACTCAGTTTTCATTGAATTTTCGCGGCTCTTACTTGTTAACCCTCTTAATTACTTTTCCGTGTGATGCAAATAATGACCTAGCCTTGTGTCAGGCCCTGTATATGTGTTTATGTCTCTTGAAAAATCAAGGGAGACTAACACTCATAAATAAATTACACATATTAACGTCCCTTGGTCTAAACTATACAGGGCCTTGGAAAATACAATGAAAGAGGAGTCTAAATATTGGTCGCCACAGGTGGTTCAAATTAAACCTAATTGTATTACGGTACATTATCAGATAACTGTTTGCTTAATATGATAGACTATGACTGTTTTATATCAATTCAAAAACTTCACACTGTCATCTGATAGAGAAATATCTAAATGTGTCAATTTCATGCTTTAGTCCAAAACGTAAGACTTGTCAACAAAACTGACCAACAAATAATAATGTATATACACAATATAATTCGTCGCTTTTAAACAAAACAGTGTAACTGCAGATTGTTTTAAGATGCAGTTACGAGATTTTTCTTGAAATGCAACAACAGCAGCAAATTATTGTTGTAGAGGATCAACCCTTTTCGAAAAAAATAAAATTTTAGGATTGTCCAGTCCGAAAATGAAAGAAGGGTTGTTGATAAAGATTGAATTTGTGGATAATAATATACAGAAAAGGTATTGAGGAAAAGAGAGAAAATGATGAAAATCAGAATTTCCTTATTTTAGCTCAATATTTTCAATGTCTATTCGATTAGGTAGGTGAAAATCATGTTTTTCGAAAAAGGATTAAAAGACTGAACGTATAAATCTTAGCAGCTAATTATGTTATCAAGCTGTGGAGTAATGCTTGGTGTCGGATTATCTTATGGTCGGATTACCTTACAAAGTGATTTCCTCAGTCTGTTAAGGACAACACAGAGCAACAATTTGCTATGTACCTTATTTTTGTATTTCCTAATACAAATGTTATTCTTAACAGACTGACATCAGTCTAATAATGACCTTTCAAAGTTCTTAGTGGAATTTCAGCTTAGCTGGCTTACTTGGCTATTTTATCTCTATCTGACACATTGCTTATCAATTTCGTATATCCCATTTCTTGTATGAATCGTCACACAAAAAGTGTCTTTTTTGGATTTCACTTAAAAATCTTTAAACGAGACTTAAGCCACTGCAAATGTTTCGGAATCGATTATCTTTAATATATTCACCTAACGACCAGTATAAACGCAGAAATTTTAAAGCAGAATAATAGAATGTTGTTTATCATATTTTCTCTTTTCGTCTTCGTTTTTAAAGCTTTATTCTTGCAAAGACGTCACAACCAAGCAATTTTGCGAATTGATTAAAACGTCGATCTTCTGTATTGGAACCATCTTTGAACATACTTTTTTATCAGCATAACATGAAAACGGACTTTCTTGGAAGCTTGAGTTGCGAAACGTTTCGACCATAGTCAGACTGCACAGATTGTGCAGTCTGACCATGATCGAAACCTTTTGCAATTCAAACTTCCATGAAGGTTCGTTTTTCCATGACGGGTCAAATATTTTAGTAGGATAAGTGTCACTGTTTGATCAAAGGATCCTATTTTTATTTCGTTAGTTATGGTTGATTCTCTTTATTAACATATCTGACGAATGACAAATAGATAACCAGCAACAAGACACAATTAGGTATCTTCAGTCTTTCTCAAACAAGATCTTCTATTTACGTCCCTAAGAAAGGCAGGTTTAGAAAGAAATGGAAAAAAATAATAAAATACGTAAAACCAGCATTTTCATTTCCCCCGTATTTTTGTTTGCTGAGACATCCATGTAATTCATTTCAAATAACCAATTTTGTGGAAAATCAGACAAATATCCAAAGAGCCAGCCCATGCTAGATTTTCAGAGATCAAATCAGCGTCAGGACAGTTAGCAAAAATAATTATTTCTAATTGCTCGTAGATAACGCGGTGTACAAGGCAACTTTTGTATGCCCGGACAGTCCCTACGTCGTTCTGATACCTTAAATATCTAGAATGCCTCAATGGGTCCCTTTAATAATCAAATGTCTCATGGAAGTAATAGCAAAGATACTTACGGAAGTAGAATGCATCTTTTTGCTGAAAATAGGAAATGGAAATAGGTTAGAACTACTAGATAGCGTAAAACTTAATATAACCGTATTCATTTAAAACATTTTAAATTCATAAACCCACATTGAAGTCAAGATTGGTTTTGACATTCGTAATGAAGGAAGCTACATGTACGCAAATCTCCCAGCTACTGAGAAAATCGCTGCTTTTCCACAAAAACCTCGTAACTACAGCTTAAAGGCTGCAGTTACGAGGTTTTTTGTGTAAAAGCGACGAAATACTTAGGACAATCACTTTTTCCTACAACAAGAAACTCGAATACGTTTTCTGTTTTTTTTTTTTTTTTTTTTTTTTTTTTTTTTTTTTTTTTTTTTGTCTGCAACACATTTATTTACATTCTGACCATCCCAGCATTAAGTATTTTATAAAAAGGTTTTTTTTTACTGCAACACGCCCTCGTTTCAACTTAATTTACGTTAATGTATGAATTTGTTCCGCCTCGCAATTTGAATTTGGGCGTATCGAGATGGTGTAATCTATAATAATGTGCATCTCTTCATTAGATGTAAATGAATGGGTTTGTGAATAAGGGATGAGCAATAGTTGATTTGGATTGGATGTCGTGCTTGTACCGGTTTCCGTAAAGAAAAAGTAAAAAAAAAAAAAAACAACAACAGGAGTACAATGTCATGTTCATGCGGAAAGTCGTCGCCAACATCACAAAATCATTGAATGCAACGTAGTATTGTCGTTTATATGATTATAAATCTACTATTTAACCTTTCCCGAGACGGCATATTGCAAACTATAGCTTGTATGATGTAGCATAAAGACCTAAGGCAATAGCGAAATTACAAGTTTTAGCATTTTCTTTGGTCCCATTTTCCCAGGCTTTTCATATTAGCAAAATGATATGAGAAAAGACTAATAATACAATGTAGGCAAGACAAATGGACAATAATCTTGCAGAGTAATTCAGTTCATTCCTTTTTCTTTCTCTTTTTTTTCTATCACAATTTCACACACTCCCTGCTTAGTAAGATATTGTATAACATTTACATTTTTTCTGACTAAATGACGTAGTAAACGACTTAATGCAAAACCACAGATCATTTACACCCTAAAATATGTCGACTTTTCAACAAATTGAAATCAAGACGACCGCGTCACGGCAAAACGGGGAGATTCTGATGAAATTCTTTAACCCTTTCCCAAACAAGACCTACATGTTTGGCAGAAAAAGGCAGGAGAAATCATTAAGACAAAAGCAGAAAATGCCGACCAAAAGTGATAAAATCTTAGACAGATCCAGGTTATGGTAAACAGTCTGAGATAAGAAAGAAGAAATATTAGAAAGTTATACCATAGAGAACGGGGGAATGTTAAAGTGGTGATTACTTGTAAGCATCTTTTGTTTAATTAAATGGTTACCACCGTCCCCTTCAATCAAGGGTAATCAGGCTGAATTTAAGTTTTTGTGAAAGCGAAAATCATTGTCTTGTTCAAATTTGGTCTTTGACCATTTGGGAGTATACCAGACTGTCGACTGTATTGTCGCAACCTTTATTTTGTAAGACAAGACTAACTCATGGAATTTACTTTTAGAAAAAGTAATGCTGATTATGTGCGCCATCAAACCTATGACTGTCTGGTTTATATTCTTAAGATTTCTCCGAGCAGCTTACGCCCACCTCACTCCCAAATAAAAAGGAAAATCAATCGACAATTTCAGCGGCAAGACGTAAGTCATTCAAGTTCACCTATTCACACAGTGATTTTGTGTCCACAAGGTTCATTAGTTTCCTATCAAGATATTACAATAGGCTGAGGTCAATCGTTGTGGTCTAAAATGCATGTCAGCATATTAATGCACAATGCGTCAGTTTCTATAAATAGGAATTACGAAAAGGCCCAGCTCGCTCGACTGAGTACAAAGCTATCAAATTCTCATTAATCTTTATTGCTGACTCAGATCAGATAGCTTAAATTATCACAAAATATTCAATCTCTGCAACAGCCTTTTTGGGATTTCATTCACTACCTGTTTTGCTATTGTTTGAATAGAATCTGATGTCATGCAATTATTGTTAAAATAATTTTAACTAGGTGAAATAGAACTAAAATGCTCCTAAGTCAGACAAAGACTTAACAAAGTACATTTACATAGCAGTATTAATGTAACAAAGTAAAAAGCAAAATAAAGAGGAAATAAAGATAAAGATATAATAATCGTCTATTTTCTCAATTAAAGGTGTAGTTTCTAGGTTTTTAGAAGAAAAGCAGCAATATTGGTTGTGAGCGATAGAATAAAATATCCCTTTTAGATTGGTTGATTTAAAATTATCTTTAAAAAGAAAAAAATATAAAATTGAAACTTTTCAGTCGTCTTTTTTGTTCTTCATAAATCATTGACGGATTTCACCCAATTGTTAAATGACCTGTCACAGATTATTCATTCATAAAAGCTATTTGCCTTTGACAAAGGTTAGGTTCACATTCAACTGGTCAAGTATTGTAAACTGACCATCGTGCAGGGATGGTATTTATCTCGACTGACCCCTCCCGGTACGTCCAGGTCATTGACCACAAACATTCCTTTGTGTATGTACATGTACATATTGGCTCAATTATGAGCAACAATTGAGGTTAACTCTTTCCAAAGCAGCAAAATATTAAGGTATTTCAATTTGAAAGCTGCAGCAAACGGAAAAATCAATATCAAGTAATGAAGAATTTGTGCACAGTACATGTATATCTAAAAATATTGAGACAAAGGAGAAAATGCTGATCATCAGCATTTTATTCTTTTGGCTCAATATGTTCCCAAACATTTTCTATTAGAAACGTCAAAGCCGGTCTTGTCAAGAAAAGAGCTAAATTACTCACAGACAGGTGTAAAAGAAGGAAAAAATAATGAATCAAAGTACTGAAAGTACGGTTGGGAAGCAAATTTGTTAATAATGTAGGCCCTACTGTCCAGAAGTAGAGTATTATGATTAGGTACTTTGATTATCCATTTGAATACCTTGAATACTCTGATTCGTAGAGTACTTTGATTAGGTACTTTGATTATCCATTTGAATACCCTGAAAACTTTGATTCCATGCATCTATTTTTATCTCAACCTTCATGCACATTTATCGTTTGTGTAAGCTTTGAATATGTTTCATAGTTCAGTAAACATGACTGACCCATATACAAGGAAGGCCATTGGACTGATCTTTGAACCATGATAAAGCAAATTACTACGTCAGTTTTTTCTTCTCTTAGAGACATGATTGATTGATGTTTCATTTTCAGTCAAACAATCTAATATCTACACATAACTTCGGACTTACATATATAATATTCGAATGACTCTTACCTCATTAATATTTGCTTTTGATAGAAATATTTATAGTGAGGAGGACCGGAAGATGTTGTGTGGTATGCAGAGAATGGTAAAGTGCAGAGAGAGGTGGCTGCATAGAGAAGCAAATTTTGCAAAATTTGCTTCCCAAAAACGAGAAAGTTACAATGAAAGAGCGAACAAATGAGAAAGTGAAGGCCAAGTTGAATGTGTTAGAGTGCGTGTGTATTTACATACAGTCGACACATCGGATAAGTCGAAATTCCGCTTAAGTCGAAATGAAAGTCATGTCCCGTCCTCAATATATGGTTATCAAAGTGCTCAATCAAAATAATTTCGAAACAAATACAGCCATTGAAATTTAGTAGGAAAAGGATAGAAATTGCTCGTGTCGAGCAATTTCTTTCCTTTTCCTACTATATTTCAATTATGGACACATATGATGCCCATCAAGAATGATTAAATTTCGTTTTCGTCGAAAATAATCAAAATCGGATGAGTCGAACTCCGGATATGTCGAGGTATTTTGACGGCCCCTCTGACTTCGACACAACGAGTGTCGACTGTATTTCTAGAAAAGTTCAGAACAAATTTGGAAAGTGCTGCAGAAGGGAATGTTAGAAGCATTGGAAATAGTAAATTTGTGATTTGTAGCAAAGAAAACACAGAGAAAATAATTTTACTGTACACTTTACCAAAGCCTTCTCTATTGGAGATGTCTGAACATAATTTCTTGTATTTATCAGAAATGATTACACTGCCCGATAAAAGGGTTAACATTTGGAGAAAAGGAGAAAGAATGAACTAGGGATGAAGACAAAGCAAACCTCCTTGTGTAAGGGTACATGTACATTTAACCAATTCCCACACATGGACTCTTTTTGACTCCACAAAAGATAATGGCTTTGGAAAACATTGTGGAAAAGGAAGACATTGCTTGCGACAAACAATTTCTTTCTTTCCCCCAATACTGTCTTCTAAGAAAACCAAAAAGATTGTTAAATTACATGAACTTGATATTGTTACCTGCAATTCATTTGAATTTAGACCTGTCTAAATTTTTGTCAATTTTTAGCAATGGGTTAAAATCAATTGCGATTAACCGTGGATTGGGGTCGTTTATCAGAAGATGAAATAAATGGTTAAATAAGAAAAAATGGCAAATTTGTCTTCTTTGAATATTTTTCTTTCTCTGACTGTACAATAATTCTTGATACATTGGTGACAGTTTTCCCTACAAGTTTAGTAGAAGACGGAATATGGCTGTTCCTTTTCCTCATATATTGTAGATTTTACATAAATGTATTAAATAAGCAAAAATGTCCAAAGACTACAACTTTGGAGGTCTTTACGTAACTAGAGAAATCACGAACTTGTACCTAAAGCAATGTCAAGCTGTCTTCACGTTGGGGGAAATTCATGCACTTCGACGAGTCTCAATAATTTTCACAGACTCCGCAGGGGTTTCTCAGTATGTCTTTGAAATGACCCACGTAGTCTGACATTTTCTTTACGACAAATCCAACTCTGGCGTAGTTACGTAAAAGGAAAACCGTGTATGGCGTTCGAGACAATAATGTTACCAGATTACCATGTGCCTAATTGTAGCCATATGGTGCTCTCTTGCAGGTTTAAACAGGTCAAGAAATAGCTATTAGAGATTCAGAACAACATGGGTCTTGATCAGACTGTGCATATGCACAGGCTGATCTAGACCCATGCTGTTCTGAAATGCCACAAGAGACATTTTTCTTTTTCAAATTAGTATTATTTCAAAAAGGTTTTTAACTAATGATACAAAATGAGAAAGCTATTTCAATCATTATTTCACCATCTAAGATTTGGTAAGAAAAGGTATTCGCCTTATATGCCTGGATTTGACATTACATCGACTAGATAACTGATTTAGAATGGAAAGGGTAGATCCATCATCGCACTCTATAACTCGTCGCAGGGGAGACTTTCCATTGGTGAAATATTTACAAAAAAGAGAAAGTCGTTTATCAAATGTTTCTCAAACAAAATAGTTGAACTTGAAGTCTGAAATACATGCATCAATTAGGTTATTTCATCTAAGACCCCCCCCCCCCCCCCGCACACAACGTCCTCCGGAAGTCGTCCTTGGAATTTTAAACGCCGCTCAAACGTTTAGTATTTGTTATTTGTAGTAACAATACTCTCAATCCCAAAGAGTTTTGGTAACAATACTCTCGAACTCAAAGCGTTTTAAATAATGATACAAAATGAGAAAGCTATATTCAATCCTTATTTCACCTTCTAAGATTTGAAAAAGGTGTTCAGCTTATATGCCTGGATTCGATATTACAACGACTAGATTTAGAATGGAAAGGGTTGATCGCACTTTATAACTCTTCGCAGGGTGGATTTTCCATTGGTAAAGGATTTACGAAAAAGAAAGTCGTTAATCAAATGTTCCTCAAACAAAACAGTTGAACTTAAATACTGGAATACGCGCGCCAGTTATTGTTTCGTCAAAACACAATGAAGCACTTGTGGAAATTGTAAGATTGAAAGAAGAGAGAAAGCATTTTGGACAAACCGAATTTGGAACAAGATCAGAGTTATTATTCAATAGCATCCTCATGTCTAGCTGCGATATCGTAGCCATGAATTTGATGATGGGTATTGGTATTGGAAACCAAGATCAAATTTCAAAAAGGTTTCTGTTACATTATTGCAACTACCTCATGTCCTGTGGCAGTTTTGAGGAGGCAATGTGGATGCTGATCAGTTTATCCTTACAATCTGATCAGGATCCATGTTTTTCTAAAATGCCATAAAGCATTTTTCCCAGATTCTGATTCATTTTCATCTTATTTTTTTTAAATTAGAAATCTGATAAGTGGACTGTTTAAGACAAATAGCCCGTACAAGCTGCATGGTTGGTGAAATAGAATTTAACAATCAAAACTATGCACTGACTGCATTACACAAGTAGGATCAGATAAAGACCACATCTTATAGACTGGGATTGGAATGAGTGACGGATCACTGATATACTTGTCAAATTGAATTAATCCGCCACAGACCCATGCTGAGTGACTAACCATAATCTATCCCAAATCGCCCTTCGTTTTCATGGGCGGATCTACAGGGGGGGGGGGGGGGTTGGTCACGTGGGGTCCGGACCTCCCCCCCCCCCCCCTGGCATTGGCCGAACATTTAATTTTGACTATATATATCTAGTGTAACGTTGCATATTTACTACATTTTAAGGCATAATTTGGGCTTGGACCCCCCCCCCCCCCCCGCCTGGAAAAAAATCTTGGGCTTGGACCCCCCTGGCAAAAAAACCTGCATCCGCCCTTGGTTTTGATTCATTCAATGGCACCAACATTTCTGTTTTCCCATCAATTTCTTTTGCATTGTAAAAAAGTGAAATAAAAATAAGGATTTCAATTTATGATGAATTGTCTACAAATCCTTACAATTTAGACTAAAATAGTGTTGTTCTGAAATGGTTTAACCAATTTTCACATATGGACGGGTTTTTTACTCCAAAAAAGATAAAGGCTTTGGAAAGTATTGTTGTAGATGAAGAAATTGCAATTTCTTTATTTCAAGCAATGTTTTCTATAAAAAAAAAAGACATTTATTAGTCCCCCACCGGTTACCGGTTGGGGGACTATAGGTTTGCTCGATTCCGTCTGTCCGTCCGTCCGTCTGTCCGTCTGTCCGTCACACTTTTGTCCGGGCTATATCTTCTAAACCATATGTGCTAACAACTTCAAACTTGGTACACTTATAGATCTCATTGAGGAGAAGTGTCATGTTTAAGAACCATTACTCTGCCATGCCCACTTTGTGAGTTATTGCCCTTTGTTGTTTTTACCCTTACATTCTTGTCCGGAATGTATCTCCTAAACTATGTGTGCTAGCACCTTCAAACTTTGTACACTTATAGATCTCATTGAGGAGAAGTGTCATGTTCAAGAACCATAACTCTGCCACGCCCACTTTTTGAGTTATTGCCCTTTGTTGTTTTTACCCTCACATTCTTGTCCGGAACGTATCTCCTAAATTATGTGTGCTAGCAAATTCAAACTTTGTACACTTATAGATCTCATTGAGGAGAAGTGTCATGTATAAGAACCATAACTCTGCCACGCCCACTTTCTGAGTTATTGCCCTTTGTTGTTTTTAGCCTTACATTCTTGTCCGGATCATATCTCCTAAATTATAAGTGCTAGCAACTTCAAACTTTGTACACTTATAGATCTCATTGAGGACAAGTGTCATGTTTAAGAACCATAACTCTGCCATGCCCACTTTTTGAGTTATTGCCCTTTGTTGTTTTTACCCTCACATTCTTGTCCGGAACGCATCTCCTAAACTATGTGTGCTAGCAACTTCAAACTTTGTACACTTATAGATCTCATTGAGGAGAAGTGTCATGTTTAAGAACCATAACTCTGCCATGCCCACTTTTTGAGTTATTGCCCTTTGTTGTTTTTACCCTTGCATTTTTGTCCAGAATATATCTCCAAATTTTAAGTGCTAGCAACTTCAAACTTTGTTCACTGATAGATCTTATCGAGGACAAGTGTCATGTACAAGAACTGTTACTCTGCCATGTCCACTTTTTGAGTTATTGCCCTTTGTTGTTTTTAGTCTTACTTACTTGTCCGGATCATATCTCCTAAACTAAAAGTGCTAGCAACTTCAAACTTTGTATACTTATAGATCTCATTGCGGACAAGTGTCATGTACAAAAACTGTTACTCTGCCACACCCACTTTTTGAGTTATTGTCCTTTGTTGTTTTTACCTTCAAATTTTTTTCAGAACATATCTTCTAAACCATAAGTGCTAGCAACTTCAAATTTGCTACACTTATAGATATCATTGAGGACAAGTGTCATGTACAAGAACTGTCACTCTGCCATGTCCACTTTTTGAGTTATTGCCCTTTGTTGTTTCTATCCTTACATTTTTGTCCCGAACTTATCTCCTAAACCATAAGCCCTAGCAACTTCAAACTTTGCACACTGGTAGATCTCATTGAGAAGAAGTGTAATGCACAAGAACTGTTACTCTACCACATCCACTTTTTTAGTTATTGTCCGTTGTTGTTTTTTATCCTTACATTTTTGTCCGGACCATATCTCCTGAGCCATCAGTGCTAGCAACTTCAAACTTGGTACACTTATAGATCTCATTGAGGACAAGTGGCATGTACAAGAATCATTCTTCTCCGCCCACTTTTGGAGTTATTGCCCTTGGTTGTTTTTACCCTTATATTTTTGTTTGGGACATTTTGTCCAAAACCTAATGTGCTAGCAACTTCAAATTTTGTATACAGTTATAGATCTAGTAAGTAGGAGATATATTATAAGAAAGGATCTTTTGTTATCCGGTGGGGGACTCCTGTATTGCATCGCAATCCGACATGCACTTGTTCACTTTATATTGTTGTCTGTAATACCTTAGGATTTGGTTTACTCTAAAAATTTGGTCGTTTGGGGAAAGTTGTGTGACTGAATGGGATCTGGAAAAAGAGCCTGTAGATTTCTGTAGACAAACGGTGATCCTGATCAGTTGGCGTATTCACACAGTCTGGTCAATAAATACCACAATATTACCTTATAGTTTCAATATAACTTCTGACAAAGACTGCGTGACATCAGAACAGATATGACCAGACTGCACAGGTTGCAATAGTTCGGTGTCATTAGGGTCTCCTTTTCATATCCCGGCTCACGGCAACATATCTTATGTCATTTTACTCTTTACTAAACACGACACAAAAAACTTCAATCAGAAACCTTTGAGGGAAAAGAAGAACATGTTAATGTCCAGTATAAAACCCTTTATGCATCTAGGCATTCGAAAACGTCATACCGATTGGTCAGAACGGTTTACTAATATAATAATTTACACGTAAGATTTTTACATTTTAGGGGTAGGCCTAATAATACAATAAATACATCTGAAATTAAGACAAATCTACATACAGTTTACAACTTATTTGCAAGTGCATTTTAACATAGGCTACTACAATGTAAACATGGCAAAACGCATAAGCTGACGAAATAACACTGTAAACACAGTGTAGGAGCGGAAGTGTGTGAAAGCTTGTCTTTGAGTGATAGCTTGTGTGTCTGTACATCGAGGAAATGCAACTTGGTAAACATCAGCGGTTGACATAGGTAAGAAAAAGTTTATGATTGATAATTATTTCGACATATATCTTATATTTTGTTGTAATGTCGTAATCTTGAATAAACATGGAAGACATCGTCCTAATATGCGCCCGATCTGAGCTGTTTAAACCATACAAAATGCCTTGATAATTTGGATGGGAAAATTGGAGCATGATTTTTACCACATAAAATTGCCATTTTTATCGCTTTTTTAACATTCATCGTATTGTTTATTCCCAAAATTAAATGCCTTTATGTATGTATTTTTTCACTAAGAACATGATTCAGACGAAATGATGTCCATTCAAATAAAATTCCCGATTTAAGTGTCTGCATTTTGACAGTTTTTATGTACAATCGTTTGGCTAATGACAATTCCCTTATGAACTCATTGTACAATCGCTTACAAGCAGTTTGTAATGTCACTTGCCTATATTTCACACGGATTACAATATCAACAAAAACACGAAATTTCGGGTTATCTTCTTTAATTTGTTATCCAATGTTCCACAGGATAGGCTTCTTTCTTTAACTATGTTTCAAAATTCATTTTAGAGTGATGAATGAGTTTATTAATAGCTACGAATTTTATGCTAAACGTGAAGACTTGGTTTGCCAAACGTTACAACGTTACATATGTTTTGATAAACCGTCGGTGCCTTTTTGAAAACTCTTGGCTACGGCTAGAATCAAGCCGTAGTTACGAGATTTTGTAACAACACCTTCGAAATAATATTGTTTGTCCGAAATTATGTCACTGTTTACTAAATATAATTGTGCCCTATTCTACATCGAACCATGTGCCGTGACGAAAGGTTACTGTATATTCCAATATATGTAAATTGGCAGAGAGGCATAATTCTTACTGAAAGATGGCAAATAATGACACATTTGCTGTGCGCAGTGGCCGTAACAGTACAGTAGCTGTCTACAGATAATATTACGTCGATTTGTTTAAGGATAGTGGGTTCGAATTACATATTTTTTTAAATCGAAATCCCTCTTTTCCGCACCAATTTAGACTCGCTATTTTTTATCATTCACAGGTCGTTGTCATATTTCACCACAAAAGACACTATTAACTCAGTTTGCTGTCCATGGAAAATGTCACGTGACTATACCGCGTGTATACCCAACGGATTTGGTGGGATAAAGTGTATAGTACGCGCATTTGATGTGTCATTCGCCATGCTACGCACTTTTAAAAACCGTTAGGTATGCCTCGTTGAAATCACATTCCAGTGCAAATTCGTGTGTTTACAATTGTGTTCTGTAAAATTATATATAACAGGAGATCCAAACAGGAGATCTGTTTGGTTACAGTAAAAATAATCTATTTTGGATTTCCTAGGGTCATGGATGATGACTATTACAGTTGGCGCCACATCGTATGGCACAATGTTTATATTTTGTTCAAATGTAAAACAAAACATAAATACGTGCCATACGATGTGGCGCCAAATGTAATTGGTCCCTGTCAAATGTTGATATCGGTTAAAGCCGGATTTTGAATAACAGATTGACAAAGATTGAGACTTCAATTATACTTTTGTATAGTATTTCGTCGGTGTAAATCAAATACTAGGTTAGTTATGGAAAATTTTATAAAATCATGTCACGTGATTCTCCATCATGCAAAAATTTCTTATTTTCCCGACATGTTTTCTCTGTATCTTTTACGGGCAAGCATAATATCATGAAAATATCAGTCGAATATAATGCAAAAAGAAGTTAAGACGCATTTATTGCAATCAATATGTCACATATGCAGTTCAAGCCGTTGTACAAAAGTAAATATTTCTTGTCAGGCTATTGTACAGGACTTGACAAACGATTGTACAATTTTTTTTTAAACGGCAAAAATGGGAAGTTTTAGACGGTTTCCTAACCAAATAATTATATAAATCTCAACACACACATATGCAAGAGCTGTGAATGAAAATTTTGTCGCGAAATACCCTACAGTATGCATCTATTCGAATGAAAACTGCGATTCGTAACAGCTAAATCGCCCTTTTTAGTTCATGCCCAAGTGAATCGGGCCTAAAATGACTTAAATCTAGAACTAATGGCTCCGATTGCTCTAAAAATGTTACAGGGAATAATGAATAAAGAGATTGGTACAATGATTTGACAAAGTGTTGTGTTTCTCCAGAAAAAAAACCCATATATTCTTACCAATGTCAACCGCTGATGTTTACCAAGTTGCATTTCTTCGATGTACAGACACACAAGTTATCACTCAAAGACAAGTGTTCACACACTTCCGCTCCTACACTGTGGTAAATGCACAAACATATTCATGTTGTAAGCAGTGTAAGATTTCATCATTTTTGTTTGCAGGTTAAAATCAGATAGCCTACTTCGCACAGTATTTGTTACAATTCTATCCCAAATGAACATCTCGTTATTTTTTCTCTTTATGATAGGTTCTATGATTTCATCAACAGACAACAGACTTGTGTTACATGCCATCTTCTTTATTAAATGTACATGTAAGAATATGCGATGCTATGGTTAAATCGCTCCACTTCTGAGGCATGGGTTGATCGAATGCTGTGCAGACCGAACCCAGATAAGAAAGAAATATGCATCGAATATTCACTTAACCCTTTTCGAAACGGCATGAATTTTTGATTTGTCGAAATTTAAAGATGTTGCAGACGAAAAATCCAAGCAAATGACATTTTAAAATTTTTGGTCGTTTTTTTTTATCCAAAACATTATGGGAAATGCTTCATTTTCCTCGGTGTATTTCAAAGCCTTGGGGGGGGGGGGGGGGGGGCGTCAAAAAGCACCAGTTGATGCGCTGTATTTTTGTTATCCTCGGGAAAACACAAAAAGAAGTGAAAAAGGAGGGAATAAAGTGAAATAGGGCCTACTGATTATGAAAGAGAGAAATACGGGGGGGGGTTCTTGTCTGTATTTTCTACTTTAAATCGCTTGTTGTCTAGTTAAGAATCAGTAGATTCTTCTTTTGTAATAACTTACAAAAGGGGACAATTTGCCTTCTCAAACAGTACATTTTCTTTAAAAGGTCCAAATTGAAAGCTATTGCAGAAGCCAATGGAAGATATTGCGGCAAAATGCTGAAGCCTTTTAGATAAGTGACGACAAACCAGGTCTTGTTCAGAAAGGGTTAAAATCTGTCAGGTCATTCTATGTTTGGGATTACCCCAAACCTAAACAAAAGAAATCCATTGGGTCATTTCAACAGCCAATAGAATCAACATACTTTATAACAGCCGACAGTCTTACGATGTCTAAATCCAGTACGGCAAACGGCAATGATTTTTGTTCTAAAAATAGACTTGTTTTACTCGTTACTACGGCTTGATTCAAGCCGTTTGTTACGAGATTTTATAACAACACCAACGAAATACTATTGTTTGTCCGAATTTACGTCACAGTTTACTTGACCAAATTGTTCCCTATTGGAAGGGTTGCAAACGACAAAATAGGTTAAACCCTACCTCAAACGACAACATTTTATGATCGTCCAATTTGAAAGCTGCTGCAGACATCTATATGGATGTTACTAAAGTAAAGGTTTGGGAATAGTACATATATCTAAGAAAACAGAATAATAATCGGTGAGTTCTTCTTTTGTCTTAATGTTTCCAAAACCTTCATAATAAGGACGTCAAGCCCAGTTCGTGTTTGGGAAAAGATTAATATCATAATATTGTTGAGAAGTATAACATTAAATATTTTCAGAATTGTTTTCTCTAACACTTACCAAGAGTATAACCTTTACCTTTCCCCAAACAGAATATGTCTTTGACGACCGTATTTAGACAAGAGGGCCAAGATGGCCCTGGATCGCTCACCTGATAGAAGTTTGAAACTTTCTCCATGCAGAACAAGACCCACCTTTTACATGACCTAGGTATCTCTAAGACAAGAACACGAAACTTAAGATGCGAAATTATGATCCAGTTGAAAAAAGCATTCTTAATCTTTAATGATCAATATTTGTGGCTGTTAAAGTGAAAACCAAGTCGATAAAAAACACATCAATTTTGTCATAATCCAGGGCACATAACTCTGTTCTGATAAAGATATTCTCATCAACCTTATGTCCAAGTTGTTGTTTTTTTTATTGGTCAATATTTATTGCTGTTTGAGTGAAATTAAAAACGAAATCGGCAATTTTGTCACCATCAAGGGCACACAAGTCAGGTTTTTCTAGTCCGATCAATATGAAAAATGGAATCATATAAGATCTCATGGTCACCAACATTGTGACCAAGTTGTGTCTTGATTGGTCAATATTTGTGTTTTTTAGAGTGAAAATAAAGTCGAAAACGGCAATTTTGTTAAATTCAAGGGCCAATAACTCTAGTTTTCTGGTCGGATCAAGGTGAAAATTTAAGTCATTCAGCATCTTATGGTTACCAACATTGTTGCCAAGTTTTGTCTTGATTGGTCAATAAATGTAGATGCTAAAGTGTAAACAAAGTCGAAAACAGCAAATTTGTCTAATTCAAGGGCACATAACTCCACACTTCCTACTTCGATGACACTGAAAATCAAACTCATTCATTATTGTATGGTTACCAACAATCTAGCCAAGTTTTGTCTTGATTGGTCAATATTTGTAGATGCTAGAGTGGTAACAAAGTTGAAACTAGCTATTTTTTATATTCAAGGGCGCATAACTCCGGACTTCCTGATCCGATCTGACCCAAAATCAAACTCGTCCAAGAGCTTATTGTCATACATGTTTTGACCAAGTTTGGTCAAGATTGGTCAATATTTGTAGATGCTAGAGTGGTAACAAAGTCAAAACTAGCCATTTTTGACATTCAAGGGCACATAACTCTGGACTTCCTGGTCCGATCTGACTCAAAATCGAACTCATCCGAGAACTTATGGTCATACATGTTTTGACCAAGTTTGGTTAAGATTGGTCAATATTTGTGGGTGCTAGAGTATTAACAACAAAATGTGAACAGACGGACTGACGGACAGACGGACGGACAGACAGACAGACGGACGCCGACGGACGAAAAGCGACCACAATAGCTCACCTTGAGCACTTCGTGCTCAGGTGAGCTAAAAATCATTGGGAAAACTTTAAGACAACACAAGAAAATGAGCTGGCAACCAGGCTCTTCTGTGCTATATTGTATACTCATCCAATCTTAATGCATCCCTTTTTTTAACTACTACAGCTTTTTTTATAATTCCTAAATGTTTGGGAAACAGGTTGGTAGCACGTGGACTTTTTTCACCATCGACTTGACCCTTTCCACAAACAACAAACTTTAAAAGAGATCTTTTTGAAAGCCGCTGTAGACAAAATGATGTATGATATCAAACTTCACACAGCGACAATGCCTTACATTATCACTGCAGGCATATAAATCACGTGACCATGGTCAATGTCACGTGATATCGTAAAGATGGCGGAAATTTATTTATATTTCTGAAATCATTTTTCAAATCCAATCATATTTTTATTCAGATTTATATCTGACACCTCATATTCTTAAAACATCACTTAAAGCATGTTTACTTTTTTAAAATAAATCAAAATAAGAAAATTCAATTACCTGAAATCTTGGTAACTCAAGCTGTGCCGGCAGAGATCTCCCCAATCCAAATTCAGGGGAGATAACTGCGAAGGAAATTGGTATAATATATGATTTTAGGATTTGTGAACAATATAGCAAGATAAATATTGAAGCAAAAAGGAAAATGAATGTCTGTCTCAATAGTTTCGTTTTCGTCAAAACAAGATTTCGTTCAGGAACAAAATGTTCTGAACCAACTTTTCCTCTCAATGTTTTTCTTCTATCACAACTGGACACATATTAAATTCATGATTGTTACTGCACTCATGCCTCACTCATGAATAAATTCGATCTAATCTCATGAAAATTGTTGAATAATGAATTCAAATTGATCTGAACCTAAAGTACCCTACATTGCACCACAAAAAGGTGTACGTAATTTACGTCGTAAAGTAGCTTAAATCCTTTACCATAAGAGACCTGGTTTTGTTGTTTGTGGAGAAAACGCTTGTGAAAATATTATGACAAAAGAAGAATATGCTGAAAACCAGCATGTTCTCCTTTTATCTAAATATTTTCTTATGCTAGTTTATTTTTTATGAAAATCGATCATATCTTTATCAATATTTAATTTAACTTTGTCGTTTTAAGAAGCTTTCAAATTGGACTAGCCTCATAAATTGTCTTTTGAACGAGGATTAAAGGGAAAGATTTAAATATTTTACAAATCAGGTGACCAGACTATCGGATTACAAATGACGGGGTGCGGGAACCCAAGAATGGCCCCATGGGGGTTTTGATACAGCCCAAAAAGAAAGGAGTGGGCGATGTTAAATCAGTCACTCACTATCTGATGTACTACGGGCAGTCGTGATGTTCGTATGTTAAAACCCTTTCCCAAACGACAAAATTTTATGATTATCCACTTCGAAAGCAGCTACAAATGACAAAATGGATGTTATCTGAGATAAGATTTGTGTAAAATATGACATAGAAAATATTGAGACAAAAGGAGAAACTGCTGGTTATCAGCAGTTTCTTCTTTCGTTTCAATGTTTTCCCAAGCATTTTTATTAGGGACGTCAAAACCAGGTCTTGTTTGGGAAAGGGTTAATTGACCATTCCTAACCTATCAAATTTTCATGAAAGTATCACCTGGATAGATTGCAAACGCCTGGGTTCCACCCACGTCGAAACGTCATTGATACCAATCAAAATATCGACTAACAGATCTTAGATCTAATAGAAATTTTCAAGCCAGGTTTTTGCCGTACTGATTGACCTCCGGAAGCATTTAGCGCATGCGCGAGCTCGGGCTGGTTATTATTCCTCATACAACCTCGTGTAGGCTATTATGTTGATATTACGACGAAATCATGAATGGGTTAATTAATTTATTCCATCCATCATCAGGTACCGAACACTTCGTGCAACTTCGGGTTTCATCCGTGACAATGGAAAATGACATTAATATACATTCGTCCATTATCAGGCGTCATCCGTGGCAACGTCAATTTCCGTTGCCACGAATGACGCCCGATGTTTAACGAATTGCTTGGTATCTAATGATGGGTGGAACAGAAATCTTTATTACGCCTGACTATCTATTTATGAATTGACAAACAGTAAACCTTCGCAGAGCCAGATTCTAGATAACTTTGGGTTAGAATGCTACGATTTTGTCAAGTGTTTTATCTATGAAAGAATCTAGTTTGACAAGGCACGATGTAGCAGTCACGAATATCTCTACCGGATGCCCAAACAGAAGCAGACGACTCCGTAAATACCAATTCTAACAAAATCCGTGAAAGATAATTATTTTCTATCCGACGAAAGCTTTTTATTTCCGGCTTTAATTTGTCACCTGCTTTTGTTTCACTCCTGCTTATTTATTATAATTATTTTCTTATTGTTATTTTTACTGAATTCAGAAACGGCGTTCATTTTCTTTTACTGAACGACAACAATCTGTAATATTACTAGTCCAAATCAAAAGTGATTGCTGACGAGAAAGCCAATTAATGATAGGCCCTACTGCACATAAAGGATACTAAATGATACAAGGAAATTACTCAAAGGCATCCACTTGAAAGGGTAGACAAATTCTTTTAAAAGAAGTTTTTAAATGTAAAAGACTCGTTGAAAAGGGAAATAGAAATTCGATGATATTTCTATTACTGTGAAGTGATTTACTGATTATTTGAGAAAGTAGGTCACTGGGTTTGCCGATTATCAGAATTTCCTATTTTTGCCATGAATGGAGAACGTTTTTCTTCCTTTGATTCCATATCCGTCGCTAGAAAACTGTTAAAAGTATTTGTCATCTACTTAACAACCCTTTCCCAAACAAGACCTGGTTTTGATGCCCCTCATAGGAAAGGTTTGAGAAAACATTGAGGCAAAAGAAGAAATTGCTGATGATCAGCAATTTCTTCTTTTGCTTCAATATTTTCTTGGCTATATTGTACACAGCTGCTTTCGTTATAACAACCAATATTGTCGTCTGCAGTAGCTTTCAAATTAGACGACAGATAATTTTTGTCGTTTGGGAAAGGGTTAAGTGTCTAAAATTGAAAGTGGATGACGGCTCAATTGGTGCAGTGTGATTTATTGTTTACATGAGAAAGTAGGTCACTGGGTCTGTGTGATTTATCTAACAGTTCGTGACGGAAACTTGGTTAAACATGCGACATATTGCAGACACGTGGCAAGGGAAAATGGCGCGCTCCTTTCAAATTGTTGATGTAAAAGTATCGTTGTCACTTGTTAGATCTAGAATCTACATCTAATATATTTTTCTTAATATTTCGAAAAAGTTTTGTGCTGACCTCTTTGTCTGAGACAAAGTTGTTGTCACGAAAGATTTAAAAAAAATAGTCATTAGAACGAACCCAGGGATTCAAACAATCATATAATCGCAATGAAGTTGATCATAGGAGAATATTTAGATTTATTACCATTGGAATTATGTTCTGTTGTGGACTTTTTAGCACAGTTTAATGTAACTATATAGGGTCTACAATTGGTTTCTTAGATGTAGTTTAAAATTATATGTGTAGCAGTGCTACATTCATAGTCCCTCAAGTACAAAGAAAAATAATAAGAAATAAACAAACTAACTGATTAATTTGAAAAGCCGACAAAGTAGCTACGACGGATGTTGATAAAGATATGGCTTGTGTGTAACATATCATAGCGGATGTACAATCACATTATCAGCATTTCCTTTTATTTGTATAAATGAAATTAATATTATTGAAACTACCTTTTGTCGGAGCTGAGTGTGTTTCTTAACATGCCTTTTATGAATGAACAAATACTCTGTTAATAGCATCAAATGGATAAGAACTGCTTCGGTGCGAATAAGATAAATTCTACAAGAATAGAATATCATGAATAGAATATCATACAAAATATTAAACATGTGCCCTTTTAGGAAAGCAAAATTATTTTTGCCGACACAGTTTTGTTAGAGCAATTTATTAATGCCTAAAATGGCAAAAAGCATTTCTCGAAATTTAAACAGATAATTAGATTGATTACATTGTATCTTGATTAAAACGCAAGCAGATGTTGATTTTTTGGCTTTTATGAAATATGTATGTTTTATGTTTCTGTAGATAATCTGAATTTCGCGTTAATTAGTCATTGTCAAGGCCTTTGATACTGTGCTTAATCCCTGAATAAGTCAGAATGGCTTCAAATTCCTTCTTAATGGTGTTATTGTTTCTGGTTGTATGTTTCTTTCAACATCTTTTCAGTGACACGATGGCAAAGAAAACTTATCGATGTATATTTCTCGGTACCATTAGTAATAGCAGGTATAGTGGTTCTGAATTGCCCTACAATTTTCTTCTTTATCCCCATTGTTACCCCATCCCTTTTTAGTGGGGACACCGTGTCACAACCACTTCTCGCTTCGAAAGGTTTTAAACAATGTATTTAGATATGCATGTTATAAACAGTTTTGGAACTAAGCAGTTTTAAAACTGGACAAATGTTACGGAACTCATTTTGCACAGTTTTGAAACTACGTAAAATAGCGTTTATATTGATATTTTGATGTAGAACGGTTCTGCATTACATACAGAACTCATGCATATGCAGTTTGAAAACTGGGCATACAGTTTTGAAATTGAGCAAAGTTCCGTATACCCAGTTTTAAAACTGTTCAAGTTCTTAATTTGTGCACAACATATACAGCTCCAAAAACGAGTTAGTACTCAAAACCTTGTTAAATATTCATTCTGGTCCATCCTTTTTTTCCAATTAAGGTCAAGATGTCTTTCATAAACCCCATAAAGTTAATACCTTAAACCGCAAGTATCAAATTAGATAATCTGAGGAAAATTTTTAAGATATTCATCGCATGCCTTTTCCCTAGTTAAGAATTTAAGATGTTGAGTTTCTTTTTTTTCAAGACCAAAGAAAATGTACGGATACCGTTCAACTTATTGTAGGATTTTTTAAATATTTAACTGTTATTTTGAAAAGTATTGAGGGGAAGGAAGAAATTGCCACAAAAAAAGGCCATTTCTTCTTTCCAAACTGATACGAAAGGAACTTTTTCAAGCGACTACAAGTAAATTATACACCGTACGTTCAATATTCATTTATATTTTATATCGCAATAAAAGAAAGCACACTCTTTTCAATGTTCTAATTAGACATTGAATATTTCTACAAGACTTTTTATGGAAGTGTTTTCGATATCAAAAAAAACATAATTATTGTATTAATTAAATTATATAAGTATTGACGATTGTCAAATACAACCCCCACCCCGAATTTGTAAAAACGAGAAACACGGTTTCCCTGGGGAAAATGTCTGAGTCTGACAAACCATCGCAGAGAAACCGTTGAATTGAAATCTGAGGTGGGTGGGGAGCGGGAATCCCCGACAGCATATTAGACAACGATGTTGCAAGATCGTCTAAATGTTTCATTAGTACCTTTGCTACTAACTCATGGTTGATACAAACGATAGTAACGTAGCTAGTGGAGAACACCATAGATCTTGATCAGATTGTGCGTAAGCACAGGCAGACCAGGATCCATGCTGTTCTAATATGCAATAAGGGATGTTTTCCCAGATCCAGGCTCATTTGTTAATCAACTATTAACCCACTTTCATAATCAAAACCCATTAGACGACTGTTATAGATTGACCTCGGTATTTAAAACCCATTGTCTGTAGATTTAAATGGACGATGACCATTAAGCTTATTTCGAGTACTATTATTATAAACTTTTGGTCTAACACGTGATTTTTATGGAAGCTCGTTCATTTAACAAAATTGTTCAATTCGTAAATGTTTCATAACAACGGATATCACAAAATAAAACTGGTTTGAAATATAGAAAAATAAAATTATTTTGGTGCAATTTATGCCAGTACATGTATTTAGTACTCCTTAATGTGGTTCCAATGAAAAATTTGATTTAAAAAGGCATCCCGTGAAACAACAGCAACATTTCGTCGCTTTTCAACAACTTCGTAACCGCAGCTTGTTTTAAGCTGCGGTTACGACGTTTTCGTTGAAAAGCAGCGAATTTCAGAAAGCAGTCAACATTTCTGTTAGAGATCGCGATTCCCGGCTTTATTCCACTCTACAATAAACACGGTTGTATTGTATTAAGAACCGTTTTAAAAATATAAGCCGAAAAAATAAAGCGAAAAAAACTACCATAGAGCTAGCGGGTTTTAATGTGTGTACGTTTCCAAAAAATCACGTAGGATTGCCATATAAGAATAGGACATAACCACACATTGACGCCTTTTGACACCCTAGAAGAAAAAGGATTTGGAAAACATAGTGGTAAATGAAGAAACTGCTTGTGACAAGCAATTTCTTCGTTTACCACAATGTTTTCTAACCCAAAATGACTGCCATAGGCGACTTTTGTCGCTTTACTGTTCCCTGCCTTAGGCGACTTCAGTCGACAAATTTATGGGGGCAAACATATGTGAATATTTTTCACAGCTAAGTGGTTTTCACACATTGTTTTTCTTATAGCACCGTTTTAGTAATCAAAGTACAAGCGTTTGACAGGTGAAACAGTAGAATTTGTGTTACAATCGGTAAACTTTTGGTATTTTATGGGGAATTTTCCAAGACAAAAGACAACAATATGGCTGCCATTAGATCATACACTTGCTATTTATGCCTACAAGCTGTAAATATCACTATGAATGACACCAAAAATGCTGGAAAAGGCTTCAGGATAGTTTGAAATTATGTTTAGTTGACAATTCAATAATCTGTCCAATCAAATTATTATACTTTCAACGAAAACATTTAGTCCAGGTTTGCTCACGCAATTTTTCCCATTGTTCTACTAGATTGTAACAATTTGTAAGTTAGATAAAAAAAAAAGAAAAAAATATTGTCATTTCATGAATAACTTTGAAATTTTAGTAACATAAATATGCTTCATTTGTCTGTATGTCCTGAAGATTTGAAAGGAATCCATCAAATGAGTCAAAAGTTATGCATGATTTTGTGTACAGGGTACCGATTCTTGGAAATTTCTCGAATAAATTCAGCGGTGAGAGACGCGTCAAAGGTCAATATTTTGCAGTGAAAGGGTTAAAGTTTCATCAACTTGAAATTGTCGTCTGCAACATCTTTGAATTTGGACCTCTCCAAAATTTTAATGTTTGGGAAAGGGTTAAAGATTTGTAGATCCTTAGGAAAAAGGCAAGGTAAAGTTCAAATGCACTGGTGATCTCTTACTTTATTGAGACGCCCTCATACTAAACAGACAAATCTATAACGGTTTAAATCCAGGCTTTCCTTCTCTTATAGAACTTCAACTCATTTTTCAATTCTAAAACAGGGAATTAATTTAAAGACTTTCGCGGGATAGCCATATTTCACTTAGTAAAGTTTCTCATTTCTCAAACCATATACGAATCTAAAATAAAATTAGATAAACTTAGTGAAAATGGTGCTTAAAATTTCGTAATACTGTTGTTAAAATACCGAGAGAAAATGGGTAGAATGATGATAACCTAATCTTGTTTTTTTTTCATGCCACACGCAACAAACACACATTTTATTTTATATTTGATATTTGCTTTGACGTCCTCTTCGCTTTGATATTAGCAGACAGAAAAAGTTTAGGGTGGTCCAAATTCAAAGATGCTGCAGACCAAACATTTTAAGTGAAACATTGTGGCAAAGCCGCCAAAAGCATTTTCCTTAGACACCAACTCCGGTGGCAGGGGTGGTAATAATCAACCATTCTACATTTTGTCAGAAAGAATTGTATAATTATCAATCTGATTGGCAAAGACAAGGGTCAACACTATTTTCTGTTATATTTCTCGTCAAATGTTGCGGAGATAATTGTGAAGGTAACGTGTCGAAGTAAACTACTCTTGCCAAAAGCCAAACATGGCACAAAAAGCTAATGTCTGTGAGATGCATCTTTGTAACAACCGTTTGTAGCATTTGAGTATTATTGTTACTACAAAATGTCAGGCGTTGTTTGGATTTAGTAGGATTATCCTTCAAATACCTTTATTTAATCACTTGGTCTCTTAATTCGTCTTGGGATATGGTTTATATAATTACTGAAACATTGGTGCCAAATAATGCGTTGATCGTATTTAGCCCTTCTGGTTCAGATTATTGGCAATTGTGTATAGGCTTGAATTTCCATGCCGATTTCTTGAAGACATTGTTCTTTTAAATTAATGCTTATTTCTGCTTTGACGCAAACAAATCCTTTGACATGAGTTGGCTGCTTGTGAAATTAATTCTGCATGTTTCTACTTGTGTATGTAACACTCTGCAAATGTAGGTTACCACATGTAACTGGAAAGCCCGTGCTAGAGTCTGATCTCGTTTCCACCTTTTTACTGAAAACAAATTCAAAAATGAAAACTTGATCTAAAACGAGTACCGCAATAAAAGACAATATAACGATTATGGCCATCTTTGACAAACATTGCTGTGACTATTCGATGGAACGATTCCAATGACATTGATTCTTGCAAGAAAAAAACAATATATTTAACAGAAAAATGCAAGTAATAGAATTTCAAAGATTTTCATAACAAATGATTAAGACCAAGACATCTGTACTTCTCTTGAAGCTTTTATAAAGCAATGGAAACGGTATAGATATAAACAAATACATTTATGAATTATATCGGTTAATCCGAACGCCCAGTTGCACCATTTGAATTAAATCCAGGACCACGACCGATTAGCAGGAAAAGTAGCCATAACACGAAGTCCTTCCAAATAGTACAGTGGATTAGAAATATTATTAGCATTAGTCTTGATAAGGGATAATGCCCCACTATTTCTTTTACCAAAAATTAAAATTTGATTATATTTTTGCAGTCCAAAGTATGAATTATTACCTGTTGAAAAATTAAAATTAAATTTTATTTAATAAAAATGGATGGTCATTGATCTTGTTTGGATTTTATCGGCAATCGTATGATATACCCCCACAGGTTAGAAAGGGACACTTTATTGCCCCTTTCAAAGGCCATGAAAATACCCAGAAAATGCAAAATGGCCTTTGCTTAATCTCGAAAATGGCTTTAATAATTAATGTTTTACATTCATCAAAAACAGAAAATCTAAAATTTGTGTTGTTGTAATTGTTAACTATGTTTTCCAAAGCCTGCATCTTGTTGGGCGTCAAAATGCGTCAACATGTGATAATGGGTTTAATTTTATTTGGCTTTAGAATCTATTGATATATTCAGGATATAAGTCTTTCTGTGTTTTGGTGTCAATACTTATTAATGATATTTCAAGCTAAGAGAATAAGAGGCTAATATAAGATAATAATCATAAAAGTATTTCAATTCATACTTTTAAAATCAGCGTACCAGGTCAAGGCTCTTATGTGATATCCTGGCCTTCTAAACAACGCGTCAAATGTCCTTGGCCAGATGTTCAAAAACAATACAAATCTATATATTGTCGCCTTTCAATAAAAACTTCGTAACTGCAGTTTGCTTTAAGAAAGTAGTTACGAGATTTTTGTTGAAAGCAGCGATGTCTATCATAATCTTATAAGACGGTTAACCCTATTCAAATGTAAAAAGTAGGGTAGAATGTGCGAGTACTGGTTACTGTTGATAGTCACCTTCGTGACTGATTTACGGGACCCATGCTATATATTGATGTTATTCATATTTCAGTATCGATAATAATCAATCATATTATAATTCAATCTTTCAAATATTGTATCGGCATTCCCCGTATCGGGCCCCCTAATCCCCTATAGGTAAGAAAATCGATTCGACGTTCCGGGAACACATCCCCATGCTAGGTTGTCTAACGTACAAACAAGTAAAAACATATAAAAAATCAAAGTACTGAAAGTTGGGAAGCAAATTTGTTAATAATATAGGCCTGTCTAGAAGTAGAGTACTTTGATTAGGTACTTTGATTATCCATTTGAATATCTTGAATACTTTTATTCGTATGGTACTTTGATTAGGTACTTTGATTATCCATTTGAATACCTTGAATACTTTGGTTCGTAGAGTACTTTGATTAGGTACTTTGATTATCCATTTGAATACTTTGAATACTTTGATTCTATTTATAGCTTTGAATATATTTCATAGTTCAGTAAACTTGACTGACCCATTTACAAGGAAGGCCATTGGATTGATATTTGAACCACAATAAAGCAAATTACTACGTCGGTATTTTCTTCTCTTAGAGACATGATTAGTTGAATGTTTCATATTTCAGTCACACAATTCAATATCTACATGTTTAACTTCAGATTACATATATTGAATATTCGAATGACTGTTACCTCATTAATCTTTGATTTTGATAGAACTATTTATAAAGAGGAGGACCGTAAGGTGTTGTGTGGTATGCAGAGAATGGTAAAGTGCAGATAAAGGCGGCTGCAAAGAGAAGCAAATCTTGCAAAATCTGCTTCCCAAAAATAGCATTTATATAGATCAAACTATACGGGTATACCATTTGTGTTTAAAAATCGAATGAAGAAGACAACAATGCAAAATCTGACAGTTCTCGTGTGGTTCTTATCCATGAGAATCTAGCACGGACCCTTTAAAGAATGCTAGATTCAAACTAACACCATAATTCAAAATTGCAGATACATTGTAATGTAAATTATCTAAAGAATCCTAAAAGCAAAATCTAGCATAATACATTGAGAGGTATAGGACATTCAAAATGTTTTTCTGGTCTTTAAAGGGCGACGGTAACAGATGGTCTAATTGCAAAAAATGATTTTTTTTTTTTTTTGAAAAAATATGCAAAACTTTTGTGTTGACCACCTCGGAATGGTTAATAATATGCGATTCAGACAGAGAATGAGCCGAAATTACAAGACAGATAGCTGAATTTAGGGAGAATCCAAACCTAAATTCAACCCCGTCTCAGATGGGGTTAGAATTATTTTGAAATTGTTGCGCATGCGCATACAGCGCGGACCATGATTCAAACGAGATTCATACTTGAATTTCAATATGACGTCATCATGTATATCATGTGACGTCATTTAAGAAAGTCGCATGTTCTACTGTTTTGACCTACTTTCGATATCGCTTCATGAATTTGGTATCAAATTGCGAAAAAATGAGTCGTTGCTTCAATAGTTTGTCGTAATCATTTAATCAGGTCATATAAAGCTTAAAAAGTGTACATTCCGTTTGTATTTGACAATTTTTGGGTCCAAATCTGGGAAATAGTAGCTTTAAATCAACTTGAATGAAAACCAATTAATAAAGACTGGTTATGGGTTTTACAATTTTTTCCGAATTAAACATTTAACGTTAAGGAATTGAGAAAAAAGAGAAATCACTTAATTGGAGCCGCATTTTCTTCTTTCAAATCTGCAATGTTTATGATTCCGGCCTTTATTTTGTAGTTCCTCTTATTTTCAACTTATGAAATATAATTGCTCCTTGTAGCAGAGGCAGTTCCATTTTAGGAAATTGGTTGATAACTTAACAAATATGACCTGTCACGATAAAATGTGTCATTCTATCCAGGAAGTCCGTGTAAAATATATATATTAGACTTAGCAGAGGTCAACAAGATTTGTATTCGAAAAACTTATCAAATTGGTTGATATAAACTGACACGATTTAAAAACGTAAAAGACATTTTCATTAACCATTCCTTTCCTGCAGCCTCAATCGGTACCATACTTGGGGAAATTCATTAGTTAATGTATACCCTTCACATGCCACCAATATTGTTGTGTTTTCTGTAAACTACGTGGACATCTTAACCGCCCATCCCAAAATGCTTATGTGTCTCGTGCATTGAGACAACGTCTAAAATCATTTAGATTTTTTGTGTGCAAACTGCCATATTGATTTACTCTTCGAAAACACAAATCAACTACGGATAATTTTTGTATGTAAAATGCCAAGGCTTATTTTGGCACAAAGGAACCGAGTTTTGGGGCTCTTGATCAGCGATGTTTTACAAATGGAGGTACCTAGACGCTTTAATGTAGCCGACTAAACTGTTTCAAGGTCAGGGAGACGTGTAAACGACATGGGAACGCATGCAGACCGCCTTCGTCCCTGTCAGCTGCGTGTAACAACTGTACGCCAAGACAATTGTATACGTTAACGTCACTCACGGAACAGATTTGTGACGGCTCAGTCTACAGCAAATGCTATAGTTGGTAATCGCAGCAGCCTGTGCTTCTTGAAACGGTGATAAATCGCCTTCGAGAACACGGGGTTCGCTATAGTCCTCTCATGCAACGTTCTCATCCAACGTCATCGCCTTTAGAGGCAGCGCTTAAAAGGACGTCCACTCAGACATTATTCATGACATGTCGTTTTATTCCCTGTTATGCTTACAATTGTTACATTACAATTACACAAGGCTATACATCGGTTATATCGCTGATATCATCTGTTATTTTCAAAGTACATTTTGCGTTTTTAAATCGTGTCAGTTTAGAAAGCAATCTAGATTCGGAGAATCCTCTTAGAATGGAATGTTTCTACCCTAGTCGGTATGTGCGGATTGGTTTATAGTCAGTAATCTACGCACTGAATCATATTCTGTTGAATTTGTTGAAGGTCGGCTGTGAATAGTCGGCGATTCTGCCAGCCCATTTATACACATGGGTGAAGAGGAGCAACATTGGATAACCTTTTTATAAGAATGATTTCCAATGTACAGGCAAGATTTGAACCAGGTACCTTTCGATTCTGAAGCCCGCGTCTTACCACTGGACTACGGCGGAAGGATGGTCCCTTTGTTGAGTGACAGGTCACATATCTTTGAGTGATAGGGTTACTATCTCAATGGGACACGTGATAAGATTAACGACGAAGAAGGTAAGACAAAGGTCACATTATTAACCGGGTGACCTTCAATGTTTTGACTACCGACTTTTGAAACGTAAACAAAACTTTCGGCAAGGGCACAAGAAATTGCCACTTAGGGAAATAATAGGAAATTACCACAACCCCAATAGAAAGATGTGCATCGATACGGAATACTTAGATGATAGAACAATGAAACATGCAAATATTTCGTGTGAAATAATTTGTTTTGATTTTTTTTCTTTCTGTACGTAAACAAGTCTAGTATTTATGCACTTAACCCATTACCACACAATCACTCTTTTTGACTCCCCGCAAGATCATGGTTTTGGAAAACATTGTGGAAAATGAAGAAATTGTTTGTCACAAGCAATTTCTTCATTTACCACAATTTTTTCTACACAAAAAGACCAAAAAAATGTAAATTTTCTTTCAGTTTTAATTGTCGTCTGCAACATCTTTGAATTTGAACAAGTCCAAAATTTTGTCGTTTGGTAATGGGTTAAGGAAATGTACTCTACTCATACGGATTTCGATGGAATAGATTCTAGCAATAGCTGTAAGATGATAGATTTAATTTGATTATTGTTGGTCATTCTATTAAATGTCAGGTTTACCAAAGAATCTAGATTATTCCCGAATTTGAAGAGAGAATAAAATAAAAGTTGTTGTGTGTATGCTGTTAAACGCTCTTGGTATGTACCAAACAGTGAACATTAATGATGGTTTCAATTCACTATTTGAATATTGGAAGGGCTAACAAATATGCAACAAAAGACCTGCAGATGACCTCATTTCAATAAAGGTATATTTTCACATGACACGGTTTGTTTACATTCATATGTCATGTGATAGATCCAATACCATATAAGGACATCGAGGGTAAAACTGCCCCCAAGTATGATGCAATATTTCATTGGCAATAGTATAGTCTATCGGTTATAACTGTAGACTCGTATACAAACGCTAAACACAAATACATAGTTTTAAAATTTACCAAACTATTTATCGTGAGCTATACGAGCGAATTAATGTCCTAATTCTTTTATTTCCAAAAGAGGAAGTGTTTGTGTTGTGCCATTTATCAACAACAAGAAGTAAAGTGTTTGTATACAAGTCTACTTTTATAGCCGATGAGTTATACAACATTCGCTCCTTTCTCTCTCTTATCGATATTAAAATCGTGTAATATAACGTCGCTTTTCAACAGAAACCTCGTAACTGCAGCTTGTTTTAAGCTGCAATTACGAGGTTTTTGTAGGAAAGCAGCGATGAACTTACAAAATGTAATACCATTTTTCTATCATTATTTCGACAGAGGCTTTTTGTGCGAAGCTTTGGATCCAAGAAGTCTCTTCAGCACTATTAGGCGTCTAACATGACATTGACACGTCTGACTAACGCCCACTTGCGTTAGCATTTAATTGGTGGAATACATTGATGGACATATCTAAGCTGTAGGACAACTAATTTGACAGAGCTATCATTTAACTTAGAAATGGTATGCAGCGCACATATTCTGTGTAATGCACGCGTTAAAAAATTTCAATTAAGTTCACCTTCGGACAAAATGATAAGATATATACTCACCGTCATAAAAAAGTAGCCACTTTTCAAATATCCCTAATTTCCACAATTCTTTGTGTCTTTTTGTTTTAACACATTCCTACGCATTCCCAATAGTTCCTTTTCACAAATCAATGGTTAAATTCTTTCAACATGCCCGGGAAGATGTTAAGTTGTAATATGGGTTAAAAACAGTATTTTAGGATACAAAGTTCAATTTTGTTTGTTTACTTACAGCTGTCATTTTCTGTATAAGTTGACAAAATCCGAGTCTTCTCTGATGTAAATACGCTCTTTGATATTTTGATTTTTCGCTATGTAAATAGCGAAAAATCAAAATATCAAAGAGCGTATTTACATCAGAGAAGACTCGGATTAAAGTTGACAATGTTGAATCACAAACAAAAGTCTCATTTTAATTTTACAGACAATCATTCCGTTGGAATGGTAGAGGTCTATGAAAATTTAGCACAACCAGTCTCAATATTAAATGTTTGATAATAACCGGAAGTGGTTGGCGGGTAAAGAAAAAGAAAATATTTCCTTAATTAGGAACTTGCTAAAGACTAAACGGAAACAAAAGTTCAATGAATAGAGCATCTGAGAGGAAATTGGGGGTGAGTTGGGCTTACACCGGAAACCGCCATTTTGCAAGGGTCTTGGGTGTTTTGAAAGTCCCTTATTAGTCACTAAGCATTTCGAATAAAAACTGTAACAATAAACACAAATGCTTATTCGTTTTTGCCCCTTTTCTAGCCCTATAGATGGCCATGAAGTTCAGTAGTATGTTTAGTATAAGTTACGGATTTCCTGGAACTACCACCAAACTACCATGGCTGATGGGGTAATTCGACTGTTTTCGATACTTTCACGATAGCTGTTTTACTTGCTTTGCTTCAATGTTTTGTATCTATCTCGGTACGTTTATGAATAATCCTTAACTTGCTGACCATTTGCATTAGACAAGTGGCTACTTTCTTATGACGGGGAGTATAGTTCAAAATCTCGTGTCGATTTGTCGTATGGTTTAAATCTATGACGTATTTATTTATTTATTTTTTTTATTATTTTTTATTGTTATTATTTTTCGGAAAAAAGGGATAATAGCAATGTGAAAGGTAACACCATTTTTCAACTTCTCTGACACATGAAGATAAACAAGAAAGACATAAGTCGGTTAAGATGTTAAACGTGTGTCAGAAATGTAATTTATGGACATTTTTTGTATAAAATGTTTATCTTTGACCTTCATTCAATGTGAAAGACAAAAAATGACATTGACTTTAAACTTGGCACAAAAACTTGGCAAAAAAATTAAACGAGAACATCATCTGACATCGCGTTATCAGTAAAACATTGTTTTAAAATTTGCAATGTCACGAACGGCAATGGCAAAGAATTTTGTTCTAAAAATAGACAGGATTACTGTTATGTTTTGATAACCGGCCAGTGTTGTTATAAAATCTCGTAACTACGGCTTGACTCAAGCCGTAGTTACGAGATTTTATAACAACACATACGGAAATGATATTGTTTGTCCGAAATTACGTCACGATTAACCGAACAAAAACGTTCCCTATAGTGTATTTTGAGTGCAAAAAGGTTGAAGAAATGTGCGTGTGTTACATCTTTTCCCTTCATCCATCATTACACATCGAGCATTTCGTGCAATTTCGTCCTCATCTACGCTTTCTGTGGCATTTTCCGTAACAACGGAAATTGACGAGGGAATTTCGGAATTTAAATGACGCCGAAGTTATACGCAGTGTTTGACCATTATGTTATGATGGATGGAATACCATAAGCTATTGCCATATAGAATTTACCTCATTGCTTATATTCTTATATATAATACACATTGGGTTTAGCATTTTACCAGCGATCAGACCTTTTAGACGATCCAAGTTCAAAAATATTGTAGAATGTTGATATAATGTTAGACCTACTGACAAAGGGAAATATATTAACATTGGAATTCATCAGGGAAAAAGACGAAGTAATTTTTGGCGTTGTATGTCTTTCCACCAATGGGTTATTGATGCGCAAATGCTAATCAATGATTAAATTTTACCAGTTCCATAAATGTACATTCTGAAGAGGACCGAATCTACCAGCTTGACCTTATTTTTGTGGCAACAAAGTTGGTTAATATATGTTTGTAGGCCATATTTGCACTGTGTCGCTTTTCAACAAATTTCTCGTATCTACAGCTTTAGAGAAGCTGTAGATACGAGATTTTTGTTGAGAAGCGGCGATTGTTTTGATTAATATGACGATACAAGGTCTCACGTGGTCTCAGACCGACCGCTTCTGTTATTAAGGCCCTGTCACACAACATTGAAACAACATGGCGTTTAAATTATGGAACTATGGATGTGATTTTGTGAGCACTTTACGACTAAATCGCAGGAAGGTTACAACTCTGTGTGGCGTCAGTGAAACAAAAGTCTGTAAGTCGGGTCATGCCCATCTTCGCTAGCCAAGGTTGAGCCCACCCAGCCCACCTATGTTTGTGAATACAGAACCGACGTTATGTCGTATATGTCACCCTTGGCTTGCGAAGATGGACCATACCAAACCTTCACCATTTCTTTTAGCAAAAAGAGAGCATACATTTCTAGCCACAAGCATGTCTCCCACAGTAAAAAATAACTGTATCCCCTTGTTTGATACCAGAAACTTTCACGAAACTTTGTTTGGAAAATGTTGTGAAAGAAAAAATATAATTTCCTGTATATCCGTAAAATAATTCACTAAATAAATTACGTAGTGTACGATTAAAATACGGACCTGTGCGTATTATGAAACAGTCTGCATTTCGTTAAAAAACAATGTGATAAAAGTCTGAACGAAGATTATTTAAAATGTCGTTAGAATAAACGTTTCAGAGCATTTGATTCTCTTTTCAATTCAACCAGTCTTGTTTTAAAGTGACATTTCACAATTATTTTTACATAAATTTTACTTTTATTCTATCGGAAAGAGCATCTTTTCTTGTGGAAATACTGAAAATTTCAAGTTAAAATATTGAACAGTTTACGAGAAATATGTATTTTGTGCTAAAATTAGGCAAATTGTTGTAGACAACAGTTCAGATTTATATAGAATTTGTCATTTCTGTCTCAACTTGAAAGGCGCACTTTTAGCTTATAAATAATCACTTCAAAAACTGATTGCATTTCTACACTCCTCAAAAGTTCTAATTGGCCACTTTTTATACTCATTTTACTAGAAAATGGCCGAAACATAAAAAATGAAATTTTGACAGTTGTTTATCTATTTAATAAAGATTTCAAATGAACAATTTGTATCACCGATCGTTATATTTTGCACGAGTTATTCGGTAAAAACGCATTTTGGTCACACGCGCACGAAAAACACGTGCGCCATTCAAAACTCGTAAATGTTACATGCATCATATCTTTTAATGCCTAGAACTTAGGAAAAACAGAAAACTTGACCAAAATCAAGTAACACGAATACGCTAGAGGGCTTGGCTTGATCGAATCTAGCAGGCCAATTACAGGGGTATGTTCTAAATAAACTTTTCTGTCATTCTTTAATTAACAGAACATAAGTGATCTTCTTTTATGCCTTTAGCAATAATTTCCATGTTGTTAGAATTTTCAATCTTCCCAATTCTGTCTAAAAAGGACTGTTCCTGGAATTTCGATTGACCGGAAGTTGGTTTGTTAATATGACGCTTACACAGCCCATAAACATCGGTTACCCTTTCGGTCCTTTAGAATGTTACATTCAACAATAATAAACATCAAACACATTATCAGAGCAATTGGTACGACCGGAGCAAAATTATCCTTTTTTCTGGCCATTTCCAAGCATAACTGGAAACCATTTTTGTCAACAATATCATTCTTGTGTCATTATTTGATAGACATTCGCCACATATTGGCATCAAACCACATTCAAAGCCTTCAATACCATTTAAATGTTTAATTTTAGCCCCATTTAGCATGACAGGTTGGGTTTAAGTGAATTCAGACAACCATCCAAAACGCAACATTTTGGACGATCTGTATCGTGTTGTCTCTCGCGAATAGAGAAAATTCACAAGGAAATACATCCTTTTCTGTGAAACAATCATCAGAATGAAGTTACAAGCAATGATCACTGCTTCTTAGAGAAAATACGTCATTGGCCTCTGTTTTGTGACTTTTCATTTGTAGGGGTCTTTATCTGATGCCATTGTTTTGATAATGCACTGTAATACGAAGCTATTCAAATTTTGTGTAAGTTATGATAAATAAATATATTAGCTGATGATATGAAAATGATTATGTTTCGAACACTGTTGTAATATGTACTTCCCAAAATATGAGGTGGCCAATTAGAACTTTTGAGTAGTGTACGCATTAGAATAAACAATCTTTGCATCAAGGCGTACTTTTAAAAAAAATGAAATAAATGTGAAATGTCACTTTAAAACACAATAATTATCTGTGGCTGATTGTGTCACGTTTGATTAAAGACTGTCATTCTTCTGGTCAGAAGCGTACACATTTGAACTTTCAAATCGGCTGATTACATAAAAGAGGTCACACGTGTCCCAAAATTTACCTAATTTGTATTTCATTGTATAATAAACAACGTTTGTAAAATTAATTTTGTATGTGCTATGCTATAACACAGTTCAGAGTCCATGTCACAATCTGGACAGTTAACACATCCGGGCCAATACTTGAACAGAATGTACTAAGATCATACTAAATCATATAAATACATACATACACATGCATTTGAGCCAATCTCGTAAAGGGCCGTTATGGCATGAGAGACATACCCGGTACATAGATCTGGATCAGCATGAACATGCGTACAGTCTAATCTAATTTTATGTTGACTTTTTACAGCGTGAGATTCTAGTCTTGATATAGGTACATGTACCTGTTAACATATTGATGTGTTCTCGCCCGTATAAGTATATAATCAGTCCTCTTTTACCATTTCTACCAAAATCGTGTTTTTTCCCACATATATATGAATCGAATGTAAACGCGCTACTACGTATTAGATAGAGGCTGTATAATAGATTCTACGCGATATAAACATTCAAATGCGCGCAGCGCATTGAATATTTATGTCGCGTAGAATCTACTATACAGACTCTATCTGACTAAGTGTTCGTTAGCGGTTCATTTGAGACGGGCGTGGCTATGTATAGACGTCACATAAACTAGCGGACAATCTCGTTTATGCGAAATATAGCGGCGAAATTCTAGAGCATACTGCAATTTCATTAGTCCAAAAAGTAGGTCGAACACTAAGGTCACATACATGTCCACGTCTACACAGACGTTCCTCGTGTGTCCTTTTTCGAACAAGTTACGACAGCAATAAGGCCGTAAATGCATTCACACAATGGCATGTGATCGGCTCTTAAATTGAGAGAACAGAAATCTAGCGAAAATTCTTGTTTAACCTTACTAAACCGTGAACTATTGCCTTGACCAATTTTAAATATCCAGTTGATTGATATTATTTCAAGGTTTCGATGTTGAAGTGAATTCCATTTTGATGCTAAGCGATGACAACGTTCAATATAATGCACTGCGAGCAAGAAGATAATTCATAACAAGAAGATATGAGATAGAAAAGACTCCGTGAATAATCTTTTTTCTAAGTTTGACAGAACCTAGCGTCATAATATTGTAAAAATATGACAGATTTGGTGGACTGACGACAGAGTATGAAACGATCGTTAAGAAGAATGATTAACTCTGTGTAGAGAGCACTCTAATCCATGTGAAATAATTGATGTCACTAGTGCTCAGAAATGCCTAGCCCAATATCATATTCCTTTATAAGTAATGCTGATGCTATTCGAAACAAATATCCGAACATTTTGCTACCAGTAAAATTCACAATTCCAACACCTAAACTATTCAGCCATAAAGGGTTCTACCGATTCTAAGAGAAGACCCTTACACCCTTTCCAAATAAAACATACATATGCTGCAAGAAAACTTGGAAATTTAAGTATTTTCAAAATTGCTTATATAACATTTAAGCTATTTCGTAGATACATGTACTTAGCTTCTTGATTGCTTGCGAAATACATGTACATATGAGCCAGGATATGCAAAGGGGACCCTTAAGGCTTTTAAGCCCAACATGGTCCAAGATCACACTGCGTTTAAACGCATTCTAATCATGAACCATGTTGTTCTCTAATAGCTTTTTGGAGGCCTGTAGCAACCGTGAAACAGTAACATAGATCCCAGTCAGGCTCACTTAGCCACAGGTTGATATAGAAACGTGGTACAGGTAGTATAGAATAATATAACACTCAATGTTGTAAGCTGTACGGTAAACTTGTTTAGTCATTTCAAGATCTTGGAATGACTAAACAAATCTACCGTACAGTTTACACCATAGTAAAACAATTGACGTAAAATCAGACTTACTTTAAATGAGCAACTCCTGGGTATATGTAGAAGGCCTATAAAGAAGACCGAGCACACTGTCAGTAACACGTCTCTGTCTAATCCCATCTCTTCTGATCCTGAAATAGCATTGAATTTTGTGCTAAAAATAGACTGGGTTAACTGTTATGGTTTGATAAACCGTAAGTGTTGTTCTAAAATCTTATAACTACGGCTTGAACCAAGCCGTAGTTACGAGAGTTTATAACAACACCTACGGAATGCTGTCGTCTGTCCGACGTCACGGTTAACTGGATAAAATCGCTCCCTATATTACATATGTTTAACCCATTACAAGACGGCAATATTTTTTACTGTTTCAATTTGAAAGATGTTGCAGACGACAATTTTAAAATGCTGAAAATTTAAAAGTCTTCCCATTTTGTGTAAGAAAACCTTTGTGGAAAATGAAAAAAATGATTGTCACAATCATTTTCACCATTTTCCACATTTTTTACCAAGCCTTTGCGTATACACACAGTCTGGTCTAGATTCGTGTTGTACATTAATGAATGGACAACTCGTTGGTATCTGATACCGAAAGGTCCGTAGGAAGCAATTCTATATTTGGGGTGTTAAGGTTTACGAACTGAGAATGAAAACACCACTTTCTAGCCATACGAAATGCACCAAATTACACACGCTTGTAAATACACTTCACATAAGTTGATTCACCAGGCCGGATTTCAAGATTATGCTTCAAGAAGAAAATGATTTACAAATATCACTTTACTCTTTGTTTATATGCAAGGGAGGTAATTTTGAACATTTTTGTCAAATATTTCCATAAGTATGCATTAGTTCAAAATTCTAAACCATACAAAATGCTTATGTTTGTATTTGGAATGGAAATTTAACATAGTTTAGGAAATATTGGCACTTTTCAAATTTCGCCTCTGGCTCTGCATTTCATTCTCAGTTCGTAAACCTTAAGCCCCTGTCCCGGCAAGTGTCTGAATATTAGATGGGCTAAAATGGATTTTCCCTACGTTTTCTGTGTAAAATAAGAACAATCAGGGATTTATGGACAACTTTAGGGGTTTAGCCCCCTGTTCCTACGGGCTATATTACACAATAAAATTAAGAAGATTATTTTAACCATTTCCTAAACTATCAATGTAGACTTATACTCGGTATTACTCGGTTTCAAAATTACTACATGCAACAAAATTGGCGTATACACAGTGTTAAAAAAACATGTTGGTCTGCAATGCCTTAGAGCCTTTTCTCCACATCTAAATTAGTATTAATGTAAACCGATTAATCGTTGAATTCTTTCTTTGATTCCATCAATCAATAAGTCGGGACGCAAATGCAACTTTCTCCCACATAGTCGAATATGCTATAATAAGGGTATAGACTGTATACGAGGGACGGTCGGAAAGTAGTTGGACTTTTCGTGCTGCTGTGTCTCCATTTGCAAATGTATAAACACATTATATATTGGCGGAATCTACATCCATTTGCCAATAACGTGGTCAGTTTATTTTCAAAGATAGTTATATATATATACAATATTCTGTCCACTTATATGTGATAGGGGTTTACTATATCATAGGCAATTTGTTAGAGGAACAACATGGGTAACCAAAACAAACGAACATTCTAGTCATTTTAATCGCGAAGAAGTTAAGTTTTTGAACTACATTATCACTGAAGATTACATGTGGGTTAATAATTCCGAACTTGGGATAAAAACTCAGTCAAAACAGCCATGAAAACGAGCTGGTTCCCCATCCATGAAAAGATTAAGATGTTACCTTCGGCTGGTAGTCATGTTTGTTGCTTTTGTGGATTCACGAGGATTGATAGTTAGTCATTTCATGTTAAATGGTAAAAACTGTCATTGCCAAGTACAATTCTGAAGTAACTCATAAAAAACAAAGAATAAATGCTGAAGTAAACGCGTCCCAGATTGGCAAAGAAAAATGATTTTTACATCACGATTACGCACGCTCCCATACCACCGCATCTACAGTGGAGATTATCAACTATAACCCATGTCAAAAGTTGTTTTACTTTTCTTATAGCCCAGACCCTACCCCATATGACTTTTATTTGTGTCTGGAACTGATGAAAATGCTTGCTAGGAAGAAATTTGAGACCAGGGCGCCTTTGATACCGGTGGTTACACAGTACCTAATACAGTGGGTCTACGTCATGGTTGATAGTGGGAAAAGTAAAGCTCCTATTAACATGGCAAAAATGCATAGACACGGATGGACAATTTGTTCAAACAGTGAAGAAAGAATTGTGTTAAAAAGTTAAATGGTTTTAGAGAATTAGTCAAAAGTCCAACTACTTTCTTACTGTCCCTCGTAAAGTTAAGGTGGAACGTTATTCAATGACATCAGGCTCCAATGGGTTCGGTAAGTCACGTTGATTTAACCCTCTCCCGTACAATACCTTGGTTTGACGTCAGTGATAAAAGAAGCTTGGGAAAATATTGAAGCAAAAGAGGAAAGTGTTGATAAATCAACACTTTCCCCTTTTGCGTCAATATTTTCTGAGCCTTTTTTGTACGCAAAACCTCTCTTTGTCGGCGTTCATTTGTGCACTGTAGAAGCTTTCAAATGGGACTACCCTAAATTTTGTTTATTTGGGAAAAGTTTAATATCATCTGATATTACAGAGAGGATACCTATATAAGGAACTTCATGAGATAATTAATAGAAATCTCTAAGATTCGATGTATTTTCGTCTGTTTAATTAACACCAAAACTATTTCTCACGGGTGTTCTTGAATTTCTGTGACACACGTGATAGCCGAATCCTCATTGGAGTCGTAGATCAAACAATGGGGAGTGCCTTTGGCTAACCGATTTTTCAATTAAGAAAGCAGAAATTGCTATAAATATACAGAAATTGAACACGTCCATAGTACGTATTGACTCGAGAATCTTCTTAAATGTGTCGACGAAAGCATAATTCATTATGCGAGTGTAAATCAAAATGAAAAACATCCCACCCGCATAAATAATAATTATGGCTGAGACAATATTCTCAGAGACCACAATATAATTATCATTTTTTTTTCTAAAAGAAAAGTTGTATTACCGAATCCTTTTAACATTTTGGCCTCTTTTAAATGATACTGTTTGGAAAAAGAATAAAACTTTAAAAAAAAGTACCGTAATTATTCTAATAAACACCCGGGCGTTTATTATAAACATGGTCGATAGAAAAGCAGGGGGCGGGCGTTTATTAGAGGTATTCTTATTTCGTCTGTCAAAATTTTCGAATCAAGTGTCATTTTATGGACTCGAAGTTCAGCAAGTCGAATTGGGCAAAGTTTTGTAATAAGGACTGCAAAATACGATTTTTCAAGGAAACTCCTTCATTGCCAACTAGCTGGGCCGATAAGGGGGAAAATTGTGCACTTGGTGAAACAAGCATGAAACTTGGTGTGTAGGTTCACCATGATCTACTACATTGTATTTCAAAAAACATCGTTGGCCACTCAAAATTCAAAATGGCGGCCAAAATGGCGGCCATTTTCAAAATGGCGGCCAAATAATACCTGTTTTTTGTTATTAAATTGGACAGAATTGGCCGATTTTTACGATTTTTGTGTCAAAATGCATGTTTTTGATGACATAAAATCTTATTTTTAAATGGATCTCGCTTACTTTCATCATTTCAGCTCACCTGAGCACATTATAATCAAGAAAGCCTGGCAGATAAGGGGAAGATTGTGAATTTAGTGTAACAATGTAACAAACTTGACATATAGACTCACTATGGTTCACTCCTTTCAAAGAAATCGTTGGCCACACACAATATTCAAAATGGCGGACAAAATGGCAGCCATTTCTAAAATGGCTGCCATTTTTTTGGAATGGCTGCCATTTAATGATTGATGTTAAGTTTGTCGTCATTGATTAATATGTATGATTTTTGTGTTGAATCTTTTTCAATGATTATATGAAAATCAAATTTTCATCTATTTTGATTAGTTTTAGCTCACCTGAGCACAAGATACTCAACGAAAGCTCCATATGTGGGATCCTTTGTCAGTCTAAGAAAACAACAATTGATCAGAAAGCTATATTCCTGAGGCTGAGGAAAAAAGAAACAATTATACAAGTTCGTGCCCGACACAGATATTTTGTCTCAAATTTAGCAAAATTGCTAAAGCAAAAGTGTCAGAATGACATTATTTTTCTCACTTTATAATGACATGTTGCATGATGTGGATCTGAAATTGTCAATTTCTGTTTTTGATATGTTACAAAAACCAAACTGTCCAATTGAAACATGCTGTTTGTTATAAGTTCATTATTATTATTGATCCTGTACAATGTAAATCTGTACGAATCTATCATTTTATCTCACAAGAGCACAACATACTCCATGAGAGCCCCAAGAGTGATAACGTGCCTGTCACTCAACAGCAAGAACGGACATACAAAGCCATATTCCAGAGACAGTGTATAGTTACACCGTTTAGTAGCCAGCAAAGAACTATTGTCTTTCAAATTTAGCAAGATTACAAACAAGAGGGTCAGAATGGTCACAAAACGTTCACCTACTTTTCAGAATCTGCATATCATAGGAAAGGTGTTTCAGGATTTGAACTGGAAAGTACCTGAGCCAAACGTCATCGTACACATTTCTGTTTGAAAGTAATCGGATGGCTTTAGCCTTTAGCACGCACTGCTTAGCGCACGTTGCTTAAAGTGAGACTTTGTGATCGTCGAAAGTCTGTTGAATGAGCTATACAACAAACTTTGTCAGTGTCCAACAATTCAGTCTCAAGGCTCTCTAGGGAACAACATTTGACAAAATCTTTGTCAAACTTGCGGATTAAGTATACATGTTAATTGCTTGGGATGCCCATTGAATTTGGTAACATCCTATCGAAAGTTATGGTCAAGGGGCCATTTTAGAGGACCGTTATGGAAATTATCCCAATTACCACTAGATGCATTAAAATGTTTAATCTTAGTCATTTTTATTGAAATATATTTTAATTACATCGAATAATTGTAATAATATCAACAAGATATTTGAAAACACAACATAATGGGCCTTGATGAAATTATTCTTCTTACCGATATTCATGTATGCGTATATATTTGACCCGCCTGTGTTAAACTTGTTGAGTATATTTCTCTTGTCCCGAGGAAGATGATAATTGTGGTCATTTATAGGTAAGCATATGCCCTAAGTAAATAAGATTTTTTTATTTCCATGTTTTAGTCCCTGATCCTAAGGGATCGGTGTATGAGTGGAATAGCAGTACTACACAATATGGACAATACTTGTTTCAGATTATTTTATTATTCGTCTTTTAAAATACAGACATTAGTTTCAGCAACAATCATTCCTATGACAAACTAACAAGACAAACTTCTTCTCTGGTTACTATATGTCACCATAAATATTGTCACAAATATAAATATGTTAATTAAGAAAGATTGCTAATTGAGTTTAACTCGCATTTTTTTCCTTACATATATTTTGCATATCAAAGTTTTGGTTTGCAACTGCATGTATTACTCATGTCTTTTGACGTGGCACTGGCCATTATGAAAGACATGTCCGTATTTTATAAGCAGCCTAACACACATCAAAGAGACTTTAATCACAGTACACAGGTATAAACGGAATGTAAGAAAATATTACTGAAATATCTGTTGGAAGAAACTGCGGTGTGAAATTTATTATTATGATAAAACCCAAAGCTGCGTCATGTCAAATGAAATCTACTATCATAACTACTACATTTCAGCAGGTCTTTTAACAATCAATCAGATTCCTGCCTAAAAAACATATATATGAGCCAGGATCTGGAAATAGGGTCATTGTAAATAACATTTGAGACCAGATAAGCCTCTACAAACGTCTAATGAAGGTCTAGTCCTTTGTCTCCAATAGCTCCTTCTTTACTTACAACTCTTTCAGATTGTAATCAGTACAGGTAAAGACTGACTGGATCATCATGTGCCTAAATTGCGGTAATGGTCCCTTTCCATATCCATACCATATATTAAAGATATTGCAACTATGTATTGTAGAACCCCATAGTTAGATTTAGAAAATTTGCATAACTCCACAAATCCTTGATTCTGCAAATATCAGTGTCGGTGGTCTTAGTGATGAGCTCAACAAAATATGCTGAGCGGATTTGTTTGATTGTCGGGCTTGTTAAATAGGAATTTGCACACTTTAGATTCCAAAGCTTTGTTGGCCGTTGCCATATACAAATAAGACTGGGTTTTCATTTGGCAGATTTTGTATCTTATGTGCGGATACATTTGCCATTAATGTCATAAGCAGGTATACACTCTAATTGTATAAAGACAAAGTCTTTGGGTGAATTGAGCATGTAACTCCTATAAAAGAAAAACGTATGAAATGTATTACATGTATAAAATTATATTAGACCATATAATACAACATGAGTTTCTTTAAACATAAATACATGTATATAGTAAGTCTAACGATCGAGGAAAACTCTAGTCATTGACTATGCATTCCGTCGTAAGACTATTCTACTTTTTCATTCTACTTTTTTTTTTCAAATAAAATATTCTTAGGATCACACCTAGACAAATAAATGTGAATCACATCCAGAATCATTAATGTATCGCATTATACCCGTCTAGATAACATGCTAATACTATGTACATGAAAATACGCATAAAGTGGCGGCCATCTTGGATTTTACTAAAGCAGTAGCCCCATAAATCATACAAAATGAATAGATCAATTTTGAAAATAAATGGTTTACACATTTGTTTTATTTTCAAGGAATATTTTCATTCAAAAGACATAATTTAGCTGAAATTAACCCGAAAAATCAGCAAAAACATACCTATGGCGGCCATCTTGGAAAATGGCCGCCATCTTGATTTTTTTTCGTTGGCCAACGGGTTTTTCGGAAACAGTCATCATTTTCTGACATCTTTGCAAATTTTCATGCTTGTTTCACTAAATGCACAATTTGAGTGAAAAATCGACTTTATCGGCCCAGCTAAACAGATTTTGGGCTGAACATCCTATTTTTCATTGTTTATAGAAATGTTCTTTGGTTATGACTTATACTATTTTATTCTGGAATCAGGGGTGGGGGTTTATTAGAATCACCCCTTTTTGCTAAAATTGTGCTTGAAACAAGCAGATTTTCAGCCAAGGTGTGGGGGATGGGCGTTTATTAGAATATGGGCGTTTATTAGAATAATTACGGTACTCAAAATAAGGTCAGAAGCGGAAAGCATAAATCGTCTGTCTTAAAAGGTCATTGTTCAGCCATATTATACAACAGACATATTGATAATTGAATCAGCATAAACCACTCGATCCTGTCCCGAACAACGTCAGGTTTTAACCCTTTCCCAAACAGAATTTAAGGCTTGTCGAATATGAAATCAGCTGCAGACGACATATTGAATGATGTGAAAAGGTCAAAATATGCATGTTATATGCCAGAAAATATTGAGGCAAAAGGAGCAAATGCTGATTATCAGCATTCTCTTCTTTTGCCTCAATGTTTTCCTAAGAACATTATAATTAGGGACGTCAAAAAGGAAAGGATTTACGTCCCGAATACAAGGAACTTGAAAACATATGGTGATAAATCAGCATTTTCATGTTTTCTATCAATTCTTCCTATACTTAGCATTAAAAATTTCCATTTCCAAATGTCATTGAGAGTGTAGTCTTCAATGGCTTCTAATTCCAGTTGGAAAGGGTTAAACGTCAATTTACATGCCGAATTTCTTGTAGGCAACTTTATCAATGGAGAAGCCAAGAAAGTCAGCACACATTAAGATGCAGGGAGCTATTCTTGGTTAAAACAGTGGAAAGACTGTTAATCAAGCGACAAAAACGGTCTTCTAATCCTTTTCTGACTCGAAAGCTCCACATTTTATCAGTAATTTAAAAAAAATCACGTTTCAAAAAAAAGCTAGTTTGGAAGTCCGTCATAGAAAAAAAACTGGGAATCATTAAGGTAAAAGAAGAAAATGCTCTTAACCAGCACTATCTCATTTTGCAGCAGATATATTTTCAGTATAAGGATACATTGTACTCAAATTCTACCTTAATCAAACTTTATCTAGATTTTAATCTATTTTGTAATCAGTAGCAGTTTTCAAATTGAAAGGATCTAAATAAAAAAATATCAAAAACGGCGTTTTACATGTTTTTGATTTAGGTCAAATTATAACAAGAGAAGCAAACCATTACGCTTTTAGATGCAGGTACTCTCCAAAGCCGAGGTCTATTGATTAACCATCAAATATGACCTCTGCCGTTTTTGGTACACACACAGCCTATTTGGTCGTCATAATCTAATTATAGCACATCATTTGAATTATCGAATCAAAATCATTCAGTTTTATCTTGCATGATCATTACGTATACATTACGTCGCTTCTATTTCTGGCTGAAGCCGGTAACATTTGAATTATCGAATCAAAATCATTCAGTTTTATCTTGTTTGATTACGTATACATTACGTCGCTTCTATTTTTGGCTGAAGCTGGTAATTTGAAGCGTCAGCCAATGAAAGTTTGTATCAGCTTTTTAAATTGTTTTGTTGTGTAAAGCCAATGATTGGATACCGAAATCCCGCCAAGGCCCCGAGATTAGACGTGAAATGACCCCGCGGGAACAGAGCATCATTCTATCATAATGGAATGAAGAGAGAATGACTGTGCTCTGTTCTTAAGAGAGTAAGATGCAGGTAGCTATTCTTGGACTTAAACTACAGGTGAAAGATTAATCAAGCGACAGAAATTGTCTTCGTCTACCTCTTGCTGAACAAATAAAGTAGATACATTTTTGTAAGCTGTTTGAAATTTCTGGATAAAAGTGTTTACCACTTGGGCAAGTTTAAAAAAAATGTGACCATTCACTTTTTACATGTCACGGCTTTTACAGAGAAACATATTCAACCCAATCAAAGCTAAAAAGATGTGTTATTGTGTCTATATACTGGGTACCAAGTTTAAAGAAAATCGCTTCACAAATAAAAAAGATATGTCATTAAAACATGTCAAAAATGTCAGGAGTGAAGCGTTTTTGCGTGACACTTAACACTTTTACCAAGTTTCTAAGCTATGGTAAATTAAAGACAGTGACAGGATACTACAATAAGCACTTGTAATTCATAAAACAACATGTGCATCATCATCTTAAAATTACTTTTTCTTCTTATCTTCATTGGTTTAGGATGTGGAGCCTGTTTCATACAATACCCCTCTGAATTTCATGTCAGGAGTGAAACACTTTTATTTTTCAAAATGTGTTCTCATTTTTGTCTATTCAGCCAGAAATCTACCACTCATTTTTTTTAGGAAGCCATCAACCTTGTGGGCATTCTGCACTCTACTTTTTAGTGATTCGTTGGTTACAATTTCTCATATTGTGCAATATATATGCTGTCAGGAGTGAAACGCTTTTTTGTTGTCATTTCGCAAAATTGTGCACACAATTTTAGCTAAAAAGTAGTGAACATGAATTTAAAATGTAATTTGGGCACTGCTTAACCATTTAGAATAGTTTTTAGCCACCCTAATTAAGAAATCTGGATGATATTCTGTAAAATTAGCTGTTATTCTTAACATTTAAATGTCACACTTTGGTCACATTTTTTTTAAACCTGCCCACTTACCTTGTTGAACAACAGTTTAAATTACATACGAGCATATCATAATATGTATGAATGAAGAATTGCCTACGCATTACTTAGTAGCATACGATGCGACATGAATAATATAGTGTGATCCGTCTCGTTCAAGGGGACAATCTGCGAAATCTGGCTGGGGTCAAAACAATTATTTTCTGGGTCTTGAATATTTTCCTATAAATCAACTATAATTTTCATGTTAGTTCTCGAAAAACACGATATCTGTTTGACCTCTGCCGTGTCCAATGCATTCGATTGTTACAACTTGAAATACGGAATGGTTTATCCAGCAAGCCGTGGCGTAATTTCGGACAAACAATAGTATTTCGTAGGTGTTGTTATAAAATCTCTTAACTTAGGCTTGAATCAAGCCGTAGTTAAGAGATTTTATAACAAGACCGACGGTTAATCAAAACATATGTTATAACGATTAACGTAGTCTATTTTTAGCACAAAATTCATAGCCATTTATAGATTTCTCGGATGGTCCCTTTTCGCGTGACATTTGCGTCCGACTGGTTGATAACCGTCTGCTATAATGATTATGCAAATTTTGACCACGACTACCATTATCATGAAAAGGATCGGCCTCTTGTAAAAATGAGCAGAAAATCTGGAAGAATGGGCCCTGTGGCATAGGCCTCTTGTTCAAATGAGCAGGTATCTGGAAAGGGGGCCCTGTAGAATTTAAGACCAACGTGGATCCAGATCAGTCTCTGCATACGCACAGTCTGATCAAGATCCAAGTTGTCCGTCAAATACTTCTTCGTTTCTGTTGCCAATGCAATAAAGCAACATGGTTCATGACCAAACTCTACAATGGTACATGTATAAGCTGATCCGGACCAATGATGTTCTTAAATGCCATTGGGGCCACTTTGTACAGAACAAGGCTGAAATGTTTATGACATCGATTACTATCAGATATGTTCCAATCTGAAGCAGGCATCGGCTTACGAACTAGCAACAATACAATACGCTTGTAAGTCTAATATACCTAAATTGCCCGATTCCATAGAGCACTGCATTACATTCAAGAATTTTAGTTCGACTTTTCGAAGAATTAGGCATATTCAGCTCAACCGGCGCTGGTATTTGCGTCAGCTTCGACGTGATACTTTGGTCGAAGTTTTAAATGCAGGTGTCAAATTTCTGTTTCATCCAATTACATATACACCATCAGCTATTGCGCTGAATATTTGCTTATGCTTCAATGACAGTGGTACAATGTTCCAACACGAATATTTTGGCTGATATCAGTTCTTGTTCGTTGAATGCACGAGGAACATTACAAAAGCAGTTGTAGAGGCGTCAGAACCCAATAGAAATGAACAAATTACAAGAATGGTAGTTGCATGGCTGAGAAGTACGGTATCGAAATACTGTTATTTTGATATTTTGCATAAATATTGGTTCGAATATTGCAGGAATCGAACCTTTGCATGTAAAATTGAAATTGAAATTGTTAGATTTTGTAAAACGATGTTACCGGACATTATACATGGTTTTTATACAAGCACAGTATCCAAGTGCAGAATATTTAGATACGAGACATTGTCTCAATCATAATCATATTCATATTTCTATAATGATTCTGTGATTTTCTCCGGTATTGACGCTGTAACAGATACTATCTCCGCGTGCGTGTTTCACAGTTCTATGAATATTTATTATATCTGATATGACAAACCCTATCTCATATTAGATCGGATTTATTTTGATTTATTACGGATGATCCGTGAACGGTGATTTGACATTTTGTCTAGAAAATTTATTGTCTACTCTAATAGCATCGTCTTTTTTGTGTCATTTTGCAAATCATCTGTCGACGTTTTTACAATCTTCCAAAAAACTTTTCTTCTTAAATTGGTATTTTCCAAATATGCCAGTTTGAGTTTGAGTTTATTGGGGTTTTACGCCGTTTTCAACTATCAGGGTCATATCGCGGCTGGAGCACCTAACCATGGGTTCCTGGTATTTCTCTCACCAGTACAACCACAATATCCAAACCGAGCCTCCAGCTACTCTCTCACATAGATGATTAACACCCATTGTCATTTTGTCAAATGTCAGAATGGATACTGGCCGAGCCGGGGTTCGAACTCGAGACCCCTGGTTTGACAGACTCCGACGTAACCGACTGAGCTATCCGGGCTCGGCCAAATATGCCAGACTTTTTGCTATGTATCTTTTTCAAAGAAAAGTCTACAAGTCTAATGTACGTGCAAACGATACAGGAGCATGTTAGTGACATGGCGGAGAATCGCGGAACACAACAGCAACAATAGTTGAATAAGATATTCAATTCTTTAATAAATACGTGACGGATTCGAATTGTGTTTGAAGAGAGAAGACGAAAAAACCCAGATGTGAATTCTGTTTGGTCGTCCATAACTTTTTTTATCAGGAGCTGTTCAGAAGATTCACCGTACCCAGAATATCCAAGACACTTTTAACATTCTGTGCTTTCGCACAAATTCAAATCGGTCAATCATTAGCAAAATAATTGTTTTGAAAAGTTTTTTCTGCATTAACTGTTGTTTGTTTTTGTGTCACGTGATTTACCATCATGGTCCCGTTGATCTATTTGTAAACGGGCAGTAAACTCGATAGTATCACATACAAAGTTTCATTTTAGTTTCATTCTCTGTATTTAACAATGCAATGTAGTCTTGCCCAGACCCTGATATTAAAGGGACATTTCATTCCAATTTCAATTTTTTAAAGTATGTCTTGATGCCAAGATTGATTATTCTAATGAGTATAAATACTAATAGTTTTTTCAGTTGTCGCCAATAAGCGAGGAACGCGCATTTAAAGTTGAGACATAATCGATAAATTGCATATAAATCCGAACTGTTGTCCACAACAATTTGTTCAATTTCAACACAAAAATATAAATTTCTCGTAAACGGCGCAATATTTTGGTTTGAAATTTTCAGAATTTTCATAAGGAAATATGCTCTTTCAGATAAAAATAAATGTAAAATTTATGACAAAAAAAATCTGAAATGTCACTTTAAGGTTATAGTATAAAAAATACCCTTTTTAAATGACATCCGAGTCTAGAAATTGTTCTGTCAGCAATAAATACATTGAAATAGGATTGTAGAGACAAATCTTGAACAGAATAATACACTCCTTTACAAATAACGCATCATACAGAAACGACTAGGGCTGCTCTCAATGCAATGTTATATGTAATTTATTTGATAGACAAACTTGGTGGATTTTACAAGGATATTTTCTTCGACCATGGGTGACATTCTGACTTAAACAAACGGTCAGTTTAATCTCACTGACCACTGAAGTCAAAACCCGAAAAGAAAAAATGATTATCATATGAGACGTTTTGTCTGCCATCAGGCCATATCAATGTTTCTATATATTGTGGACTTCAAGAAAACGAGTGACAACATCTGCTTATGATCTCGTGATACTTCTTGTTATTTTAAGATATCCATATCTGACAAGTTGTCCAGACCATCACGAAGGTGAATTGTCTTTTCATGAGGTATTTCTGAGAATTTCAGAGAACGATTATTTTAGGGGTTAAATAATTTATCCACCTTGTCGTTCCAAAACATTTTGTATATAAGAAACATGGGTATAATTATGTGGTCCTGGGGCCCGTGTTATCAACGATCTTACGACCACGTTTTTGTGTGAACTGTAAGAAGACATCTGTTTGCACAAAAATCAGATTTGGCCAATAAGGTTTATTATTGCAAGTAATTATACTTCACGGTAAATGACCTGGCAGAGCAGCCCGTGCTAATCGAATGGAGTGCTCTGCCAGGTCAATTCTCGTCCGCTATACACAAAATAATAATCGTATGACCGTTGATAATACTGGCCCATGTATGTTATGTTTTGTCTAACTTTAAACCTCAAGAACCGAAAGCGTAGATTTGGTAGAATTGTACTGGAAGAGGGATAGAAACTGCTCGAGAGGGCATTTTTCTCTCTTACTTTTCTTAAATTTATAGTCTAGCTAACGCAACTTTGCTTTCGCCTTCGTGGATTTATGATATATATTTGTGACCCGACACGCTAAAAGGGACCTTATCCGAACTCCAAAATCCAAATTTTGACAAACTTGTCAGACCCGGCACAGGTTAACAAGATCACATATGCAAAAAATGAACATATAGTAAGATAGAAAAAACTTTCCGGATTTAGAAAATTACATAAAAGTGGAAAGTGTCGGCCCTAGTCTGGCTGCGCGGACTGCGCAGACAGACTAGGGTCGATATTTTTCACACTTGGATAAGGTCCCTTTTAGCGTGACGGGTCACATTTATATATTGTGCCATCTAACTCAGCACCGAACATAAGACAAACCACGCCAGGAAATGGATTTTTTTCTCTAAATATACATGTAATTCTTTCAATGCCCATGTGTACTAAATTGTTGCATGTTGCGCGTGACATATGCAATAAACCCATGGGAAGAACCTGTCTGGTGATAATTCATCGATATTTACAGAAAGATTTTTATTTATGGCAAATTTCCCTTAATTATTCATCGCAAAATCTTTAAATAGTCTTATCTGTCTGATTAAGCTGCTCACACACTTCCGCGGGGTAAATGACGCCATTTTGATTTAGATTTTGAAATCACGTATTACGATTACCAATTGACCTTGCACAGCTTAACCTCTACATGTATTTGCATAGATTATACACGTCACAAGTTGGATAAAAATAGCTTCGGGTATTGTGTTTTTAAATTGACCCCGGAATGACGGAGTTCATTTGCATATTTGCTTAGACGAGTTCATCTGACAAAAGGTGTATCGGGATTTTCAGTTAACTTGTAGTAGGTTTAGTACACATAATGTTATCAAATCATACTGGCGACTCCGTAGCTCAACAGGTAGCATATCCAGGTTAGAACTTCCACGTACTAGGTTCGATTCCCCGATGAAACTTTATTTTTTTTATTTTACTTTTCCATTCATTTTTTCTGTCTCTTTTTTGCATTTTAATATACTTTAATTACACCCTGTGTAACAAATACGGAATTGATATCATGTTTTCTTTTTAATTTCATAAGCGGTTATTTTACTGTCCCCATTGACTTGCATCATTTGTCTATATGTCCAGGGATGATGGCTTTCTGTTGTAGATCTTTTGTTCCATTAAAATGCATTAATGCATTTGAAATCATTTCTTTTGCTCTTGATCCTTGGGACTGTGGCTTTTTAGGGGAAGACATTGTTCCTTAGTGGAGGCTCTCTATTCACCCATATTCCAAGTCAATATCTACACCATATTACACGTATTATGATTTGAAAAAAGTTGGAAAAATCAAGATCTCTGTGTTTCAAATAGATGTGCATGTTTTAAGGAAAGGTAAAAAAGATATCATTTGGAAAAGTAAAAAAAAAAAAAAAAAAAAACAGCCTTAGTTGTGCTTCGAACCTAGGACATTCGTGATTCAAAGCCGCAGCTTATCCAGCTGAGCTATTCAGACTGATGAAATTGTGTGATCATTATAAACACCAAATAAAAATACTTGAAATACTTATGTGTTCAATCCGTTTCACCTGTGTTGAAATGAGATCTTCTAAATCGATATTTAAATGAGTCAGGTCATTCCGGGGTTAAATTACATTTATAATATATCCGTTCATGACAGACGAAAAAAGTATTTATTTAAATAGTTTAATTACGCTGACGTCATTGCAGATTCAAGTTAAGCGAGTTTCTACGAAGCTGGAGGCCGTGGGTTCGAGACACACGTAGAATCTTTTTTTCATTTTGAATTAAAGCTGCACTTGATTATTACCTATACTGAACAAAAGTGAAAACGCTACACTGCAATATTTCTTATTTCTGGAAAAATATCTAACTAATGGCTTGAAATATATTTTGACGTCAATTCCTAGGCTTTCAGCTATCGTTTTGTCAAAATTTCCTTGCCTTGTCTCCTTTAATGTCAGAGTTATAGGCCTTAAAGCGTTTAGAGCTAATTTCATCAAATACCACATATGCGCATGCGCAGAAAACACTTCATTATTTTTTCGGAATTGGTCATATCCGGGTTGTCAAAAAAACACTTAAAATCTCACTTATCTCTTGTAGCAAGCTCTAAAATCAAGGTCTAATCAGTCAATTTTGCAAATTACCTCCCTTTAACATAAACAAATAGGGAATTTAAAATGTTTGGTATTCACAAACTTATCACGGTTTTCGATTGGGTTTTTTTGCAAAATCATGCTGGCCTTACAGGGGATTTTTGAACCATTTTTTCGACAAGGATTGTTCCCAGATTTCCATGCAAAAGCGATTTCAATTTCCTATGGAGATTACATTGTAAAATTTTCAAGCTTTGGAACCTAGTGAAAATTCCACTTTTCAAACATCATTTTCTAAAGGCTGCCACAATGTTATGCAAGATTCTTTTCAGTTTCTGACTGGTAACTCGTCAGACTACCATTCCGTAAAGTAAGGCATAGTTTGCATTCTTCTGTTTGGATTTTTGAAGGTTTAAATTGTGTATAATTTCCGTTCAAATTGTACACCTGAAAAAACGGACACCTGTCACATTAGAAGGGCCCGTTTTTCATTCCCGTAATTAAGATCCACAAAATGTTTAGTGTTTTGCACAACCAAGTAAATGAACAATGCGAAACATTTTCATTTGATGTTTTTACTTGTTGTTTTTAGAAGAAATAAAACAAGCAAAATAGGTGTAGCGTTTTCACTTTTGTTCAGTATAGATATATTCTTCAGATATATTTCATGTATTTAATTTTATTTTAAAAACTATACTATTTTATTGCAATAATGTGGCTTTATAATTTTGTTTTTTCCTCGAAATTCAAGTATTTGATCCTCATTTCATCTTTACAAAAATCAATAAAAAAAGTATCGTTCAATCCTTGTCATCTTCAGAGTCTGTGCCATCTCTTCAGGCCTGTAGGAATAGGGGGACTAAGGGGGGTGGGGGGGGGGGGGCTCTGGGCCCCTCCCCCGTATTGGCCAAAATGCCAAATTTCCTTTATTTTACACTGAAAATTTAGGAAAAATCCAAATTAGCCCCCCCGCCATATTCAGACACAGGGGCTTTAGCCCACCCAATATGAAATTGCTTCATACGGACCTGCTCTCTGATCTATTGGAAAGCTGTCGATATGTTGGTCAATGTAAAATTGTCTCTCTCTTTACATAAATTATCTATGTGCGCGTGAGTTCGTCATTTTTATTTGCAATAATTCATGGCCAAATCAAATACGCGGACCTCTTACGTAAACAATGTAATATTGCACAAGACCAACGTGATATCACGATGCAAAGAAAAGAAGAAAAAAAGGAAAAAGAAAATCAGGTAAAAGAGGGATTCGAACTCGGATCGCCATATTCAAAGACAACGATCTTTTCCAATCACGCATTATTGCGATTAGGTAAAAGAGCCAAAATTAATGGCTTTATAGGATTTTTTCTTCCCGGAAACAACCGATATACCTCGTAAATGAATGAATGTGAACGAAGAATTATCTATTCAACGTTAATTTATGCTTTGCATAAGGTCAGTGCCAGGTCATTTGGTAATCTTAATACGTGACGAAAAAGAAATTTATTCAGAACAGAGTAAGCAAATGTAATGGTAGGTTCTCGCTGCTTATTAAAGAGATGTCACAGAATATGACTCCTAACGGGTGGTCCTCAGATGTTACTGAAAAGTTATCATCTAGATTTTAATGAGATTGCCTTGGGGGTGGTTTTGGTCTAATAGTCCTTGAAATTGAGCAGGAGTACTCAGTCATGAGTTTCCGACTGAGGGACTACACTCAAAGATTCTCAATTTATCTAAATATCTATAAAAAATGAGAGAGAGAAAAATATCATATGCTAAAAATGACGTTCTTTTCCTATTATCATTTCTCTATAACAAGTGTTGAATGTAGAACGTCCTAACCCATTATAGTTCAACACCTCTGAGATTTCCCGCTAAATAACCCATTAGTATCAGACACGTTTACTGTTTAAACGTCAATGGAGAGACAAAAATGTCTCATTATTGTTTGGTTGCACCACAAAAGTTGCCTTAAGGTAGTCCATACTTAATGAGATTCACACGACGTCGGAATACTAGTATTCGGGCGACGTCGTAAATATTCGGCAGTGGAACATTCCACCGCCGAATTTTTATGACGCCGCCCGAATATGTTCGGGTACGTAACGAATGATAACGACTTCGCACGAAAAATTCCGTCTCGTGAATCTCACTCGGGGTGGACTACATTAATGACGGAAAAGGTCAAACTTCTTGAAAATTTAATACAAGAACACAACCTTGATCTGAGTCTAGATTATCGAAATTATATTCAAATATGCGACAATCAGACATACTCTTAAAATCTTACCAAGACGATTGAATAAGTACCCGCAACATTGGAGGTCTTGATTTTCATGATCACATTTGAAGGAGTACAAAAGAAAACAGTTATTAACTTGGCGAAATTTATTTACTATGCAGACAAGCTTCGAACATCTATTTCGTAAATTTAAACATTATAAAGATTTTAATCACTGGTGCCAATTTTTCCCAGTCTTTGTAAACATGCCATACTTATTTGTATTGTATTTTTGCTAAAAACACTGTGTGTGTTTAAAGCAAAATTAAATATAGTAGTAGTAGTCGTAGAATTGCCATTAAAGGCTACCAAGCTAGGCAATTGATTTCACCGTAAATTGGAAGAAAATCATTAAATTAACGTGTTTCATAAAAGATCCGCCAAACTCCGTTGTTTTAAAAGTTTTGTTTGCTTTTCTTAACGTCGTTACTTGGAGAATTTTCGAGAAAATAAAGATCGGCAATTTCCGTAAAATCGCCACGGATTGACGTCATACAATGGCTTGACTCCGTCCCCAATCTAGAGCATAAGGTGTCTGACAAAGATAAAGTGTGCGACTTTTCTGTCATATAGCGAAGTCTCAGTTTTTATCCATTTCTCGATCGTAAAAGTAATACAGACAAACTTAAACCGTTCTTTGGCACATTTCTTCACTCACTAACGACATATTCTTTGACTGTTTTAACATTTTTTCTAACATTTACTAAGGATGAATTCCGTGTTTTGAGTATCGATTGGGGAAATCACTTTATGACAGAAAAGTCGGGCATGTATGGCCAGTATGACGTCATAACTTCAAGTCGGAAGTTTAGCGTTTGTTCTTCGGTAAAGATCGGAAAAGACCAAAATATCCGATTTAAAAGACGAAATAAAAATACTTCTAATGTTTGAAAATTGTAGAAACTTTGATATTTGGTTATTAGGAAGGTGTATTTTTCGACACTAGAGTTTAATTTTTCCAATCAGCGGACACTTAAACTTTACACTGGCGATAATTGCAGCAATTCTGGATATTTGCAAAAATTTTGTACCCTTTTTCGCTGCACGATATTGTTTATCGTGAGTTATTGTAACCTGGCTGAGGTCATAGAAATAGTAATTGTGGTGTTATTTGTATAACTGAATGAAAATAGTAAATTTATTATTTTAGAATAATTACGTTTTTACCTTTCATAAGACTATTATGACTGTCTACATTGTTTAGACTAATGACGCACCAAATGTTATGCAAGCCATGTTTTATCAAAAATATTCTAGTACATGTATTTCGAATACTAGCAAAACCAACAAATCGCTGCCTTTCATTCAACATCTCGTAACTACAGCTTAAAATAAGCTGTAGTTACGAGATTTTCGATAAAGAGCGAGGAATTATTGGTTGACAGTACCCTATATCAACACAAAGTAAAAATGAATAAGAGGACGGAGACAACAAATGGGATGTTAATTAAGAAAAGATTGTCCAAATGCAGCAAAGACAAAATTTAGAGAACAGAGAGAACTTATGGTTATCGGCATACTCCTCTTTTGCCTTTTTGTTTTCTAATGCTTTGTCAATAAAGAGTCGAAACAACGGCGTCTTTTAAACATGGTCAAAACCAATTTCACGAATCTAAATTGAATTCCTTCCTAGAAAAGTCTACAACAATATTGGAAACATGCCTTGTGCATTTGATACATTCCAAAGGAGATGTCGTTTGCATATTAAAAGATTATTTAACCAACCTGTTAGATCTAGATCTATGTATCGTAAAGAATTTACTTTGTTATCTCGATCAATTCAGGGGAAACTCCTTCGGATGCATTAAATTTTTCGAATAACTACATAAAGTTTATTGCCCTTTAGGAATATCGGACATATTTTAATAAACTGGTTACCATAGAAACATTTTTTATGATAAAAAAACGTTTATTACCGACGCCCACAAAGTAATCGTTTTTAATATACTTAGGTCATGAAAATACTCAGGCGCCAATAAAAATATACTTTATTTCGCTGCTTTTCAACGAAAACCTCGTAATTGCAGCTTAAAGCTACTATTTCCCAGATTTGGACCCAAAAATTGTAAAATACAAACGAAATGTACACTTTTTAAGCTTTATATGACCTGATTAAATGATTACGAGAAACTATTGAAGCAACGACTCATTTTTTCGCAATTTGATACCAAATTCATGAAGCGATGTCGAAAGTAGGTCAAAACAGTAGGACATGCGACTTTCTTAAATGACGTCACAACATACATACATGATGACGTCATATTGAAATTTAAGTATGAATCTCGTTTGAATCATGCGCATGCGCAACAATTTGAAAATAATTCTAACCCCATCAGTGATGGGGTTGAATTTAGGCTTGGATTCTCCCTAAATTCACCTATCTGTCTTGTAATTTCGGCTCATTCTCTGTCTGAATCGCATATTATCAACCATCCCGAGGTGGTCAACACAAAAGTTTTGCATATTTTTTCAAAAAAATTCATTTTTTGCAATTAGACCATCTGTTACCGTCGCCCTTTAAAACAAGCTTCAGTTACGAGGTTTTCGTTGAAAAGCGACGATTTGCAATCAGAGATGTCACCTTCTAGACCTTTGATCTAAAGACATGTAACGCAAATGAACTAAAACCGAAATAAAAGCCTCGTATAGTCAGCTACCTTTGCAACTGTCGTTACCATGGTGGTTAATCATGTGACTCAGAATTTCAGAAAATAATCAATATTTTGTTAATACTTGACCAATTTGAATTCGGTTTGAAGCAGAGAAGGTGGAAAAATACCTCGAATAAGCTAGACGTTGTTGATTTTTGAAAACTCAACTGATACAAAAGTTATTGAAGATAAACCAAAATGTTGGTTGATATAACTTTTGTATCAGTTGATTTTTTTTTTCAAAAAATAACCACGTCCATCTAATGCGTGACGTCTGTCGAACTTATTTGCTTGAAACCGAATTCAAATCGGTCCCTTATTACTAAAATTATTGAAGATTTTCTGATATTCTGAGTCACGTGATTATCAACCGTGGTTACTATATAGCTTTGCTAATGTTGGTGTTGAAATTATTTCTTTTTTTTTTTCTTTGATGACAATAACTAAGGGTTGATCCCACCTGAACTGTGTATATCAGCTTTTTAGTGGCTTTACCAATACTACATTATTACCCTTTGATATGCCAAGTTTAAAATGAATGCCCAACAAAGCTACATATTAAGACAAAATTATGATAAATTCACGTGAAACTATGGTGCTATTGTTCAAGAAGAAGCATTGAGTGATTAAAGCACATTTGACCATGTACTTTTAGATGTGTATCGTCACTTTTCAACAACAACCTCGAAACTGCAGCTTAGTTTTAGGTTTTTGTTGAAAAGCAGCGATATTCAGTCTATTGAACTATATAACCATAAACGATGTGCTATAAAACACACGATACCGCTTGGGAGTACAATAAACGAGTTTTCTAGGTATCTGTGCTAGACATTGCACCAAAGGGGACTTAGTTAAGTATTTTATGTCCAATTATATATATCTATAAATGGTATCATGATATTATATTTCATGTTCAGGGACCTTTTGTAAGTAATAAGGGGTATCTTATGAAAGTCAATTTTGGAAAATCGTCTTACTAAGCAAAACTTTTGAAATCGACATTGTCGATTCCATTTTAAAAACTGGCTTGCTTTCTGCGCTTTGTGCCATTTACATCGATTCTTTTTTCAATGTACTTGTCATTTATTCAGCGCAAAGCTAACAAAATGCTCTAAAGCTTTAACCCTTTCCCAAATGACAAAAGTTTAGGGCGATCCAATTTGAAAACTCTCGCTGACGACAAAAGAGATGTTGTTAAAGATAGAGTTAGTGCATAATACAGTATGGAAAATATTGAGACAAAGGGAGAAACTGCTGGTTATCAGCAGTTTCTTCTTTTGTCTCAATGTTTTCCCAAGGCTTTTCTATTAGGGACGTGAAAACCAGGTCTTGTTTGGGAAGGGGTTAAGACGTACATCTATTTACCTGCACTTTTATAGGATAGAACAAACTCCATCAAAAGTGAATAGTTACAATCCCTGAAAGGATGCACCAATATACGCAACATGAGTATAACGGCGTCATGCTTTTAAAAGCGCTATGTTTTAAAGATTTCGTATCGCGAAACACATGAGACTTGCTGATGGTGTTTTATAACCAATTATACGCAATCTAATGTAAATGGTACGGTGACCTGTTATGTAATACGCAATGACCAATTTAGAAATGGTGCTAATTAGGACTCAGAAGAATAAACCTATCACACTTGATACAAAGAACAAGCCCAACTACAATACGATCCATACAAACAATAATAAAGTCGACACTCGTTATGTCGACATCGGATAAGTCGAATTTTCGCTTAAGTCGAAGTTCAAATCTGGTCCCGTCCTCATCAATTGACATAATTCTTTCAAAACTAAATGATTTCGAACTAAATATAGCTATTGAAATATGGTAGGAAAAGGATAGAAATTGCTCGACACTATATTTCAATAATAATCGTACTTGATAAGTTTCAAAACGGTCAAATATCAATTTTCTCGAAGCCGAACAAAATCGGATGAGTCTAACTCCGGATATGTCGAGGTATTTTGACGGCCCCTCCGACTTCGACACAACGAGTTTCGACTGTATTTAATGTTTCAGTCCTACCATAAAAATCTGCTTTGGGCATAATAGAAGCTTTGGGAATCAATTTGTGCAGCATAGATAATATAAACAAGGTGCTGTATCTTCATGATACATATATAATCTGAATGTTCACATTTTGTCATTCAATAAATGTTATTTTGTCATTTGCAACACCCTTCTAACTTGGGAACGTGAAAATGACGTTTGAAAAAGTATTAACAAACTATTCCACACAGTGGCGACTCCTTTTGGCGACCCCATTAAATATCGGTTAAGAAATCCTTACGAGAAAGGGCGGAAATACTAAATAATATTGTCTCATTTTCCTCACAGGCATCCCATGTTATGACAGGGAAATTTCTACACGACTTAGCATTGATTTTGTCGTCTGTAACGCCTTTCTGTTTGAACGTTCTTATTGTTGTTTAAGTTTTGTTTGACACAGGAACCAGTCTAGAACATACCCTGTGCTAATGGCTTCAATTACTTGTTTTATATGACATGGTAATGGCATTTATACAAGACATATCCAAAGAAGCAAAATGTTTAGAATATATCAAAATACCCTCAAAAGTCTTAGAACACATATATATAAAGAATCCAAGAAAATATGAATGAAGTATAATTAGGAAACAGTCAACGTGTATAAATTATTAGGCCTACAGTAAAAGTTATACTGTGTTATTTCAATAAAATCGCACATTAAAAAATTATTTAGACGTTTTCAGGTTAATAATGTTAGTTTTGGCTTGACAACGCCATATGCAATTGCACTATCTACTACATGTTTTCGTTAGGAACAGACTGGAGGCAAAATGCGTACCTCAAAATATTTTTGAATCTGTTCAAATTAAATTTGCGTAGATCTACTTTTTCTAAAGGTAAGCAGTGAAAATTTGATAATATCAGACAGTTTTCCCCTGCTCAAAACGTTTGTAGTGAAAACCCTGCGACTATAAAATTCATGGAATTGAAGATAGAAGAATTGAAGATTAAAGATAGAGAACTTATTAGCAATCTTGTAGAAAACTCATTGCTTTTCACAACTAAGTGACAGGTTATTACTACAAATTTAAAATTGACTGAAATTGCTTTTGAAAAATTAATGTCAAAATGAAATTTCTAAGCAAAATGGTTCAAAAGATATCAATTGGCAACAGCAAAACACTGACAAGCTTTTAAAGTAGCATTAAAAGTTCGTTTTGTAAATGTTTTTTAACAGCCTTTACTAGTGTTGTATTTCCTTGTCATAAACTGATTCCAATTTCTATTAAAATGTTAGATGATATCTATGCTTTGTGTGAATTCAATGAAATGGGATTCCAGTTTATCTGCGTGAGACAATTAACCATATGGGAATCGTGAAATAAATAAAACTCTGCAGTGTCTCGGAATTAATTGTATAAACTCTATATAATATATTATCAGCCAGGATCTGGAAAAATGGGTTCCTTATACATGCGACCAACATGGGTCCAGATCAGTATTTTAATCTAGATCCATTTTGTTATCATATAACTTCTTCTGAAGATGTAGCAACTGTAAGTTGGAGGGGTGGAGACTGTTTAGTCTGTATTTGCTCGCAGGCTGCTCAAGAAAAAAACTTCTAAAGATGAAGCAACTGTAAGTTGGAGGGGTGGATACTGTTTAGTCTGTATTTGCTCGCAGGCTGCTCAAGAAAAAAACAGTTGTGACCCGTCAAACTAAAAGGGACCTTGTGGGTTTTGTGAAAAATATCGACCCTAGTCAGTCTGCGCAGTCCGCGCAGCCAGACTAGGGCCGACATTTTTCACTTTTATGTACTTTTCTGAATCTGGAATGTTTTTTTTTCTGTCTTACTACGTATATGTTCATTTTTCACATATGGGATCTGTTTGACCTGCGCTGAGTCTGACAAGTTTATCGAAATGTGGAGTATTTGACTTCTGATAAGGTCCCTTTTAGCGTGACGGGTCACAGTTTTCTAGAATGATGTTAGGGCCTTTTTTAGTTCATAATGATCCATTTAGTTATATACATGTAGAAGATGGCAAGTACAGTTCTGTGAAACTTTGTTCAATAATGATCATGGCTTACACTAGGTTTAATCCATTACTGCACAGTGACCCCTTTTGACTCCCTTACAAGAAAAAGCTTGGGAAAACATTGTGGAAAATAAAGAAATTGCTTGTAACAAGCAATTTCTTCATTTTCCACAATATTTTCTACATCAAAATGTGAATATTTTTCATATTTCATCAACTTGATATTGTCGTCTGAAACAGCTTTCAAATTGGAACAGTCCAAAATATTGTGGTTTGGTAATGGGTTAATTTAACTCCAGCATGCATACTTATTTTGGCTGCACTTGGTCCTAAATGCTATGATAGCATTTTCCAAATCCAGACTCAATTAAATTCACTAAGTAAATGCCGAAGATTCACGAGAATTAAATACAATCCTTATTAAATTACATACTTTCTGTCTATAGTCTAAATATGACAAGTAGTAATTAAAAAATGAATATTAATTCACTAGAAAACGTTTTCAATTTTATTTCCTACAAATATCAATTAAACCCCATAGAAAGTGTGTCAAGTATATAACCGAGAACAGAAAAGTGATTATACTATTTTACACAAGCTTCGTTTCACAAACATTATTAAGCACTAGTAAAGGCAAAAATCAGAAGTAACTCATAAAGTTGAATTGATGATTCCGTTTTCATCTTACTTTACTGAATATACTTTAGAGCCAAGTTACTCTCTTAAGAACAGAGCACATTCTCTCTTCATTCCATTATGATAGAATGATGCTCTGTTCCCGCGGGGTCATTTCACGTCTAATCTCGGGGCCTTGGCGGGATTTCGATATCCAATCGTTGGCTGTACACGAGAAAACAATTTAAAAAGCTGATACAAACTTTCACTGGCTGACGCTTCAAATTACCGGCTTCAGCCAAAAATAGAAGCGACGTAATGTCTACGTAATCAAACAAGATGAAACTGAATGATTTTGATTCGATAATTCAAATGTTACCGGCTTCAGCCAAAAATAGAAGCGACGCAATGTATACGTAATGATCATGCAAGGTAAAGCTGAATGATTTTGATTCGATAATTCAAATGATGTGCTATAATTAGATTATGACGACCAAATAGGCTGTTTGTGTACCAAAAACGACAGAGGTCATATTTGATGGTTAATCAATAGACCTCTGCATGGAGAGTAGAGCCAAGTGTACTTATCATACTTATCATTATATATATATAATAATATTTGTTTACATGCAGATCTAACATCTAATTCTAAAATCATCTCGGTTTAAAGTGACATTTCACATTTATTTCATTTTGTAAAAGCATGTCTTGATGCAAAGATTGTTTATTCTAATACGTAGAAATGCTATCAGTTTTTTTGAAGTTGTTATTTATTAAAAGCAAAAAGGACGCCTTTAAAGTGGAGACAGAAATGACAAATTCTATGTAAATCTGAACTGTTGTCCACAACAATTTGTTTAATTTTAGCACAAAAATATATATTTCTCGTAACCGGTCCAATATTTTGGCTTGAGATTTTCAGAATTTTCCTGAGAAAACATGCTCTTTCAGATATAATAAAAGTAAAATTTATGTAAAAATAATCGTGAAATGTCACTTTAATTGTTACCGTGTTATACGTATAAAGTAGATGCTATTTATCTCTGATAAAGCCATATGCTATCAATTGCTATATTTGGTTTCACTGTTTCATGGTGTACCTTACTCGTTTACAAACGTGACAGATACATAATCATAATTACGAATACATCATGCAATTCAATAAAAAAGACAAAATAGTAAATCCATCACTTACTTTAGATGTCACTAACTCCAATATTGAAATGACCGTACACTCGTGACAGTATTCCTTATATCGAAGACACATGATGACGTCACACAGTGCGCAGAGCATGACTAGTCAATAGGTTAATTGTTCCTAATGTTTCGCCCATTTCCCTCGTGCATTCATGAATGGCAATGATTTTAGTGCTAAAAATAGACTTAGTTTACTGTTATTTATTGATAAACCGTCGGTGTTGTTATAAAATTTCGTAACTACGGCTTGATTCAAGTTTCTATAACAACTCCCCTGAAATACTGTTTGTTTGTCCGAAATTACGCCACTGTTAGCTGGGTAAAATCGTTCCCTATTGGAATTTCGATTTTATCCTGTATGCGGTCTGTATTGAACTTGTAGACCTGTTATTGTTAAAGAGATACAATTGACTGACAATGCACCACATCATTTAGATACAAAGGCGTGATGCCAATACTATGAAAGCAAAACGCCCTCAGCAATGTCAAATACTCCCAAATTCGATACTTTGTTATTTCAATTCATCATTATTTTCGAAACCGCTTCTAGTTCTGTTGAGAATATAATAATTATTTTATAATACAAGTTTCAAATTCACAAGAAGACAAAAGACAAACATGCCCACAAATGATCAAAATAAGCGGAAAGATTGTTTTACTTTCGTGTCGTTTCTTAGAATATAAAATGTAAGTCTTTTTCTTTCCCAACGTCGTATTTCGTTTAACACTAGATCTTTGAGAGAGGAAATGGTGGTAACTCTTGAATTTGTCTTTCTGTGAGATTAAAGGATTTGCAGTGGTGTTTACGAAATACATGTATTTGGGTTTGAAAGAGAAAATAACAGTTCGTATTCTTTGTCTTAAAATCTCTGGTGCTAAATCCATAATATTCCAATCACTTTAGTAGGCGACATTAAGAAAGAGATTCTACACCTTATTCTAAGCTATCTGCTTGTTTTTTAAACGGCATCTGTCAATTTTTGAAGAAAAACAACACCAATACGTTCACAATATGATTAAACGTGAGATTAATTAATGAAGAATACACGTAATGTGACCATTTTGAGATTCATAAAACATCGAATTTTTTTCGAGCGTCGTTGTTACGTATCCGAATCTATTCGGGTGCGGTCGTAAACATTCGGCGGCGGGAACTGACGTCGCGCGAATCTCATTAGGGATAAACTACCTTTATTATACCCGAACGTCCTTTTTCCTCAATATTCTCTAACCATCTGTAGAACAGGTGATGGAGGTTTCATGATTTTGGTATTTTTAGTGAAGAAACAAAACGTTTTTGTTAGTATGTCAGGGAAGTCTCTATCAAAAACAGACAGAATTACGATGATATCTGACCGCAAAATGAACAAACCAGTTAAGAAAACCCTACATGGGCAAAAATCTAGAAAAGGGATCCTTAAAGATTTTTAGAATCAGATTGTTGATGAACCAATTCTATTAATGCGCCATTCAGGTAACTAAAGATTGTAACAGGTAAAGAAGAAGTTATCAGGGAACAATATGGATCCTGATCAGATTGTGCGTATGCAAAGGCTTGTCCAGGTCCATACTTATCTCAATTGCCATTAGATGCCCTTTTTCACCGCCATGTTTATTTGTAGAACATGCCCTGTGTGTATCCGTCGCTCCATCTAAAAAATCATTAACACTTTCCAAGACAATTTATTGTAGATTGCAATCATATAATTATTACAAAAATGCTCAATGGGAAAGTAAAAGAGTACAATTTTAAACATTTCTCTTCTCAGACTTCAGACTGTCAATTTTAGCGTCAATTGGGAGAGAAGCAAAGTAAATATCTGGAAATGAACAACAAAAAACTTGTTTAACCCATTCCAAAACAAGACCTGGTTTCGACGTCCCTAATAGAAAAGGCTTATGAAAACATTGAGACAAAAGAAGAAACTGCTGAGAACCAGCAGTTTCTTTTTTTTTTTTTTTTTTTTTTTTTTTTTTTTTTTTTTTTTCAATATTTTCTGTACCATATTTTACACAAATCATATCTTTAGTAACAAACATTAAGTCATTTTTGGCAGTTTTTGAAGTGGATCACCCTAAAATTTTGTCGTTTGGGAAAGGGTTAATTTGACTTTATCTTGCAGAACACTGTCAGAGTACAGCTCGTCTAACACGTTACTTCAATGTCCAGGCCACTCATTATGTTTACGTATATCATTGGACAAGATAATTTTTATGTAGCCAGAGGTGCGTTCTTTAGAGTGAGAATTTTTAAGATGTCTTAATATGTTTTTGAGACCGAGATTATAAGAATGTGTTCCTAATGTTCCATACTTCATACAAATGACGTCATCATGACGTCATTTGTATGAAGTATGGAGCATTCGGAACTCCGCGGTTTATGAATCATGGAGCTTTCGGAACAACTCGGTCAATTTTCTCCAATATAGATTCTACAGAATTTACCAAGGAGTCTCGAAAGAAGTATAGAGCAATGGTGGCTCGCAGTCATCGTGTTAAAAGTCTTGTTCAAAAGAGTGCTTTATCCTAAAACATCTTAAGAAATCTCAAGATATCTCAAGAAATCTCGCTCTAGAGAACGCACCTCCGGTCTACATTTTGTGATACACAAATGCAGGGATGCACTCTGGAATGAAAAAATAATCGTGAGTTGACCTAAAAATTGCTGAAGCGACGTAAAATCTGCCATAGTCACTCTAACCTGAGACTTGTCTGATATACGGCCATGACTGTTCGTTAAAACCCGTTGTTATGCGACATGCCACGTATTTCTGTTGAATCATTCATTGATCATGAATGCGCTTTTGTTGGTTAAGTTAAGTCATTCTTGGAATGAACCAGGTGTAGCTTTGATAACAAATGACGCAAAACAGTACCTTTTGTCCCCAAAAGGGAACGATTTTATCCAGTTGACCGTGACGAAATTTCGGACAAACAATAGCATTGCCGTAGGTGTTGTTATAGAATCTCGTAACTACAGTCTGATTCAAGCCATATTTACGAGATTTTATAACAACACCGACGGTTTATCCATGATTATAATCCAGTCTATTTTTAGCAAAACATTCATTGCTATTGCCGTTAATGTTCTGTCACTTGCGTGTATCCTGTTCAAAAGGCATTTGTTCTATATTAATCACTTCATGCTTTTCACAATTTGGGAAATATTGGATTGGATGTTTTCTTGGCAATATTTGAAATGGTTGCTTCGTAAATTGTTCATTTTCTCTTATGTCACCCATTTGCGCTTGAATCATCTGTAGGCCTACATGTACACTATTCAAAACTAAATTCAAATTTAGGCCTATTGTCCGAAAAGTTCTGACGGGTCTGAAAAGTTTCTGACTTGAATTTAGTGTACTATCTCCCCTTAAAAATGAAAGTGTCATTAAGATTTTGACTATACACCCTTGAATCTCTAAAAACATATTTGACGGTAAACGTAACATTGTGTTATATATTATGAAGCGAAATAATACGAGGGTTGTCCGGAAAGTTTGTGGACACTGTTTAATATATAAAAATGAGAAAAGAAGACTTTATAACACACACATGGTGTCATTAAACAATATCTTAGAAACAACATTTCAAAATTTGAACAAAATCCCACCATTTTTAACAGAATTATATCTATTTTTGTGAAGAAGGTTGATGCACCCCGGAGCACGTCATGACGTTACGACGTTCATGCGACGAAGAAATAACTTTGCCACGAAGACTTGTGCTGCTTTATTTTCTTCAGAAAACATTCTAAGCACCCTCGTGCACACACTGTTTTTATTTTAAAATGTTTTGTAAGGATTTCGTTAATAATTGTTTTTGACATTTTTCCCCCGATATATCTTACCGTGCTTTGCCTATCGTCATTCACGACGTCACTTTCCAAATTAACATTTCAATCTGTTATAACACTCGATCTTTGAGACCTCGAATCAGCTATTGCTTCCCCGGAAACGTTTGTGACATTTGCAAACGATATAATACTGCATACATGGTCCCTTCGTAGATGAATATATGAATTCCCTGGTCTTTGTAGGCGCTTTCCTAGTTCCTCGCAAAATTTCACAAGAACGCGCTTCTCCACCCAAACGTCCGACGTCGTCATTTTTGACAGATTTCCTTCCATATCAAGCTTCTTTAAATCATCCTCAAATGTCAATTTTTAACGCGACATCATTGAAATCAAAACAATATGGAGTCGGAATGTTAGGTCACATTTTCATACATTTATTATTTTGTTTTCCGCCAATTTCATACGTTAAATCATTTAAAAAACCGACACGAATAGCCAAAAAGCCCAAAATTTGACGTGCTCCAGGTACCCCTATGTAGGGTCGTATTAGGTCATATTGCAAATTAATTGCAAATTAGATATAGTTCTTTTTGCTGGACAAGTACATGATAGATGTTTAGCTTTCATTTGATAAAGATTTTTTCACAAACAAAGTATCATGAAGCAAAATAAATTGTGTGTCCACGAACTTTCAGGACAACCCTCGTAGTTGGCAGTATTCTACTGTTTTAATATTTTGAAAATAGACATGATTTTGGTGATACTGACAACATAAGATATTTTATTAATTGTAAGAAATGCCAAATTTAAAGCCGTTTATGACCATTGGATTCACAAAATTCAAAAAGGGAAAACGGTAAAAAAAAGTTCAAGATTATATGTACTAAGTGCCAAGTTTTCCTACAGATCTATCTGTTGGAAGTGTTTCTACGAATCACAGAACTTTCATGGGCATTTTCATCAGGGTTCTCCGTAGAATAATTTGAAGCTGTAGTGGCAAATTATATAAATATCGGTAAACAATGTAACACATAGCGTTTATTCAAACAATATGGCAATGAAAACATAATGGGAAAAGAAGAAACGTTTTTAAAACCAATTATAATATCTGCAATTGTACAAGTGCATTATCTATCGGTTTTTTATGTAAACTGCTTAAAATCCATCTATTTGGTGACAATTTTGAAGAAATTAAGCTGTGTGGTACTTTTGAAGCTGTAGGGGCATTACACTGATTTACAGGAAGTTGTAGTGGGGCCGATACAGTTTAATGGGCTGGGGAGAACACTGTTCATAATTTCATACCTTTTGTCATCGTCGCAGTCCTCGCTGTTATCATCGTCGTCGCAGTCGGTTTTTTTTTTTTTTTTTTTTTTTTTTTTTTTTTTTTTTTTTTTTTTTTTCGTTTCAGTTTGTTTTGTTTTTGTTTCAAAAAGTGTTTTTCGAAAATTTAGGAATCCATTTGTGACGTGACGTAACATTGTATCAGCCACTACTCAAGTGCCAAATTACTACGAACACTCTCTTCCTATTATTTCCCCGATAATTATTTTTACGCACTTTTATGCTTTAAATACATAACATGACCTGATTTTACGAGAAATGACGACAACCCATTAACCGAATGACATAGTTTTGTTTGAGGTCATACTTAACCTTTAAAATGCAATAGAACAACGTAGAATGCAATAACTTATATAGGACTAGCAATGAAAGTTACACCCAGTGCTTGATGTGAGGTATTGGGATTGGTATGTTGTCCGGCGTCCCTTGTTGTCAAAGTCGTGAAGAATAACCCCGGATTGGCTAATTTTGAGCTTTGGCGATTTCAAAACGTTATAGTCCATGTTAGTCTGCACCATCTACTTACAAAAGCGTACTTGCACCTCCGCAATTGACAAAAGGTTCGACCTCTCTAAATGAAAAAAATGTCAAAGACGTCAAATTATTTTGTTGTTATTCAGTAATATCTTAACTGTTCTCTCAATTCTTTGTAAATGTTTCTCTTAACCCTTTCCAAAACAAGACCTGGTTTTGACGTCTCTAATAGAAAAGGCTTGGGAAAACATTGAAACAAAAGAAGAAACTGCTGATAACCAGCAGTTTCTCCTTTTGTCTCAATATTTTCTGTGTCATATTTTACACAAATCTTATTTTAAACAAGTGCATGTCGGATTGCTATGCAATACAGGAGTCCCCCACCGGATAACAAAAAATCCTTTCTTATAATATATCTCCTACTTACTAGATCTATAACTGTATACAAAATTTGAAGTTGCTAGCACATTAGGTTTTGGACAAAATGTCCCAAACAAAAATATAAGGGTAAAAACAACCAAGGGCAATAACTCCAAAAGTGGGCGGAGAAGAATGATTCTTGTACATGCCACTTGTCCTCAATGAGATCTATAAGTGTACCAAGTTTGAAGTTGCTAGCACTGATGGTTTAGAAGATATGTTCCGAACAAAAATGTAAAGGTAAAAACAACAAAGGGCAATAACTCAAAAAGTGGGTGTGGCAGAGTAACAGTTCTTAAACATGACACTTGTCCTCAATGAGATCTATAAGTGTACAAAGTTTGAAGTTGCTAGCACTTTTAGTTTAGGAGATATGATCCGGACAAGAATGTAAGACTAAAAACAAAAAAGGGCAATAACTCAAAAAGTGGACATGGCAGAGTAACAGTTCTTGTACATGACACTTGTCTTCGATAAGATCTATCAGTGTACAAAGTTTGAAGTTGCTAGCACTTATGATTTAGGAGATATATTCCGGACAAAAATGCAAGGGTAAAAACAACAAAGGGCAATAACTCAAAAAGTGGGCGTGGCAGAATAACAGTTCTTGTACATGACACTTGTCCTCAATGAGATCTATAAGTGTAATAAGTTTGAAGTTGCTAGCACTTATGATTTAGGAGATATGATCCGGACAAGAATGTAAGGCTACAAACAACAATGGGCAATAACTCAAAAAGTGGGCGTGACAGAGTTATGGTTCTTAAACATGACACTTTTCCTTAATGAGATCTATAAGTGTACAAAGTTTGAAGTTGCTAGCACACATAATTTAGGAGATACGTTCCGGACAATAATGTAAGGGTAAAAACAACAAAGGGCAATAACTCAAAAAGTGGGGTGGCACGGTTCTTGAAGATGACACTTCTCCTCAATGAGATCTATAAGTGTACCAAGTTTGAAGTTGTTAGCACATATGGTTTAGAAGATATAGCCCGGACAAAAGTGTGACGGACAGACGGACGGACAGACAGACGGAATCGAGCAAACCTATAGTCCCCCAACCGGTAACCGGTGGGGGACTAATAACATCTATTTCGTCATTTGTGGCAGTTTTTAAAGTGGGTCACTCTAAAATTTTGGCGTTTGGGAAAGGGTTAAAGGGACATCAAAACATGGACTGTAATCTAAATATTTAAAGATTTAGAGTTTATTATATGAAATGAATGCTGGTAAATTCAAATTTGGGGTTGTGTCTCGTATTTTATTTAGGAAGAATACCCGTAATGTGGCCATTGTGAGATTCATAAAACATTGTATTTTTCCGAACTGCTAAGTTAGGCCTACGTATCCGAACTTATTTGGGCGCAGTCGTAAACATTCAACAGTGAATAGTTCCACCGCTGTTTTCGACGTCGCCCGAATAACTCCATCTTCGCTAACCAAGTTTGAACCAACCCACGTTTGTATTTACCCCTTGTGGAATTAGTCCGATTTTGTTGAAATCGCGAAACGCCGCCTAGCGGTTGTCCTGCTGGTTGTTACGGAGAAGCAACGAATCAAACGTCGTGTTCTAAACGCATTTGACCTTATTTCGTGTATTATTGATGACGGCTTAACGCGCGTTCTCTTTCACGTTCAATGGCATACGGATTGGGTAAAAGTCGCAAGTACAATAGTTGGTCGAATAAAAGTAGAAAAATTCTGTTTATTCCACAGGAATTCTTAGGAAAATTCGCTAATCTTCGCATTTTTCAGTTGCAAATGCAATGTCTTTTCCCACCTGTTGTAACGAATTCTTTACTCATAGCAAATATATTTATCCATCAATCTGAAAATGCATTCCAGGACACCAAGAAAATCAGACTAAATACGCCAAGAGTGAATACAGAAACGACGTTACGTCGTAGATTTCACCCTTGGCTTGCGAAGATGAAATAACTCTGACGTCGCACGAATCTCATTGGGGGTAGACTACCTTAATTTGTAAAATCAGCCCTCCTTGCCCTGTATTGCATTTTGCTTTTCTGGGCGACTGACATTCTTTGCTGACCGAGTACATGTATACATAGAAAACACAAAGATGCCCGACGTCTTAACCTTTCCATAACGGCACAAAATTAAATACTTCAATCCGAAAGCTGCTGAAGACAATAAAATAAATATTGATAAACACAGGATTTGTTTACGATATAGGAAAATAAATATTGATGCAAATGAAGAAAAGACTAGTATAAGCATCTCCGTCTTTTGTCTCAAGCTGTTCTTTATTGGCGACTTCAATACCAGTGCTTTTTGTTAAAAGAATTAAAGCAATACTTCTGTACAATTCTACCATCGACCACGACAGACAGTTCCAGTGTCTCAATAATGAAGCTCATTGAACACGTTTTGAAACTTTTGACCTTCATCAATTCCAGACACGCATGTGTAGTACGACCGTCCCCAGCCGTCATCATCAATTTCATTCAAAATGATCGTTAGAACAGCTAGGATCCAGCATCAGATTCTTTTTGGTTTTGCTGACTACAGTCCTGTGTCTTTTAACGTCAAATAATTTTTTGTTCTTTATCACTTTTACTGGCATATCTCAATATGCATAGACTAGAGTATCCGTCTGTAGGCTATTCGTCTGTTTTTGTAATGCCTCATTAAACGACAGCGGCTGACCTTTTCTTTGAGAAAGAGTAGAGAAAACATAGATAGGGCCTATATATTTTTAAACAGCAGCATTTTCTGTATATTCTTGCGTTACATTAACTGGTCACAGTACCATGCGCGATGTCTGTGAATTAAATACAGATACATCAATATGTTAGATACAAGGGGCGCTCAATAAAAAGTGGCATTTAAAAATCGGATTTTAGGGAGACATCGTCCTGTATCCGAACCTATTCGGCCGCGGTCGTAAACAATGTTTTTGACTTCGCCCGAATGTCATTAGGGGTTGACTACCGTAAAATGGGTAAAGCGGACCTGAATGATGGTTCCCGTCCAGGCTAGATAGCTAAACGAAAGAAAATGTTGTTACAATCCCCGATGTGATCAAACAAGACACTCGAAACACTTTGTATGAAGTTGTTGAGTAAGTAAATGTTTTTCCATGTTTTTTTCTTCAGGGGACAGTTTATACATTTTGACGAAAAAGTTCACGCCCGTTCTGAGCAGGGCTTTAGAGGCATGTGTCTAATCTATGACAACGAAATTGTCCACGTATGTCTGTCCTCTTGTCGAAGACCTTCTGAAAGAAGTACATGTTATACATGTTATGCAGATTCCCGTTCACCATATTCGCCTGACTTAAAGGGATATTCCAATTTCATTTTTTAAAAGTATGTCTTGATGCAAAGATTGATTATTCTAATGCGTAGAAATGCTATCAGTTTTTGGAAGCAAATTTTGCAAAATTTGCTTCTCTTTGCAGCCACCTGTCTCTGCACTTTACCATTCATTGCATACCTCACAGCATCTTCCGGTCCTCACTATAAATAATTCTATCAAAAGCAAAGATTAGTGAGGTAACAGTCATTCGAACATTCAATATGTAAGTCTGAAGTTATGTGTAGATACTGAATTGTGTGACTGAAAATGAAACAATCAATTAATCATGTCTCTTAGAGAAGAAAAGATAGACGTAGTAATTTGCTTTATTATGGTTCAAATGTCAGTACAATGGCCTTCCTTGTAAATGGGTCAGTCAAGTTTACTCAACTATGAAACATATTCAAAGCTTACACAAACGATTAATATGAATGAAGTTGTTCTAAAAATAGACACAACTCCAGCATGGAATCAAAGTATTCAAGGTATTCTGAATAATCAAAGTACCTAATCAATGTGCTCTACGAATCAAAGTATTAAATGTATTCAAATGGATAATCAAAGTACCTAATCAAAGTATTCTACTTCTAGACAGGCATACATTATTGACAAATTTGCTTCCCAACAGTACTTTCAGTACTTTGATTTAAGTTGTTATTTATACGCGAAAAATACGTCTTTAAAATTGAGACAGAAATAACAAATCCCATATAAATCTGAACTGTTGTCCACAACAAATTGTTTAGTTTTAGCACAACAATATATATTTCTCGTAAACGGTTCAATAATTTGGCTTGAATTTTTTAGAATTTTCATAAGAAAATTTGCTCTTTCAGATAAAAATAAAGGTAAAATTCATAAAAACAAAATATATATGCGAAATGTCACTTTAAGTCCATGTGACCGTGTGTGTTTTTCTCTCTCTTCAGTTCGATGAAATAAAATCCTCCTCAGATGTCGGAGTATGTCCCAGTGTACCTTACATGTAGATCGAGCTCCTTTCTGGTGGTGCTCAAGATCAGGCATATTTATGAGCATTTGGAGTTATGATCCAAAGGTTTCAAAATCATTTGATGTCAGAGGGGGGTGTTGTTGGGGTACTTCGAAAGGGTTGAAATTTGATGAATGGCGGCATATATGCCCTTTCTAGAACCACTGCTCCAAAATTAATTGAACGTCCCTGTTTGAAACATGGTTTAAGCTTACAAACTGAGAATGAAATGAATAGCCAGATGCGAAATTTGAAAAGTGCCAGTAATTCCTAAATTGTGTTACATTTCCAATCCAAATACAAACATAAGCATTTTGTATGGTTCAGAAATTTGAATTAATGCATACTTATGGAAACATTTGACAAACATTTTCAAAATTACCCCCCCCCCCTTGCATATGAATATAGAGTAAAATAATATTTGTAAATTATTTTCTTCTTGAAGCATAATCTTGAAATCCGGCACGGTGAATCAACTGATGTGAAGTGTATTTACAAGTATGTGTAATTTGATGCATTTCGCATGGCTAGAAAGTGGTGTTTTCATTCTCAGTTCGTAAACCTTAAGTTCTTTCCGATGCTTTATATTAACTTATGCAAAACGTATGTAGTCCAATGTCAAGTTTAAAACACTTTCCCGAACAAATCTGCTTTTGAAATGCCTGTAAAAGAAGGCCAATAAGAGAATGGTTCGAACAGCATTGAGCGAAATTAAAAAAAACTGATAATGAGCATTTTCCCCTTTCCCTCAATATTTTATATGGTTTAGCATACATTATACCACTTCTGACATCAATTATTTTGTCCTTAGGAACAAATTACTAATATACCGTTCTGGAAATTGTTAATCAACCTAGATAGTGTTAATCAACCCGGAAAAGCAGGAACGCATCTACAGTCCTATTGTCTGAGTATATTCTCAAAATATCCAGTTACCCCATTATCAAACGGCAAAATTTTGGACTGGTCCATATTCAAATATGTTGCATACAAAAATTTCAAATGATTTTTTATCTCTTTGGGCAGAAAACAACGTGGGAAATGAAGAAATTGCTTGTCACAAGCAATTTCTTCATTTTCCACAATGTTTTCCAAAGCTTTTATGTTCTGGGTAGTCAAAAGCAGTCAGTGTATGGGAATGGGTTAATTTTTTACCGGAATAGCATTTCTCGTCGTCGAGAATTTCAGACGCTTCTGCACATAGCTCAAAGAACGCACGTAAATGAACCGCGTTTGTATGTCAGGAGGTCATTGACTTTGGGGTCACAAAGTAATTAGAAACTTTAAGCATGCGACATTGACGTAATGTAAAATCGCAAAATAGCACATATCGTCGGAGTAATTGCAAAACATCGTATCTACAGCTTGAGTTAAGCTGCAGATACGAGATTTTGCAATAACACTGGCGATATGTGTTCTTCAAAAAAGTGCAGCACGTATTTGGTGCATCAATTCATGCATGGAATGAGAGAAAGGATGAACAGACGGCATTGTAGAGGGAATAAAGCGCATTCCAACCAATATAACAAGAGGCAAATGACAATTCAAAATGTTTGTTTGTGATATTTCTGCAATTTGTAAATCAATTGATTGATTTACTTTTATAAGCATTTCTCTTTCTGTGGTCACAATTTCAAAAGCAATTACAGTACTAAGGTTTATAGACCCTGAATAAAATCAGTACTTTCTAGTCGTACAAAATGCATCAAACTACACACACTTGCAAATACACTTCACGTAAGTTGATTCACCGTGTCGGATTTCAAGATTAATATGCTACAAGAAGAAAATAATTTACAAATATGATCTTACTCTATATACATATGAAAGGGAGGTAATTCTGAACATTTTTGTCAAATATTTCCATAAGTATGCATCGATTCAAAATTCTAAGCCGTACAAAATGCTTATGTTTGTATTTGGAATGCAAATGTAACACAGGAATTATTTGCACATTTCAAATTTCGCCTCTAGCTCTTTGGTGTTTTTGAGGAGTTGGATACCCTAAAATGTATATATTTTGTAGGGAAACATAATCTTGCAAAGATGTGAAAGTATTGACTCTTTAAAGTAACATTTCATTCCCAAACAATTTCGTTTTTACACGCATTTTTATGCCAATACTGGTTACTCTTATGCGTTCAAATACGAACTGTGGTCAACAACAATTGATTTTAATTTCCAGGAAAATGTATTTCTTGCAAACGGCGCAATACTTTGACTTAAAAATTTCAGAATTTTCATAAGAAAAAGTGAAATTTATGCGAAAATGATTATGAAATGTCTTATAATTTAGGTTTAAAGAAAATAGACTTCTACATTGTTCACGCTGTAAAGACATGCAAACAAAGCGGCATGTGGTTATTCTAATTAAGATTCCATTTATGCAGTCTTGATACTAGTAATCAGAACCTTTCTTGCGGTTTTTGTGGTTTTGTCTGGACTGTTTCACATTACGATCACGAGGTTTGTTTCGTAATGCCGCTGAATTAACCCTATCCTAAAAAGATCCAGTTTTGACTCCCTAAAAGAAGAATGTTCGGAAAAGATTGAGGAAACAGAAATAATGCTGATATCAATAATTTCTCTATTTATTATATGTGTGCTTTATTACACACTTATCCTATCTTCAGTATTTTGATGTCTGTGTTGAGCCATTACCAACCTAAATCCTATTTTTGGGAAAAGGATACGTGGAGCTTTGTGTAAACGATCAATTCCAAAGGATAGAAGGTTTGATAACTGGTCAGCATGTAATCTTATGCATTTTTATATTAAAATAAAGCATAAAGCACAGTTATTATTCTTGAATTAAAACCTAAATCTCGAGTCCTCAAAAAGTAAAAGGGGGTTGACATTTTTAATTTTCTTCGCAGAAGAAAATTACTTCATATCATGGATCATCTATATTACATGCATGATTAACCAGAGCAAAAGGAATGCACTTTAATCGGAATACAATTCGTCCAAAATCATTTTCGAAACTTACAAACATGAAAACACCACAAAATTTCATTTGCAGAATGTGAGTGCAAAATTTAACTTTTAAAAAAAAAATCAGAGAAAGGATTCGAAAACTCCCCAGTTCTTCTGCATGACTTCCTTACATTGCGGTTTTGTGGTTCGTCTAGGCATTCACGTATCGCTGCTTCGAACTCTAGTTCACTGGGTTAATGCTGGGTTAATGTCGTAATTCATTTCTATTTTGTGACACATGAACTAGTGAAATCACCAACCAACCCACAATTATGCAATGCCAGTCAGTACTTTGAACAAAAGCACTGTAATTGTCTATTATATCATGCAATACTTTGTGGTCTTAGTATACGTAATCGAGCGAAAGATGTCGATCTGGCAACCGTCGGAAATAGAAAGCCTTCTTTTTGGAACAGTTCATCTCTTATATATCGTCGCTTTTCTTCGAACACACCGTCATGGCAACTTAAAACAATACTTTGCGGAAAAGCAGAAAGTGATCAATCATGTTAAAAATCGACCATCTGGGGGAGTGTGAAAAATATCGACGCAAGTCAGTCGGCACGAACTGCAAACACGTCAACATTGATCGTAACTTTTCACTCCAAGGTAGTTTTTTGGATCTGTGTTGTTTTCCTATCTTACTATATATATGTTAATTTTCAAAATACGACGTCTGGTTGCCCGCCTGCTAAGCTGTTTCTCTAAGTTTGGTTTTATGGACTTCCTAGAAGATCCCATCTAGCGTAACGTTTGTACGAGTATTTACCTTTCTATTGAACTCGTTTAAACCGTTTGGTTCCGGCTTGTTTGAGGATATTTATCGAGAAATTTAGCCCTGTTAGTCAAAGAAAGTAGTTTAATATATTTTGATGACAACACGGAGGTGAATGTAGAAGGAGACTAAATCGAAGTCATTAATAAAAAGTCGTTCACTGGGTCATTCTTTCTCCTATATGTCTTAAGCCTTTCCCAACCAAGACCTTGTTTTGACGTCCCTAATAGAAAAGGCTTGGGAAAACATTGAGGAAAAAAAGAAAATGCTGATAATCTGCATTTTCTCCTTTTGACTAAATATTTTCTGACCTATTTTGCACACAAATGGTTTTATTTACTTACATTTAATTAGTCATATGCAGCAGCTTTCAGATTTGACTACCCGAAAATTTTGTCGTTTGGGAAAGGGTTAAACAGACAAGAGCCAGGATCTGGAAATACGTTCCTTTTAGCAATTAAGACAGCTATGTTTCAAGATCAGGCTGTGCCTAGGTGCAGTCTGACCTGGATCCATGTGATTATCATATGGTTAAATTGCTATAGATATTGATGAAGCTATTGGATAACAACATGGTTCCTGATCAGACTGCGTGTATACATACGCAGGCTGATCTCGAACTTTGTTGGACTCAAAAGCCCTAAAGGACGTTTATTTCAGATCCTGGTTCAGATTATTATCTTATTTCTGATGTTTTTACAACAATAGGGATGGTTTCAATCAATTTTCCGGTTAAAGGCAGATCTGGGATTATCATCGAAAGACCTAAGACCTATTTTCACTTTGTTCCATTTTAGGAAAGTGACCATAAAGCGGATAAAAAGAACCCGGAAAACCGGATACGCTATAGACGTACATATGACGTCATGTCACGTTATATTTAACAACAGTTTTCCTGTTTTAAACGGAAGAAAAATAAACCCGACAAAGCTATGCAATCACATCTTTCGTCTGGGATTGTTTGTGGCTTTAAAAAAAAGCAATTAATAAGCAATTATAGTTACGCTGACAGTTTCCTTTTGGAGACTTTTTGTTTCGGTATTTACTGCTGAATCTCCCTGACATTTTTGGACACAAGTGAATACCGGTATCTTGTACGAATTCCCCAAAATAGATTACCTAGGAATATTTATGTAAGTGTACTTGCCAGTAAAACAAATGAGATATTTTATATTTTATCTGGGTCAGTTTTTGGATTGAATTATAGATCGATACAGCCCAAACCCGGTGTTAACCCACGGTAACATCTTACAGGCAGTAAAAAGATGTCATCTTCGATGGCCTTTTCTTCAAAGAAATCAAATTGACGTTTTCAAGATTCCGAAATCGATTAAAATCGAAAATGATGCCACGAGGACACCACATTGTAGAACCATGTATTTGCAAGTAATTGTCATCACATAAAAAGTATGTATATTTATAACAAGATAGTTGACGGACTAAAAATAACCAATCTTTTGTTTTCCCATGGTTACTGAAGGTTACCCCAAACTGGTGCCTGTCATATGTTACAGGGTGTACTATAAGTAAACACCAGACATTAGGCCTATTCAGATTGAATAAATATGAGATGGCGTTTGGAAAAAGGGGTTCACAACCTTTGCGGAAGGGTGAAGCACACTCCCTGATTGTTGTAAAATATCTGAATATCTTGTATTTCATAAATAAGGTTGTCTCAAAATATTTTTAATATATCAGAGCAAAAGATAAGTACATGTATGGGTAAAGGCGTCCTAAATTTGTTATTTGATTTCCAAACCCTATTGTGTTGGTAGTCTTTAGAATCGTACCGATGAGACGATTCTAAAGAGTACCCTCACCATAGGATTTGATGATTTTTGAAATATATTTTACATTTGAAAAGCCATTACCCCCTCTAGCCTTTAGCTCCGTTATTGTGTAGTTGACAGCAAAACAATACGATACTGTTATCCGGGTCTGCTGGGAATCGAATTATAGACATGTCCTGTCTAGGTATGGTAATTTAGTGCGTATGTCGGAGTGCCAAACTATGGCATTCCGTTTCAAAGAATCCAAATGTGCTCTAGAAAGGTTTCTTTCCTTAAACTTGTCAAATAAAGTCTTTATTTATTGCTCTATGATTATACTCGTACTTCGTATAAATATTGTTATATAAATCTATTTTAATTGGCATGCGTGTACCATATTGAAAAAAAAAACAAAAACAAACAAATGTTAAAGGGACATAAAATTCTAATTTCATTTTTTAAAAGTATGTCTTGATGCAAAGTTTCGTTATTCTAATGGGTATAAATGAATCAGATTTTTGACGTTGTTATTTATAAGCGAAAAGTATGCCTTTAAAGTTGAGACAGAAATGGCAAATTGCATATAAATCCGAATTGTTGTGGACAACAATTTGATAAATTTAAGCACAAAAATATATATTTCTCGTAAACGGCACACTATTTTGGTTTGAAATTTTCAGAATTTTCATAAGAAGATATGCTGTTTCAGATAAAAATAAAAGTAAACTTTATGAAAAAAATATCTTAAAATGTCACTTTAATTCATAATCTAGTTTTATTTTTCCTAAACGTAGGCCGCAACATGACAAAAATCTTATTTTTACCCTTGAATAACATTGTAAGTATAGGCCATTTCTTTAAAAGTGTGCCTCCCAAGCAACGTTCGTATGTATACATGTACGGACCTGAACTTCATTTGAAGACTCCTAAATAAAGAATTTAACAGAAAAAACTCGTAAACAAGCTGCAATTACGAGATTCTTTATGAAAAGCATCGATGTACTTTACTTGATCATATTTCACCATGGAACATAATGATCTGTGAAAACAATGTAGATTGTAAATTCTGTAAGGGTCCCTTTTCCAGATCGGGGTTATTATTTCTATTTTGTGCGATAATATTGACTTAAACTATATCGAATAGGAAATGTCCCACTGACCTAGTGTCTAAAGTTTAGATAATATGGAAATTATGTCATTTTAAACCATTATGATAAGTCGCCTGAATGCAATCTGATCAGGGGCAGTGTTCCAGACCTCATATAACAGACAGTTGTGTCAATAATACAAAGAATACTTAACTTGGACAAAACATTCCCATTCCATTTTTAAAGTAGGCCTATGTATTGATGCCAATATTGGTTATTCTAATGCGTTTAAATGCTATCAATTTGTTTCTAAATTGTTGCTGATAAGCAAAGGAAATTCATTTAATGTTGAGACAAAAATGACAATTTCCATTTACATTTGAACTTCTGTACACATCAATTAGGTAAATTGTAAGAAAAAAATCTGCGCAATACTTTTGTTTCAAATTTTCTGAGTTGTCATAAGAAAATATGCTCTTTCGGATAAAAATTAAACTAAAATAATTATGAGAAATACAAGTGAAATGTCTCGGTTGTATCGAAATTTTGTTGTCCCTCCAATTTCTCTTTCCTCCTTTTTTCACAATTTCTGATAACTTTGACGCCATTTTCCGCAACTTCCTCGTTTGGTGAGCTAAAATTAGATTTACGAGAGTATTATGCAATAGATATTGCATACGGCAAAACCAATCCATTCACAAAATAGGGCGAAACAAAACCGCAATTATGCGGAAACGATAGGCCTTCCGCGATGCATTAATGCGCAATTCGAGGATTGCTTGTCCCCTTTCCAACGACAGGGTGGCCCTCTTCAAAGTCTGCTACATATGTCAATATGCAAGTTGATATACATGAGATTTCTGTATGATATCACAAAAAAATATAGAGACAAAAGGAGAAAATGCTGATTATCATCATTTTCTTCTTTTTCCTGAATGTTTTCTCTTGCTTATTATTCAAGCCAAATCGAAACCTGGTTTTGTGTGGGAAATTTTGATACTCCCAAAAAAGATACCACAAAAACACATTTTGCTGATGACTTTGGTCTTCAACTTTTTCCTTTCCACTTTTTCTCCTGTTCAGCAGTTTTGTCGGAATAGAAAAAAAAGATTTGGAAAACAACATTGCAAAAAAAAAAAAAGAAAATGCTGATCAATATTTAGCATTTTCTCCTTTTGTCTCAATATTCTACGTATATATTCTACGCTATATTAAACATTTACCTATCTTTATCAATATCATTTTTTTATCTGTCGAAGTTTTCATTGTAATATCTTAACATGATTAGTAAAAAAACAAATTTTCGTTAGCTCAAATGATTTAATCATCAGTCTAGTATATTTTCTAATCAATGGGTCATGAAAGGGTCAGTAGAGCGACGAACACAATGAACAATTTTATCACAGAAATTGTCTATGGTATCACATATTGAGGTCATCTAAGTGCAATGTTCGAAGTCGCTTAGGGAAGATCTTTTCTTATGAAAAGGTCAAAGAGAAGTTTGTTCTTCCAGAATATTATATATAGTTCATACGTTGAAAAATAAGACAATTAGAAAATCATTGTTGATATATATTATACATTTCCCAAAAGCCCTGGTTTTAACGCCCAAAACACATGTAGAAAACATTGAGGAAAACAAGTTACGCAATCAAAAACAGTCGTTATACGCAGCACGAGATCAGGGGCGTAGACAGGCGTACTCAGGTACTCATTAGAGTACAATTCTTGGGCAATAATCGAAAAAAATATAAATTGGTCGAAAAATTTCAAGTCAATCAAATGTTACATTTTTTATCTCTCTGGGTAAAAAACATTGAGGGAAATGACGAAATTGCTTGTCACAAGTAATTTCTTTATTTTCCACAATGTTTTCCCAAGAATTTTCTTGTGAGGGAATTCAAAAGCCATAGCCCCAATGTTTTTTAGTATAATGCAATTTCCTCTGACTACGCCTCTGGAGATCATTGTGGACAACAGTTCGGATTTCCATGGAATTTGTCATTTCTGTCTCAATTTTAAAGCCGTATTCTTGCTTATGAATAACAACTTCAAAAAACTGATACCATTTCTACGCATTAGAATAACAAATCTTTGCATCAAGACATACTTTTAAAAAAATGAAATCGGAATGTTATGTCCCTTTAAGAGTTCACAAGTTCATGGGAATTACTTTCTTTTAATATGTGTCCTTCGAATTCCATTTACTATATTTACAGACAGTTCTTCTCACAAACAGCAGAATTGTATAGATCTCTCGTTATCCGATTTTAAAGATGTTGAGAGTGAAAATGAATGTTTTAACAATTTGTGTGCATCATATTTCGGAAAATGCTAGGGCAAAAGTAAACATGTTGGTGATCAGCATTTTCTTCTTTTGTTTCAATTCTTCACATAGCCTCTTATCTGAAAACGCCAAACCAATTGTGGTTTAGAAAAGTGTAAAACAGACGTGTCCTAAAGCTAGTATATCAGTTTTCCTCTATTAAGCACGTCGCCATTTGAATGGCTGCAATCCATAGGAGCATCAGTAATCATTTGTCTTATTGTCGCTTTTCTGTAAAAACCTCGTATCTGCAGCTTGTTTTAAACTGCAGATACGAGGTTTTTGAAGAAGAGCAGCGTTATTTATTTCATATTTACGATGTACTCGTATTATTGTAACGTTACCTTTGTCACACAACATTTAAAATGGACATGTTATTCGAAGAATGGTTCTTGGAAATATTTGAGCTCGATGACGGAAATGAGGTGCATCACGGCCGGGAACCATGAGACACAACAATATTTACAGAAAATCTTTGAATTTTGAGTGAAACAGAGAAGTTCTAGAAATGCAATTGATGTTTAAAAAATCTACTGATACAAACGTTATTGACGGCCGAAAAAGATGTTTATATCTTGAGCGATTTAAAAGATCCGCTAAAAATCCTCGGTGGTTTCCCAATATTCAAATCGGTCACATGTTAACATTGGAGGTGTTCTGCAATCGTCGCCATTTTGGTGTCGTTGGTGGTGTTAGTGCTTCACAGTTTTAGAACTATGTATGTTTATTAAAACTGCAAAAGAAATTGATTACTACCTGATGGCATAGCGGGTGAGTTACCCCACCCACTTTGATTTAATATATTCTCCAAACCAAGAGCTCCGTTCAAGTTGGTACTTTGACTACCTAAGGTCAATATGATAGTGGTCAAATGTGACAAAAAGGAAGAAAATCGGACAAAGTTACGGAAATGGCATTATTGACACTGTCAGTTTCTAAGCGTTTCTTTAAAATTCTACGTTTTGTTTACACCGAGGGGGTCAGGGCCTAATGCAAGAGCTACGTTAAATAATCAAAGTACTGACAGTAAGTGGACTGTTGGGAAGCAAATTTGTAAATAATGTAGGCCTGTCCAGAAGTAGAGTACTTTGATTAGGTGCTTTGATTATCCATTTGAATACCTTGAATACTTTTATTTATAGAGCACATTGATTAGGTACTTTGATTATCCAGAATACATTGAATACTTTGATTCCATGCTGGATTTGCATCTATTTTTAGCACAACTTCATGCATATTAATCGTTTGTGTAAGCTTTGAATATACATGTATTTCATAGTTCAGTAAACTTGACTGACCCATTTACAAGGAAGGCCATTGGACTGATCTTTGAACCATAATAAAGCAAATTACTATGTCGATCTTTTCTTCTCTTAGAGACATGATTAATTGAATGTTTCATTTTCAGTCACACAATTCAATATCTACACATAACTTCAGACTTACATATTGAATGTTCGAATGAATGTTACCTCATTAATCTTTGCTTTTGATAGAACTATTTATAGTGAGGAGGACCGGAAGATGTTGTGTGGTATGCAGAGAATGGTAAAGTGCAGAGACAGGTGGCTGCGAAGAGAAGCAAATTTTGCAAAATGTGCTTCCAAAAACAAAATGTTGAATCATAGAGAGCGAAAGCATTTATCAATACTGCCGCTACTGCGCCCTGCTAATTCAGACTGAACAAATTACTACTCTGCAGTCACTTATTATAAACACGGTGACAATCCATTAGTGTAAAAGCCATAATTATAGACTTTCACCATAGTTGATTTTCAGAATCTCTATCACGTGCAGGCCAGTTTTACAAACGACATTATTGGAACTAAATTGTCGTGTTGCTAAAACCCTTTCCTTTTTTAAAAATTGTTCACTGCGTTATGTACACAGAGGTGACGAAATGCGGCACAGTCACAACGTCACAAATAACGTCTCTAGCAAACCTAACGCTGTTTGTGACTTCGGGGGCTTTGTCACGTTTCGTTAACTATGTATAGTTTTACCATTAACACACATTGATGCCTTTTGACATACTAAACAAACTTAAGTAAGCATTGTTTGTTTTCAGACCAGTGCGACCAAAAAAAGTAAAATTCCATTCACTTGACATTGTCGTCTGCTTTATCTTTGGGTTGGAATAAGTCTAAAAAATTTTTTGACGTCCGGTCGTAGGTTAGTACAGCACAGAAACTGTTGATCCAATCTTTATAATGTGGTAGATTTTTTTTTTTTTTTTTTTTTTTTTTTTTGACACATGGTAGAATTTTTAAACGATTCAAAAGTAACGTAACCTCTTTCTAGAAATTCGCTTGATTCGCTTTATAACTGTTAGTTGCATGCGTGATGTCCACGGACTTTTGGATCGCCCGCCGTTTGTCTACACTCCTCGCATCATTATAAACTATATAGAAAACAATTTCTTACAACAAAAATATGGGCGTGTGAAACTCTGAATTTGCATATTGTTTTATCATTTAAGAGAAATACAATATTCAAGATGACAGTCAAAGATGTAAATTAGACATGAACGTTTCCCCGTGATATATGACAGACCAAGTTTATGCATAACTGTTACTCTGATATTGTGATGCAAGGTTAGATTGTTTGACGTCATGGGAAAATGCATCTTCGCAAACCAAGGGTTCTTCTTCCACCTTTGTTCCTTACGAAGGAACAAAGTGGAGGTAGAACGCTTGGCGTGCGAAGATTGGGAAAATGGGACTTATTTGTTTTAGGTCATTGATTGGTTTGAAGATTTAGAACATGTTTGTCGTTTCTCTCACTTTATTCTACTCTCTTGTCCTCTTGGTAGTTTGAAACGATCGGCACTGTTCCAGAGAAAGTGAATGGAATAGAATAAAACATTATTATCATATATTCAGACATCATCTTATTTTCACACTTCTGTTGATTTCTTTGATTTCTACGATTTTTTTAATAGTTAAGGATTACAAACTATCATTAACTACAAAACACGTCGTTCATCTTTGGGCGTCATTCGTAGCAACGGAAATTGACGAGGGTAAGTCTCGTTAAGGTAGAAGACCCGTAATGGAAAAAACACGTTTTGAAGAATGCCAGTAATTCCTAAACTGTGTTACATTTCCATTCCAAATACAAACATAAGCATTTTGAACCGTTTAGAATTTTGAAATCATGCATAGTTATGAAAATATTTGACGAAAATGTTCAAAATTACCTCCCTTGCATACGAATATAGAGTAAAACGATATTTGTAAATTATTTTCTTCTTGAAGCATAATTTTGAAATCCGGCACGGTGAATCAACTTATGTGAAGTGTATTCACAAGTGTGTATAATTTGATGCATTTCGTATGGCTAGAAAGTGTTGTTTTTCATTATGGAAATTCTACCTTAATTTCCGAAGATCCAGGAAGTGTTGGTATCTAATGATTGGTTGTAATCCTTAAAAGTTATCAAAATCACGTTCCTAACGGAACTGCAATAATCTGTAATCGTGTATGCGACATAATTATTTATCTGATTTATGACAGGAAGTCAACAAATGAGGTGAAATTGTAAACAGCAACACATTTTTATTATCTAATTGCCAATAATCACAATAAAAATCTAATCTATTGATTTGTAGAATTAACTTCGAGAAGGACAATTAAAACGGCGATTCATTTGGGAGATTTTAGTAGCGTGTAACCTAACTGTAGGGCAATCTGAGCCGGAAATCAGCGTCGAGCGTCACAAAGTGCTCCCATGACGCAGTATATTCTAATAGTCGTTTACCGTGACATGTGAAAATAGTATGGTCGTTCTTTTCTTCCTTGTTTTAGACTTGTCCCGTATTGTGTTACATAGTATAAGTTTACGGACCTAAACCATTTCGGCATCTCAGCGTTAATAATGTTTTTAGCTGTACTTACTGCTTCAGAGCACTTCCTCACCAACGTATCATCGACGTTACGCGACAGTTGCAATAAGATGATTGACCCATTTCCATATAAATACCCCATTTGACGCCTCAGTGTGAAACAGTGTGAAAGGACCTCAAGGAATAAATGTTGATTTGACAGACAGCATGCAGGCTATAGGATGTCCGTTGAGAAATGCATGTTACTCCTTTCATGTATGTCCCAATCCCGTAGGAAGCTATTTTATATTGGGTGGACTAAAGCCCCAGTGTCTGAATATTTGGGGGGGGGGGGCTAAATTGGATTTCCCTTAATTTACAGAGTAAAATAAGGAAAATTCGGCATTTTTGGCCAACTTTGGGGGAGCTATGACCACTAGCCCCCCCCCCCTGTTCCTACGTACCTTTGTCCTAATCATTCATTTAATTGATTTGACAGGTACAATTCGAAGTCAAGTAAAACTCAATAAAGAAGCCAATATACAAAAAAAAAACAATAGACTCATTTGTTTGTGCCACGGTCCATATTGCTATGATATTGCCTGCAGGAATATAAACAACACTAACAATATGATTCATTGAATATTCATCAATTTAATCTCAGATACCATCAAATTGTGAATTATACGGGTCACACGGCATCATAGGATGGCAACATTCTAATGCAATATATTATGATGGTTCCAATTGGAACGCTGATGTAGATTACAATATGGATGTTGGATCTATAATTTGTATACAAAATAACTCCAAAAAGAATGATGATGATGATGATGATGATGATGATGATGATGATGATGATGATGATGATGATGATGATGATGATGATGATGATGATGATGATGATGATGATGATGATGATGATGATGATGATCAATTTCCGTACCACGGATGACGTCCAGATATTGACGAGTGTATCTTTCGTTTCCGTTATCAGGGATAACGCTCGAAGATATACGAAGAGTTGGATTCCTAATGATGTACACATAACGCCTAGCGTCGACATAAACAGTGTCAGCTGTATCAAGTTAGCTACGTATTTACGTAATGTGGTCTCGTCATTGTCATAATTACTTCATACATCCATAGAATAATGGTCTAATTACCATGCAGTAAGTGTTAATTAGTATGAAACTTGAACTTGAATTAACAATCCACTCCCAATTCATTTCCTTTTGTAGGCCTGTGCCTGACGATCATTTCGCGTATCTGGCGAGTATGACGAAATACTAAATTAACCATTTCCTAACCAAGACATGGTTTTGACGTCCTAAATAGAAGCTTTGGAAGAAAAATTGGGTCAAAGGATGAAGTCTTACCTCCCTTCGAAACTCAGCGACAACCCACTTTTTCACTCAAGAAAACCTCTATTCCGCCAGATTTTTTGGAAGCATCTGCACAAAAAGTCCTGCAAGTGAAGCAAAAATGTAGTCCTGCAAATAAATCAGAAAGTACACTGAGAGGCAAAAATAAGTATACACCCTGGTTCTCCCGTGTTTTCTGAGAGAAAACGATTAAAAGATTATGAACGACTTTTAAACCTCGCAGAATGTGGTCGTTTATTGATGTAACCTTGTCCGCATATCGGTCTATCTGTTCTTTTTCCATTGCGAATGCGTTTCATATCAAACAGCGTCATCGGAAAAGGGGATTAAATCAATAAATTAATGCAAGCATTCACGTTGACACAACCCTTACATTTATGGACGGATTTGGATAAAATTTTCACAGAAAGTACCTTGTCACTTAGGAATATGCGTACATTTTAATTGCTTTTCCATATTACGATGCGTCACGGCAAAAGGGGGTTGATACAAACAAGTTATCTGACATAACTTCTAAATTTATTGTCAGACTGTGATAAAATGTGCACAGAATGTTCCTAGCTACCTGACTAAGTGTATAGAGTGTCACGTTTCTGTCGAATCATGCTGCGTCATAGAAAAATGGGTCTTATTGCAAAAAAGAGACATATTGATCAAATTCAACCAGCCAGTGAGAATTGTGTTTTAATGTTAGAAAAAATTTAACGTTATGATTTATTGTGATAAAGAATGAAGAAATTAAAAACGGATTAACAGCAATATTTGATGATCCACTAAGTCGCACGTGCAAAGTTTGCAAAATCGGCATGTGGCAACAGTATGGGTAGGCAGGCAATTTTAGCTGAAATTTATTAACACTGTATTATTGGTCTATGGGTAGTTAAGAAATGTACAAAATTTTTAGTCAATATGATGGAAAATAAGCGAGATATTGACAAACAAAAAGTGTATACTTTCTTTTGCCTCTCAGTATATACGCTAGATCTATACTGGCCAAAAGTTCTAACCGGCCACTTTAAAAATGATTATAACTTTCTTGAAAATTATTACATTTTAATAAAATTTGATATGTGAATATTTAAGCACAATGTACGTGGATTTCTATGATAATTTACATTTTTTATCAAATTTGGAAGTGAAATAAAGAAAAAGCTCTAAAAGCTCTAAATCCTAATAGAGCTCGAGATATTACATTTTCAATAATTCAAAGTCCACAAATGGTTAGGTGCAACCCAGACAAAGAAAAAAAATGGAAGATACTGTCTATTCTGTGTGACTTTTGACAACAGAAAAAACAGAAAGTATAGGAGGCATGGTAAAATGATGTTTAACTTCAACCGGCATAACATTCTATCTAGTGAATATGCTAAAAATGGTCTGGTGTGGAAAAACGATGCAACAAATTGATTTTTTTACACATATCCTACATTTTTTAGCTCACCGAGAACCATCATTCTATACTTAAAGCATTTCGAAGAAAAACGTGTTTTAGGTGTTGTTTTTAGGATCCATTTTCCTGCAAACATAAGCTCTTTTATTTTCTTCTAGGGTCATATGCCGCGCACAATTGTCAAACATTTCCATTTTTTCATAGTCTATGTTGTAGCTTAAGATCCATGAGATCAAAATTACCACATTGACAATATTTTGAGTTTTGTGTGAATTTAGAGCTTTTTGAGCTTTTCTGGTGTTGCGCTTTAAATTCAATAAAACAAAAGTAACTTTTCACCAAAATCCTCTGGAAAATTGCTTAAAAATGTACATAGCAAATTTCATGAAAATCCAATCTTCACAGTAAAAGATATCTTTGTTTTTAAAGTGGCCGGTTAGAAGTTTTGACTAGTATATATACTGTGCAAAAATAGTTTAGCACACTCGGAAAATGTTGGTTCCCAGTTAAAAACTATAGCAAAATCTTTAAAAAGAAAACACTACTTTGATTGTGCTTTCATTTTGCTGACGTTTCCTGAAAATTTTGTGTCAAAACTCTAAATCGTTAACTTTATATCTTACGTAAAAGTGCATAGGGATCAGACATCCAAAGTCAGGTAAATTTCAATATCTGATAAATTCACCAGCAGTTGCTTTGATCACCATAAAACGACTTTCAATGCTGCAGACAGGCTTTTTGACTAAACATAGGGGAATTCTATCCCATTCATATTGCAGAGGGCGCTCACAGTCAAGGACGTAAAAGACTTTATGGCTTTCGTTATTCTGGCCTCCCAAACGACATGTACAATGTGATACGTCTGTAAACACTAAATAGGACATCACTCCAATGTCTCCTGGTTCAATAGCACCGTGTCCATACCCACTGACGCATTGCCTGCCGATGCCTCAACGTCATTGACGTAAGGTCTGCAGGCTTTGATGCAAGCTGTACAGGACCTATCCCGGACAGTATAGTCACTAGCTGTAGTGCCTGTGACGTCCCAGAGAAGTCGCTAACTTCCTACTAGACGGACATCTGTTACGTCGTGAAGACGTCACAATGAAGCTATCCTCTTTAAACGTTGTTTTACGCGATCTGTAATGTTAATGTCGATCATTTGCGACCAAACCTGCATCAATTCTGTACCGTAGGCATCTGATTGTCGATTTGTACCTATTGAAATGCAAAGCGACACTTCTAACAGACATGCCTCATTAGAGCATGCTAAGAGCTCTCTGACGTTGTTCTAACGTCATGACTTTTCGCCTTCCAATTATCAATTTCAAAGATATTGTAACGGTTAAATTGATTCTGCTAAAAGATCTGTGCAATCGAGTGTATTTGGACGAGCTAGACAATATCGATGACACTGCACACGTGACGCACGTGACTTTTGATTATCTGGATTTTGTCCAATATTCTGACTGTTCATTCCGCACACGCACTGTATGTGTGATGGTTGTCAATCAAGACAACTTTACAGCATAAAACAGTTTTTATGTAATAATCAGATACTGAAAAAAATAATTTGCTTTAAAACGTGCTAAACTTTTTTGCACAGTATACATGTATATGAAAAGAGCACGTGCAGAAATACTAGCATATCGTCGTTGTTAATGCAAAACCTCGTATCTCGATTTTGGAAAAATTTCAAAGGGGAGGGAAAAAAGTGTAATAACTTTTCCCAAACTGAAATGTTTTGCTTGAAATTTGGACATATTGTTCACATATGATTTGTTATCAATACTGGTCAGTAAAATATTTTAAAACCTGCAAGAATTGTCTGTAACTGGGCAAACAACTTTGTACTTTGAAAATCGCAAGAATCGACATACGAGGTTTTGCATTTACACCGACGATATCAAAGATGACAAGACAAATTTTTGATGCATAGCATCCAAAGTAGCCCAGAATCTTTTGGCCAGCAATAATTCAAAAAAAGTTTCTGCATGGGGTCTACTTGAAAATGATGGGAACAGGCACTAATTACCGATTTTTAGGTCAGATCGAATAAGAACTATGTGTCTAGAATGGGTAAAAGAAATCTTTAAAATTAAGTTTCTGTGATACAAATGTTTAGTCGTGATATATGGCCTTGCTTTATGCATTCGATTTGGCGGACCAGTATGCTATTACAAACGTTGAGACTTTGATAGGTTCAGACCAAATTGGCAGTGGTAATAATGTTTGTTCGTTTGACTAAATTTGTGGACTAAATCATTTAGCAAGTGGCAAGAATCCGACAGTTTCAATTTCAATGAACACGACAAAAACAATCCATGTGTATATCATAGTACAATTGTATACAAATATTAGTAGAAAATAAACATTTCTGAATATATCTGGATTTCTCAGATCCCACATAATTATTTTCTCACTATTATTATATCCCGTATTTCACTTATTAGGGGTGTCATGACGAGATCTATCTTGTTTTGGACATGGTACATTCTGTAACCATAGCTTGAGCAAGACGAAGTAAATAAGTATAGGTCATCCATAAACACTGCTTTTTATACATTGTCTGCTATATATTTTATATCTTTATATTTTACATCAGTTATATTCTTGATGTACCCGGTGGCAAAACAAATTGGCGTGGCAAATGATTTTAAAACATGAAAAAAATACTAAACGACATTCTGTCAGTTTGAATCTACTACATGTTGTGAAGAAGCTTTGAGAGCCAATCATGGGTGGTGATCAGACGGTATGTATGCACTAGCCGATGAGGATCCATGTTTGACTATTTGCTTGCTAATAATGTCAACCTTATGGTCAATCGAGTCATTTTTCCTTAAAGTTCACAATGAGACTTATTTAGCTTTATCGGAGAAATGGAGCTGATGGCGCCGAAATGGAGATAGTTATTACAATAACTTGGTGGTCGTAATATGAATTCACATTTACACACCCTATTACCGGCTTTACTCGGGCCGTTGCAAACCTCGTGCAGCATCATCGATAAATGGCGGGTGTACTGGGTAGGTCATACTTTTTCCATTTTTGTTTTGTGTTATTGCGCTTCTCAGCTATATTTTGTAGTGTACTATGCTGGACATATATTTGAGTAACTACATGTCAAATAGTATCCCAAATATTCCTCAAACAACAAAATCATTCAACAACATAGTCGTAACTTCACATATTTTTAGGTAAAATCCAACTTTCAGTCAATATAATGAGGAAATGATAAGGTGATCGTTAGAATCAATATAACTATTAGAAAAGTCAATCAATTTTCTTACACTATGTAAATTGAGAAAACTTTTAATTGAATTAAGTTCAGACTGACCGATTAAAAATTAAACACTGATGGCGATTTGGCTATCACGAACAGCATATTGAAGCCGTATGATCTGTTTGTCATAGTATAAATTTGTACCTCACCAAACTTTGTTTGACTATAACGATATAACGGAATAGTTGATCGTCTTCTCAAACAAGTAGTTGTTAGATAATATACTAGATTTCCATTTTGTAATAAAATTTCTAACATTCACTTTAGTGTTTTTCTAAAATTTGCATGGAAAGGTGGAGTTTACATAAAAATATGTGAAGTTACGTCTTTATTGTGGAATAATTTTGTTGATTGAGAAATCTTTGGGCTTATATTTGACATGTAGGTACTCAAATTGGGAAAGTATGACCTACCCACTACACCAGCCATTTATCGATGATACTGCACGAGGTTTGCAACGGCCCGAGTGATAGCCGGTAATAGGGTGGGATTTATCTAACGTCAATATCAAATATTTGTAAATGCAGCAAATATTTTGAAAAAAAAGAATTTCAAGCTCGACCAAAAGCAATTTCCATGTCGCTACCGCGACAGAGGCGTCATTCCACGTTTAATCTTGTCGCGTGACCCTTTGAAGCATTCTGGTTTAAACTGATATAATCATTTCCCAAATAGCAAAATTTAAGTTAATTTGAATTAATAAAGATGTTCCACATACCTTGGAAATATTTTGGCAAACAGTAAAAAATGCAGGGGTCCGTATTATCAACGATCGTACGATTTGTTTTTGCGTAATTACTTGAAACAGCAAACCTGATTGGCCCAATCTGATTTCGCGTGCAATCAGATGTTTTGTTACACAGTTTACACAAAATCGTGGTCGCAAGATCGTTGATAATACGGGCCCCTGGTTACCAGCATTTTTTCTTTCGCCTTTATGTTGTCCAAGTCTTTCCTTTATGAAGCTGAAAATCCAAAGTTTGTTTAAAAAAATGTTAAAGGGCTTACATTCACTGACATGAGTATAAAATAATCATACCATAGCATTCGATAAAATACAAAATTAAAGTTTACAGAAACAATCATGGTTTTAATGCTCAATGAATTGCTCATGTTCAGCAGCTGAACGAAAACAAATGAAAAAAATAATTATGTAAAAAATACGAAAAAAAAATCGAGCGCTAGCGAGATTTGAACCCATGACATATAAGCTATAATGAACTCTTGGACCGGTGTCGTAACCACTGTACCACTCAAGCTATAACATATGGTAAAGCTTATAAAAGTTTAATCTATATACACAATTTGGATTTGTCCCTATCGAAATTGAAGTATATGAAACAATAAACAAATTCATATTTTATGCAGTATATTTCCTCGTGAATGTCTTAACATGCATGTCTTAACATATAAAAAAAATATGCTTTTAATTTGATAATCCTTATCGACATACATTTCAACCATTTTCAACAAATAGGTCGAACATTTTGTACAATGGTCGCCTAACAAACTATACACGGGCATATCTCATAGCTCATGGCTCGGCTGCCAATAAAAAAGTAAAGCGTATTTGAAGAATTCATGAAAACTTTCTTGTTGATTTAAAAATATACAAAAAAGAGAAAAAAAAGAATCTAGCGTGAGTGGGTCACGAACCAATAGAACAAAAGTGTTCAGACTTTGGGAAACCTAGCACTCTATCCATTACACCACAGCGGCACTTGTGTCAAATAATACTAAAACAAAATTAAAATATAGTTGTATTCATCAAATGAGATTGGTTATCGCCCCTGAGTTGGTCCATAGAAATAACGAAACACATTAGTAAATACCAAAACACATTTATAGTATCGATTTTAGAATGGATCAGTTCATAGCGAATATATATTACCGTTATTTATTCAACACTTCGTACAAAATTCTATTCTTGCTGTTATTAAGCATAAACAACAATAGTTAACATGATGTGTTATAGTTCTTCGTGTGTTTCGGTATTTCTATGGACCAATCCGGTCACATGATTAAGCGGTTAGTAATTCGTATCTGGGGGAAATTAAAATAGTATACAAATGCAAGTTTTATGCATTGTATTTCCTCGTAAATGGTGTAAGCATATAAAACAAACATGTTGTTAAAATAACAATCATTATCAACGTACAATTTAACCAAATTCAACAAATATGTCGAACAGTGTGTACAATAATCGCCTCCCTAACTCTGCACGTTAATATTTTAAAACCGTTACAAAGGTAGCCCAGCTCAAGGCTGGGCTACCAATAACATTCAATCGTACTGTTTAACACTTTCAATAGCTCTTTCCCTGCAGAGATAAGAATTTATAGAACTTCTTTCTAACTACACTGACATGAATTTTTGATTGAGGTCATTTCATATACCTTTAGTTCTGGTAAAGTATCGCTCTAGTTTGTTTGTAAAAGACACATGTGTGTTTGGTTGGATGTGACAAGGTCTTCCGATCATTAATCGTCATGAATGATGTTTTCCGTTTTTATGAATAAGGCGACTGGTTCACAAATCTCAAATTCCTGGACTGTCGGTGTCTTTTTCTAATCACAAAAATGGCATTTATTGCCCATCGGAGTGAAATATAATTCTAATAACGTCAGTTTCCATCATGTTTTAATGGAAAGTGTGACATCGTCATATCCGAAAGGATTAGTAAAATATTGTACAGTCGACACTCTTTATATCAAACCCGTAATGGACGCATACCTTAACCACAAATGAATTGTTTTTTTTTTTTTTTTTTTTTTTCAGTCCATAAAATATATTCAGCAATAGAAGATGGCAGTGAAGGGGAAAAATGTTCGATTCGAGACAACCTCTCGCTGCCTTTCCTAACATGTTCCAAAAGATGGATCGGATTCATCGTGTTTCTAAGCGAAAGAGAAGCGAGATTTATAAAGAGTGTCAACTGTCAATTGTACAATTGTAAAATACTTTTTAACTTGTAAACTATAATGAATGTGTACATTATGTAGAAGAGAATAAATAAAGGTAAAAAGTCCTTTCCGATTTGACGTCTCTAATATAGAAATGCACGCCTCGGACATATATTGTAACAGAATAGGTACCCCACCCACTAGTTTTCCCTGGCCAGGAATTGAGTCAATTCCTGACCTTGGTCGTTCTACCTTGCAGTAGCTATATTGAGTGATATTTCCTTACTATTGGGTTTATAGACATTTTCTGCACAATCCTAATGCCAGTCTTACCTACCTAACTCTTACAGTCATCCTATTCAGCCCCTTTTATTATTGTTGTATTTTCAGCCATAATGGATTATCTCCCTTTATGCCAAACTAAAAACTACGATATTACCTACATTAAGTGTCTACAGAGTGCATTATATGGTTATAAAGATGCTAATTTGTCTAGAGTTTGTCTTTGCAGAAATGGATTTTCATGGAATTTGGTAGTAAATGTTTAATTCCATTCCTGGCTTTGACCAGTTTGGAAGGAGGGAAAGTTTGAATCCTTTCCACCTTCCTACTTCAGAGGTCCTATTCTCCTTTATCATAGTAATTTGCCTATATTGTAGGGTATCAAAAGTTAGTTCTTTACATGTATTTTCTAATCATTTAAATTGTTATTCCATATATTTTTCATGTTTAGAGTAAATGTAGATCTAGGTGGCAGGATTTGCTCCTGGCAACATGGCCGAAATGGTTAGGAATATTCTTTTTGCAGCCAGGATTCCTGGATTGCCAGGAACATGTTGATTGGCTCAGTGACACCTTCCATTACCTGTGATTGGTTAATGGGGGTGTAATCTAGGTGATCAAAAGTCTATATAAAGGGTTAAATCCTGGCACTAGTTTAGTTTTCACTATCAGAGTCAAAGTTTTACTTCGATGCAGAAATTCTCAACAACTGGATTAAATTAAACATTTCTGAAACTAACCTGTGAATGTCATTATTTACTCATCCATCTGAACAACTAGCCAGGTTGAAGATAGGAATTAGAGAGAACATTGAGAGAACATTGAGTTCCACTTTGTTTACAATATAAAGAAAAAGAAATACATTTTGTAATACCACTTTCTCTTCTTGTTGTATGAATATTTTCTGTGCTACTTAACGCTTTATCGTCTGCAACAGTTTGCAAATTTGAAGAATCGCTCGAGAAAGAACTGAATATCACTTCCGCTAGCTAGGATATCATTCGTAAAAATGTTGCTTTATAAAGCAATAACAAAATAACCATACACACATTTTTTTAAAAGATGTCAAATTGAGAGAGACTGAAAGCTATGAGAAAATGGATATCAGGAATTGTTACATACTAGTGCTGCCGGTCTTGTTTCCATAATTGCTCTTAAAGAAACAAGAATATCAAAAGTCCTGAACATTCATGACAGGGTTTAGCAGTAGCCTAATGTTTGTGATCGCCAATTTCGTCATTTTAACGGATGTATAAAATAAGAAATAAGAAACAATTCTTATTGGTGGAAGTTTAACGTCCACCACTATTACCACACTTTAAAGCTTACCTTTTACACGATGTCCACTTCACAATCCTGTTTTGATCAGAGCTTTGACAGGCTGTAAAGACTAGAATTAGCCTGCACAAACATCTGATATTACCCTACCCTACCTACTTTACACTCAAATATTGTGGCATAAAAAGTTAGACAACCCGATCGAAATGGCACAAAAATTGGCAATTTGCTTGACATAAAATTACGTTAAACGGGATCAGGATTAATACGAAAAAGGAAGAAATAGTGCCAAATAACGTTAAAGTTCGTCTATTTTAATAGATTGTCTATGCCAACTAGCTGAATTTTAACAATGGCGTCATTTGAGCTTGCAATACGACTTGTGGCAAGTGTGAACAGTTCTTTGTTTCTAAAAATCAACTCATGTATTCGGACCAGGTGTATGTGTGTCGGGATTATCACTCGGAATCCTTCCGCGGAGCGATATGTCATCGTTTTGGACCGTTTGGTATATCAAACCAATGCAGATTAATTCGATTAATCTGAAATGGGTATAATCTCTAGGTCAATTTTCGTTTTCGGTTTTATAACGGTACACCATAATGCATCGCGCCTCGAAGGGGTTCCGGTAAATTAATTTTTTAAAATACGATTTTGTGTGGAAAATTCTAGACTTTTTGCAAATGCATATAAAGGGTATTTAGTACAATGTTAAATTTCACATTCTTAGAAATGTTGACCATTGATAATTAGGCTAAAAACAACACTTTTACCGGATTTATATCTTTATATCTTACAATAAGCACCGGCATATATATATGGGCGCAAAGTTTATGTAGGCTAAATTTCATTGGTTAACAAAAACTGGAACTGGGTAAATAAAGAATCTAATTTGGTCAAAATAAATATTTAAAGCTAAGAATTTTGGCAATGACGTCAACTAAAATTTTGTTTAAAACTGTATTTTATGGACCAATATATACGACTTTGGTTTATACATGATATGAAACTATTAGACATCATTTTTGGCAAACTTTTGCTAGAAAATTAAAAGTAAGAATGCCCCCTTTTAGCTAGGCACCCCGCCCTTTTTTAAACAATAAAACTATTTTCAAGGGCACACCTTGCCACAAAGTCCTAGTTTTGACACCCCTAATAGAAATACTATTGAAAATTTTGAGAAGCAAATTAAAACATGACAATGCCACATATTTGCTCGTTACTGCACATTACTGCACATCGACATCAAACATTTCGTCTTCTGTAGCATTAATCTACCTTGCTTCCAGGAACGTCCACCGCCAGTACATCAGTGCTTTGATTCTACAAGTAGATCTAGATGCTATAATACGGATTTGTCCATTCAGAAAGGAAAACATGTGGGTTAAAATATGCAAATCCACACAGCCCGGCATACCATACTCTGAAATACGCGTAGAATCGCATGGGCCAAACAGAAACTTACATTAGACAAGTCTAGACCACTTTGACTAGTAAATGCAGTTTTATCCTAAATAATGCTTAACATCAAAACACGTAGATCCCTTTTGCTCTCATTGACCAAGTAGAATGTATTCAAAGACGTCCTGTCCTGTCACGTGTGGGTTATGTCTGATTACCCTCATTTCCGACACTTCCTTATTGGGAAATGGAAGCGTTAACGCTTTACTTTGCAGCTTTGCAACGAGCCCAAACGCAATAATCCTCTTTACGCTGCTTGGAAGATTTCATCACTGAATGTTTGGTTGAAATACTCTTTCCCAAACGACACTTTAGGATAGTCGGTATTCAAATCTGCTGTAGATTGATGGGTAAATGGATATGTTAACCCTTTCCCAAACGACAGAATTTTAGGACGGTCCTATTCAAAAGCTGCTTAAGACGACACAGTTGATGTTATTAAGGAAGGGATTTGTGTACAATATAACACAGAAAATATTGGGACAAAAGGAGAAACTTCTGGTTATCAGCAGTTTCTTCTTTTGTCTCAATGTTTTCAAAAGCCTTTTTAAATAAGACGTCAAAACCAGGTCTTATTTGGAAAAGGGTTAAGACAGAAATTGTAGATTTGTAGTCTAAATGTTTTCATAGATGTTCCGATGAGTGCCGTCAAGTTCAGGTATTGTTTGAGAAAAGGGTAAACAAGTTCGGATAAAGTTCATGAGACATTTTTACGTTCTTGATTCCTTAAAAGGAACTCTCAGCAAAGAAAGTAATCAGATATAATTCTCGCAAGACATGACAAAACTGTGAATGCATTTATGGTCAAATAAGTGGTTAAATGTTCTACATGTTTTCACGTTTGTGTGGGCACTGAGATTTAATTATATCGCTTATTTGGAAAGGTCTCTAGATTAATTTGTATGTGGGCTTTTTGCCTACTATTTTCTATTTCTAGTGATTTTATTTCTTAATAATTTAGATACATTTTGACCATCATGTTTTGAACGGGAGCAATGATATACTGGAACGAAAATGATCATCGTCGTCGTAATTTGTAGGCAAAAACGAGAATGGTGTGTTTGAGAAACACCAACAGACAGGCGGACGGACATACATACCAACATGACGAATATACAAGCTGACTGCGGGCATTGTTTCCCATCTTTCGATACGGGTACATAAAAATGTGACCTTTGTGGCCTTCTGTATAGATGATGTATTGAATCTGGCTAACCCTTTCCCACACACCCACACAATGAAGGTTTTTGACACCCAGCAAGATAAAGACCTCCGGCAACACTGTGGAATATTACGCATCTAGAAAGTAAATACAATTTGTTCAGAACTAGCAGAATAACGCCTAGTGTGGACAACCTTACTTTTGGGACATCCTGCACTACGTATACTTATATGTAGCAGTTTTTCATTCAGCTTGAGAATGTTTAAAGAGACATTCAATAAATCTTCTATGCTATTATATTTGACTTTAAATTGATCTGAAAGAGCATATTTTTTATGCAAATTCTGAAATTTTCATTTCAAAGTATTTCGCCGTTTTGGAGAATTTTCTCTAAAGCTAAATCAAGTGTGGTAAACTACAATTCAGCTGGTACCCATCCGTATTTATCCCTGGGTCACAGTGTGTTTCAGGAACGGAAACCAGTCTACCATCTCAACTTTTAAGGCGTTTTTTCTGGCTTATCAGCAACAGTTTCAGGCATACAGAAACTAATAGCATTTTAACAAATAATACTAGCCAATATTCGCACCAGAGCATATGCTACACGAGTAAAATCACAATGACATGTCTCTTTAAGCATAGATATTCATATTCAGCCGTATACAACCCCGGAGATTTTGTAGTTGCAAAGACTTCAGATACGAAAGGTCTTCACATTCCCGACTCAACAAGAGGAATTATAATGACATCAATAACAAATTATCACCATTAAACGTGGACATCATTAAACCAGCATTCATGAAAATCTCTCCCAAAATGGAAACATTTACACTCATAAAAATGTCCCTTTGGGATACTTTATTGGTAAATAGCCTTATACACTCCTTCTGAAGCAAGGATACAGCAGTCAGCATCATTATTGCTCAGACGTTTAGCTTCAAGTATCTCCCTTGAGATTAAGTACATTTTTAACAGAGAAATGAGAGCGTTAGTTATTATAAAAAAATAAGTGTTCGGGAGAAATAGGTTGCATTATCATATGTTGTTATTTCTGAGTAACATTTACTAATTTTAGAATCTCTAATTGGAAATTTCAGGCTGATTGAGGTTCTTCTGCACTTCGGGTTTATTGGTCGCAAAAATGGTGTGATTTATTTATGGTTATTTATACGATTAGTCTACCTACCAGTTCTGAAAAAGTGGCTAGAAAACATTTTCGTTGGCATTTTTTGAACATGGAGTTTTGATGTATTATTTGCAAAGTTTAAGGCTTGCCTGATTTGATTAGACCGGTAGTCGCCTCCAGTCGGCCGTATTAAGGTCACAAAACAAGGTCAAAGGTCATTGGGTGCAAAATTCACCTAAGCCCCCTTTAAATGCGTATAACTCTGTCAATTATATGTCTAAATGCACGAAAACGGTTTTAAATGAAAGCCAAATGAATTATCTTGCATATGAAATATAGTTAGTGATACTTTTCTCATTTGCACATTCATTGAAATTTGGCGAAATGTAAAAAAGGACCAAAAATGTGCAAAATCTGAACGTTGTTTAAATGGAAATCATGCTGCATATGAAATATTATTGCGCTTTCAATTACACAAACGCGCTGAAAAATTTCTATAAACCCTAAGCAAAAATTTAAGATCACGTTTGGTAGTAAAATGTCGATATTTCTAAATGCAGGTACAGCCCAAAGTCAGCTGGGGGTCAACATTTGTAACGATCTTTGCTTTTATACAGTGTACATGGCATTTCAACAGTATTGATGGAATTTAAATGATATCATTTCATTTGTCTAGATATTGACCCTGAATAGATAATATTAGTATATACCTGAGAAAATAACATTAAAAACAATTGCTTTCACGGTGAAACTGTTGAAAAATGAGAGTAAAAGTTACCCCACCCACTCAAATAACCAGGGAAATTGGTACAATTTACTTTGGCGCCCAAAAAATTTCAAGAAATGTAATGAATAAATATTAACAATCTAGAACAATTCGTTGATAGTATAAAAAGAAGAAAATCACTAGTTCGGAAATGATTGACATGGTTACATGAAGAACACATAGGCCTGTATACACGTTTAGACTTACTTCGCCTCGCCAGCTATAAATTCAGGTGGGTTACTGTACACTAATAGACCTCAGATTGGAAAGACTGGAGGCACAACTACAATTCATTAGACACAGAAAAGCTTATTCAATAAATAAAAAAAGATGAATGGCGGGGTAAATTGTTACGTTCACGCCCGTAGGAACAGGGGGCTAGGAGGGGGGGCTTAGCTCCCCTTCCCCCCAAAATGGCCAAAATGTCGATTTTTCCTTACTTTACAACGAAGTTTAGCCCCTCCCAATATTCAGAAACAGGGGTTTCAGACCCTCCAATATAAAATTGCTTCTTACGGACCTGACGTGTACATGCAGAAGTAGCAAAAATGGCATTTTCTATTCATTGAAAATCGACAGTCCTTTTGGTCATACAAAACAATAATTTCTGTTTTCATAGGAGCTAAAAAGTAAGTCAATTTCGACAACGAGATATGCGATTAACTACTTGTATCTTCATATTTTTGCTTAACTTCAGAGCGTGTATATAGATCTACAGAACAGAGTGGGAGCAAACACAAAAATTCCAAAATATACAAGTGAGATCTTCAATGATTTAGGCAGGTTTCAGTGAAAATCAGTAGAAAAATGATATATAAAATTAGTACTGTTAATGATACATTAAAGCAACACCCGTCATTCAGTTCTTTCTAGCATTGTGCTATCTTGAAACAGTTGAGCCGGGGCACAGGGGAGAAAAATAAAGAAACTGGTGGATTTTTCTCAATAAGTGGTATTTTACAAAATTAATTTTGATTGCCGTGTCAAAATTTAGATTCAAAACAGCTTTAAAGCTGGTGGGCCCATGGCAATTCTTGTACTAGTAAATCCAACATTTCAATGACATAGTTTGACAAGATTCGAATGGCTAGAACCTTCGTTCAAACATCCTTCCATAGGCCTAAACATTTCACAAGTGAACAAAACTTTTACGGATAAGCCAGATGATCGTTGTTTTATAATCCAAGCACATCGGACAGCTGTTTCAACGATGAATCATTCTTTTAAAAGCAATATAGTCTGTTTCTACGGACGATTCATAAGAACCATTGAAATTATTTGCCAAATGTATTGAATAGCAATTGCCTGTAGTTTATGACGAGTCCTCTTCTTTTTGCAACCATCAAAACTCTGGATGTAGACATCCAGAGATGCGGGAAGGGGGGATTAAGATGATAATTTATTAAATGACTGCTACTGTGGAGGACTTCTATACATCAGGTATCAACAATTGGCAAAATAGATGGAAAAATAGTATAGTATGGAGTTCGAAGAAGTCTAAGTGGAAAACAAAAAAAAAAAAAAAAAAAAAAAAAAAAAAAAAAAAAACACACACACACACACAAATATCTGGTTCTGTCAATGCGAGGCTCAAAACGTTTTGACCCCCCCCCCCCCTTAACACACAATGGCAGAATCATGGTATATACTGTAGGTTACAGTACATACACTTTGACGTGTTTTAATTCTGTGAAACCTATTGATAACATTGTTTGAATATGTCTTAACATGATACTGTATCATAATCAAAGTGCTGAGAGCACTGTAATTGGACGTCTCTGATTGATTGAGCGGGATTGTACATGAACGAAAGATAAATTTTATTCATTCTTCTGTGTTTAATTCTATAAGATCGGTTTCGGACATTCGAAATCGGCTTTAATACCAGAAAACCCTTCTCAGGCTTCAAATTGATTTGATGGCCGTTTCAAGACAACTGATTTGTCGCTATGAATAATCACTATTAATTTGATTACCAAATTCAATTAAGGCCATGCGATTAGCACTTTTGTCTTCTTGTTTCGGTTTACTATGAGTATTGTCGTCAGTTATACTTTTCACTGATTTTATAAAGTACGCTACAAAGCAATTTATTCAAAATGTAAGCCAACGCGCTACATAAATGAAAGCCGCGATAGCTCACTTAGCAGAGCACTCACTTTGTACTCTTTACACATGTTATATCCGGGAGTCCCTGGGTTCGAATTCTACTCAGACATTGTTCTTTTTAATCATCTTTTTTTATACGCCGCCGGAGGCGGACGTATATTGGCGTCATCTTCTCCGTCTGTCCGTCCGTCCATCCGTCCGTCCGTCCGTACGTCCGTCCACTTTTCTTGTCAAAGCAACTCCTCCTAAGTTTCTGGCTGGATCTTCTTGAAACTTGGTCAATGTTATCACCTCAATTGGTAGATGTGCATGAAGGAAGGATTTTATGGTTCGTTGATTTTTGCCAGAGTTATGCCCCTTAAAAACTTAGTCTCTGGGGCTTATTGAAATTGCAGCCTTGTCAATTCAACTCCTCCTAAGTTTCTGGCTGGATCTTAATGAAACTTGGTCAATGTTATCACCTCAATTGGTAGATGTGCATGAAGGAAGAATTTTATGGTTCATTGATTTTTTTCCAGAGTTATGCCCCCTTAAAACTTAGTCTGTGGGGCTTATTGAAATTGCAGCCTTGTCAACGCAAGTCCTCCTACGTTTATGGCTGGATATTAATGACACTTGGTCAATCACCTCAATTGGTAGATTTGCATGAAGGAAGGATTTTATGGTTCATTGATTTTTTTCTAGAGTTATGCCCCCTTAAAACTTAGTCTCTGGGGCTGATTGAAATTGCAGCCTTGTCAACACAACTTCTTCTAAGATTCTGACTGATCCTTATGAAACTTGGTGGATGTTATTACCTTAATTGGTAGATGTGCATGGAGTAAGGATTTTATGGTTCATTGATTTTTGCCTGAGTTATGCCCCCTTCAATCTTAGTCTCTAGGGCTTAATGATATTTCAGTCTCGTGAACGCAATTCCTTCCAGGTTTTTGACTGGATATTTATAAAAACCTTTTTGTGAACACAACTTTTTACAGGTTTTTGTGTGAATATTTATAAATCCTTGTCAATGTCATTTTTTGTTTCAAGTTTTATAAGTGGCGGCGTATATTGTGACCATGGCACTCTTGTTCGACTTCTATCTCCACCATCGTTGGCGAAAAAACGACCGCAGTGATTTAGAATCGATCTTAACACAAATTCAACGAAATAAAGTAATGAAACGCCGATCATTTACATACAATTCCGCTCAATCAATGAGAGGCGTCTAAATATAGTGCTCCAAGCACTTTGATTTTTATTCCTGTTTAGAGTAAAAAAAGAAAAAAACACGGTAGCAGTTTTCCCTGGTTGTGGTTACAAAACAAATTCAATACATACTTTTCCTGAAACAAAATACCAGATGAATTTGAGCACCTAACCATGGATTCTTCATACCAGTACTACCGCAGCATCCTTACATCTACAGATGTGCATAAAAAGAAGAAATTGGGAACGTGCCGTCGGGAAAATGGCAGTGGAGTACAATAAGCAATTTAAATCTTCATATCATTATCAACGAAAATTTGAGAATAGCAATGTCCCTTTCTGTAAACATATTCATACGATCATCCAGGTACCATCTGTTGCAGACCCATTGCTTCATCTTCTTAGCTCAATACACGTAAACGGGTCTCTTAAACGAAATAAATACAGATCGCTGTCACTTAGTCTTATACTAGTAATAATCATTGTTGTCATGATCATCGATCAGTATGTAAATAGGTCATGATACTGTCGAATATCAGTGATACAGATGCTGGAGAAAAAAACTCGTAAGAGCAACTATTTTTCTGAATAGGTGGATTTCACTAGTGTCTCATCTGAGGCTGTTCAGATGGAACCCCGATTTGTCATCGAGTCGAACCCGAGTTGCGAAATGAACTCACTCCCCGATAATCAATTTCAAAACCCTGGTTCCAAAGTACGTCTCGTGGAAACCCCGTTCCTTTACATATGTCAAAGACTTAAACAACAATGATCAAAGAAAAAGAATTTGTCATACACAATACGTGCATTAAATTGGGTAATCATTCTAAAATGTGTGTTTTCAGTAAACACATCAAGAAAAACAAACGTTTTACAGAAGAAATAATCCGAACTGGTTTTGAACCAACGGCGTTCCAAATTTCAAACTGAAAAAAGGTTGCGAGGTTAATCCTTTCCCGTTTGAGCTATCGCTGCTGCTGATGATATAGGGTGTCTGTTTACATTATAACCATAGTGTATGCATGTATCGCTTTCTAAAGATCTTACCCTTTACACAATAAATATTACGAAAGTCAAAAAACTACAAGAAAATGATTAAATCGAAAAAAGATCGTAAAGTTGGTTAAGACGTGGCATGAATTGAATCGGCCAATGAATCTTATAGTATTTGTTAGAGAACACATAGAAAGTAGGAAAAGATACGACAGTTTTCCTGTATGGTCGCAAAATCTATTTTGAATTTTGGTCAACTGGCAATTGAGTCTGAGAAAGGGTTTTTTGGTAATGAAAACCCATTTCGCCTGTCCAAAAGTGGTTATAAGAATTGTACGTCCTTTCGGACGTCCAATTAAAAACGAGAAAGTATGAACGGTTTTTCTGGACTACCCCTTCTCGTAGTGTGATGAAAATGGTTCTTCAGCTAAGTTTGATTCCCTAAACACGAACGAAGACTAGTCAATGTACACATTAAAACAGACCAGGCCCCGGTTTCTCGAAAAAACTTAAGTATATTCTCATGAGAATGTGCTCAACTTCAAAGAGATACTCTCCAACGTTGAAGGGTATTCGATTGAAGTTCAAGTGGATTTCGTGCGATTTGAGCACGGTGCTCAGATTTGAGCATGAGATCGTACTTAAGTTTTTTTTTCGAGAAACCGAGGCCAGATGTAGTCTATATTCAGGTAGAACACTGTGTGTAACCTGGGTCTAGTCTTCGGTAATATACAATGTGATGAATATGATTCAAAGACATCGATATGTAAAATTGTGGTACCTGTGAACAGGAATAGAGGAACATCTAGACATTGTTAGACTATAGACTCTAGGCTAAGTTGTATGATGCACAACATTATCTCGGGAGAATACCCAGAGTTCATTTGAATGATTTTAAAGATCATGAAACAAAACTGCCATGCAATTTTAGATTTTTAGCGTACTCCAACCCTTTCAACAAAGAGGTCTCCCTAAAAGCGTTGTCAAATTTAGCAGATGATTGAGGTATTCCACCCATTATTAGATACCGATCACTGTGTCTAATTTTTCCTCCATCTTCAGCGTGTCCCGTTACAATGCAAGTCGACAAGGGTATCCTGATTTTAAAAATCTGGATATCCTTGTCAATTACCGATTTCACTGATGACGCCAAAGATGCACGATATATTTCGCATCTATTGACGAATGAAATATACCATAATAGTTATGTGACGTAAATAGTTATCCAAGAATAACTGATACGATCAAGCCTTCATCATTTAGACCTTCTAAAACAATACCTGTTGTTGAGCCTAGATGTTGAGGGAATAGAAGAGCACGCTCACTTCTTAAGCTCTTTCCCATAGGTGGTGCATTTCCAGAAAAAAATGTAATTACGTCTCTGATTCTACCAATAGGTCCAGGGTTTTGTGCCGTTAAACTTCACAAATGGATGTGTATGCTGAGGATCTCTTGCATAAAGATTTCCAAGCACATGGACTCTTTGTGTGTTGTCATAGGATTAAAGTATGATTTTTATTTGAAAGAAAGCGATTTCTGCACTATTGAAATACAAAAGCCAAACTTTTGACTTTCATTTTTTTCGGCATGCACAAATACTGACCATTCAAGTAAACAAAACACGATCATGTTCGATTTTCTGAAAAAAAAATCACATGATCTGAGTTATGATGCCAAAAATGTCTGCAGCTTTTAACATACGGATTCACACAATACTCCTATACAAATGAAAGATACACATTTGTTGAATGAAGAGTTTTTAGTTATGTTATTATAAGTTGGTCAATGTCCAGAGGTTAGTCAGGTATATTGTCGTGGGTATAGCTAAAAGCAACGACAGGATCATAGATTCTCCTTATCTATGCACAAAGAGTTCCTTTGCGCCAACTCCACAACCCATTAGTTGTAGATAAACATAGTAAGAATTAGCTAGCGATCGTTACATGTCTTTATTCACCAGTAACATAATGTAAGATGTTTTTATTAAAGATTGAGTGATTTTCAGAATTAGAGATAGGTCTACATACAGAATCATATTTAGTTCAATTTCTAAAACAATTAAAAAGTTATTGGTTGCAAAATCAGAGAGACCCAAAGACTGAATCTCCTGTTGTTCCTAATGAAAGCATGTTCATATCTAAGAATATACATGTATTGATACCTTCAGGGGCACTTTAGGCCTTTATATATACCATAATCGCATACCAGAACTGCAGTCAGACTTTTGATTGTGATATTTTTTCCATAGAATGGGATGATCCGTTCCTAATTACATTTTATATACATGATCGAATGTTCTCGTAAGGTCACCAGATGTAATCACCCAAATTGCAATAATGGAATTTAACGTTCGGTTTACAGAGTGAAACTACACTATTAATTAATGAACGAAACGTGTTGAGACATATTTATACTTACCTTGAATGTCTTATGGTCGTAAGATAGTGAAATGGCTACTTTCAGCTGCTGATTATGCTTAATTTCTGTTTTATTTTGAGTCTTGTTTTATTCAATTGCACTTTTTAATGACCAGGAATTCGCCAAAAGAGGCATAGATTTGACTTACTGTTGTTGATATAAGCTATATAGTTCTAATGCTGTTTTATTAAAGCAATATTTTGCCGATAAAAATTCTTATTATATTTTAGGAAAATGCATCGAAAGCCATAAAAATTCATGAAAATAATATTTTAAAAGAAGAATTTCCAATAAAACATCGTAAAAATATCGTAGACTATCATTTATGTGAAGTTGGTATTGCTACACCAATGTTTGTGTTTTTTGTATTTTTTGGGAAAATTTACCCCACCCACTTTTAGCTATGGCTACAAGGGTAAGCCAATGACTAATTCTGTAAGCATACATATATTAGTAAACAACAGATGTCTAGGCAATTTTTAAGTACAATGTCATTTTTCCAAACATGCCGTTGGTATTTTTTAGGATTTTTTTACTTTTCGAAAAAAACTTATTTTTGTGATTTTTTGACCATTTTTTGCTATAATTATCAAAATTTACAAATACACAAAATCGTAAAGTTACATATTGTTATCTTAAGTAACAGTACTAATCGTCCTCTTTATTTAGGTACCAAAATGATTGTTTTAGCTTAAAAGATGTGCAAGTTATGGGGGTTTTTAGGGGGCATGTGTGAAAAATGTACCGAATGACCTTTGACCTAGTTTATTTCAACCAATATCGCCTGCTAGAGGCGACTACCGGGCAGGCCGTACGTACCGTGCCTTGAAGATATCATTGGACCTGGTAGTCGCCCGTGTTCAGAGAATGCCTACGAAAGTCACATTTTTTGACTTTGTAGGCAGACTAGATGTGGGATTGCGTCACCATCACCCGGTTTATTTTCGTTCGACTTTCATTATCTACTTTGCATAAAAAAAATGTGTATAATGCTACATGTAAGGACAGCTGGTTTGATGGGCGTAGATGCGATAATCATCTTTCAATTAATATTTGATGTTGCTGGTTTTTTTTTTTTTTTTTTTTTTTTTTTTTTTTTTTTTTTTTTTTTTTTTTTTTTGTTTTGTTTTGTTTTGTTTTGTTTTGTTTTTTTTTTCCATGACATATTGCACTAATAACCAACTTTTGTATATGGCTATCAAACAAACCGAATGTCCCCACACATTGTTCTGACAAATCAAAAACTAATAGTTACCTAAAACAACAAAACCATGTTTAGTCATTTGTAAAAACTATCAGAAACTTAACACTTACTAGCACAGCATCGTTTGTTGCATTCAGCTTTTGGTGTCAAATCGCTTTGTTACTCAATATTAGCTTTTGAAGTACCAAGTGAACAATCAATTAACAGCGGCACTGACGTAAGATTACGGGGCACAAGTTGCACTGATACAAGAATTAACGCTTTAAGGTATACAACCCATAATTAAAAGCACTGCTTTCTAGCAATACGAAATTACACACATTTGTAAATGTACTTCATATAAGTTGATTCACCGTACCGGATTTCAAGATTACGCTTCAAGAAGAAAATTATTCACAAATATTATTTTACTCTACATTCATATGCAAGGGAGGTAATATCGAACATTTTTGTCAAATATTTCCATAAGTATGCATTTATTAAAATTCTAAACCATTCAAAATGCTTATGTTTGTATTTGGAATGGTAATGTAACACAAATTAGGAATTACTGGCACTTTTCAAATTACGCCTCTGACTCTTTCGTGCTAATGATGGGTAGCATACCTTAACACCAGTAAATATGACATACTAAATGGGTCAAAAGTCTATATAGAGCGTGCACGCATAGAATATACGCGTCGACGCATAAATTTTATGAGTCGACGCGTATATTTACGCGTCGACGTATAAAATTTACGCGAGCAGTTGAAAATATATGCGTCGACGCGTAAATTTAACGCGAGCAGTAGTAAACAAGAGCCGTCATAGACGGATTATGCTCCCCGAATAAGTGTTTGTCACACAAAAAAAACTATCATACATTAAGCCCCCTTTTCCCAAAACAGATTTTTTGTACACACATTATTTGTAGAATATGGTCTAGAACATCTTATTTATCACATAAGTATAATATTTCATTAAATTCTGCCCATTAGATGAAGAGAAATTAGAGAAAAACTAATTTTTGCAATAAGGCCCCTTTTTCCGTGACGCAGCCTCATATTAAGAAACGGAGAAAAAGTTCTCTAGGTATTGTCCCAGGGAGTTGATATGTGAAGTTTCGTTGAAATTGGTCCAAGGGTTGCTGAGATCTGGCTGTGGACGGACGGACGGAAGGACGGACGGACGGACAGACGGACGGACGGAAGGACAGCGTGGCGACTATATGCTCCCCAAAAATTTTTTCGGGGAGCATAAAAATGTGAAACCGAGGCTGGCCAATGGGAGAGGCGGTTACAAACCTTTCCCTTTATACCATAAAATTGATGGATGAAACGAAGGATCTGATTCGTTAATAGATAAAATACGCGTCGACGCGTATATTTACGCGAGCAGTTGAAAATTTACGCGTCGACGCATAAATTTTCAACTGCTCGCGTAAATTTAATGCGTCGACGCGTAAAAATACGCGTCGACGCATAAAATTTACGCGTCGACGCGTATATTTTATGCGTGCACGCTCTAAATAGACTTTTGGCCCATTTGGTCCGCCATAAGTAAATGCGTAGGCCTACTTAGCGTGGGAGAAGAATTGATTGATTACTTTAGAGTTGTTTTAGTCCACATACCATTAAAGTTTTGCTTGAAGAGCATTCCCAGATTGAACTTTTTGTTGTCAGAAACAACTTATGGAACATACGACCACTACATAGCGTGGAGCCAAGTCTATTTTAGCACAAAATTCGTTGCTTTTGGACTAGTCGGTGAATACAACACAGAATGTATTTGTGTCTGGAATGACATAACGACCCATGTTCCGTATCTCATGTCAAATATATTTCTCCCCGCGGTTCTCGTATATATCTAACTACATTATATGAATGACAAATTGATATATATATAACAAGTTGCAGAAGAAAATTTATTTTCCTGTGTCATTGTACTCAAGTTATCGTGACAGTATGTCGTTGCTTTTCAAAGAAAACCTCGTAACTGCAGCTTAAAACAAGCTGCAGTTACGAGGTTTTCGTTTAAAAGCGACTACTTGGAGGAAATGTTCCATGGTTATGTTGATACTTAGTCGATTTGAAATTTGTTTGGGTCAGAGAAAACGAAAAACGCCTTGAATTTTCAGGACGTGTTAGATTTTCTAAACAGCACCCGATAGGGAGGCTATTGACAAGCCAGCAAAATTGTCGAAAATGACTTTTTTTTAGCAGATGCCGTTTTAAGGTAAGTTTGGAGAGCGGCCATGTGACTTACAAATTTTGTGTTTATTCTGCGGCACCAAATGCCCATGCTACAATTTACATCAAATTTTTAAAGCGAAGCTTTCCCTTTTTTGTGATGGTGAATGTCATATTAAGTATTTTATTGTTCTACATGGAAACATTTGCCAGGAAATTTGAGATTTTATTTTGAAAATTTAGATATTTTTGTCATGATTAGGCTAAAACAGGGTGGTGGGGTAAGATAAAGCCAATATCCTTTTTATTTGCGTGGAAAGGTGTGCTGATCTTTTGTGTAAAAATAGCTCTTGGTATTATCTTTGAAATATCTAAACAAAAAATATTCATTGGATAATTTTTTGGCGAATTGAAAAAAAAGTTGCAAAATTTTCCCCCAAAAAATGTGATTTTTCAACTGTTCCCATATTTCTTTTTTTTCCAGAAAAAGGTTTTAAACTATTTCTTTCAATCATTTCATCACATTTGTGCGTATGTTAAGTCTCTAAATTGGTATAACATTTGAAATTATCCATTCAGAATAATTTGCTATGTGACTTTAAAACATAAGGGTAATTTTGCGAAAATGGTCATTACTAGTCAAGGGCAGATAAACCTGACACGAAAACGAGTCAGGAAACTTACCCTGATTTTTCAATATTTTGTTTAAACATTCTTTTTAGAAATATCGGGGAATACGGTCCCTGATGTTGGCAGGTAAATGTACACGTACTGAAATAAAATGAAACATAATAATATGCATGTGTATTTTCTCCTAACAAACACTTTTTTTTGTATTTAATTGTCGCTGTCTCTCGTGTAAACATTAAACCGCCAATTTAAACGTATTATTGTCTTTAGAAATGCTAAGGAATAAATCCATGCTTGAAAATATGTGCAACAACCATGTCAATATTTGTGCCGAAACCGAGATTTAGACGGAGTGCATCAGGTTATGTACTAATAAAGGATCCATGAGGGTGTAAATGTTTCCATTTTTGGAGAGATTTTCATGAATGTTGGTTAAATCATGCCACGACTTGTCACGTTTATTGAAAATAATTTGTTATTGATGTCATTATTATCCTTCCTGTCGAAACACATCGCCGCAAGCCAAGAGTTCTACCCCCACTTTGTTCCTTACTAATCCGAGTCTTCTCTGATGAAAATTCACTCTTTGATATTTGGATGGTGCTATTTACGCAAATAGCGACATCCAAATATCAAAGAGCGAATTTTCACTAATCCGATTCTTCTCTGACGAAAATTTGATCTTTGATAATTGGATGTCGCTATTTACGCAAATAGCGGCATCCAAATATCAAAGAGCGAATTTCACTAATCCGAGTCTTGTCTGCTGAAAATTCGCTCTTTCATATTTGGATGTCGCTTTTTACGCAAATAGCGGCATCCAAATATCAAAGAGCGAATTTTCATCAGAGAAGACTCGGATTAGTTCCTTACGAACAAATTGAAGGTAGAACCCTTGGCTTTCTAAGATGGACGAGCTAGGGATGCTGTGACTTTTGGAGGACGTCATTGCAGCAATTCAGTAGAATCTGACCAAAATGGAGGTAAGAATTGCTGTGCTGAAACATGCCAATTAGACAATGTTAGATTATGTCAGACTGAACATACGACAACACTCTTAGAGCGCTTACACTTGCGATCCACTATTTTAACATGAAGACTGCATGCTTGTATTTAAAAATATGTATGCAAGTGTCGGGATGAATACCGTAGTTCGGAACATTGGCATTAATATTCTGCAGAGTCGAGGTACCTTCTCTGATACAGAATAGCACCATAGGCATTATGGCAATTTTACAAACCATATACTGTAGAAAGATCACAGTAATTTTAGCTACATTGTCTTCGAACAGGGTCCCCCGTTCAAAGGTTGACATAGAAAACAAGTGGGATGAAATATGTAGATCAAAATTGCAGAAGTAGAGTAAAAAGGTAGAGCAACAATTTACAAAACGGATCTAGATATTTTAAACTTGCGATTAAGATAACAACTTCAATGTCTTCGTAACGCAAACGCGTCGTAAGTCATATTGCAGACTCAATTATCCTTAAAATATTATCAAAACAAATGTTAGGCTGCTGATGTTTGATACCAAGTCAAATTTGTCTTTTTTCATGGCGACCATCTTGAAAACCATCCAAAATGGCGAGTGCATCCCAGGATATCGACTGTTAACATCTTGATTCTTATTCAAGGGGTTCCAATGAACATTTCTATACCACTCCCAGACTTCCCTCAAGGGGTGCGTGGTGAGCCCTCCTGGCCCGCGGACTAATAGGCATTCAACAGCACCAACTGAAAGAGATTAAGAGAGTACTAAGCAAGTAGTGTGAAATGTTTATACATTAGAAATCTTGACATATTCAACGAGCGATTCCAATAACAACCCACGTGCCTATTATATACAACGCGAAAAAAATTAAAGGATCATATAGACGGTATATCTTGAAAAGCTCCGCTTATTGTGATTGATACAAGTGTGGAACCATAAATCAGCCTGTATATGTATGTCTAATAACAATTATCCGCGTTCTACTCATACAGTTTCTTTATTTCCGGGAACAACTCTCGACGAACATAACATAAGATAGTGCCTAAGGTAGATCTAGTTCATCGCTAATCAGATTCATGCGATGTCGGAATGTTTCGAATAGTTGTAACATATTCTAACTTATCCGGACAACGTCGTAAACATTCGGCGGTGGTACGTTCCACCGCCGAATGTTTCAACGATGTCGCCTGAATAATTCCGACGTCGCAGGACTCTCATTAGGGTGGACTACCATAAGCAAAACCTGATCTGGATCAATAGATTTCTCAGGTCAGCAAAATATCGAAATTCGAAGATGAATATATCGTAGTTTAAGGTAGAAAGTCATCATAGGTTCCGAAAATCAGCTTAGGATGAAAGGATCCGGCCATAGTCGGCATGTGCAGACCGACTAGGGCCAATACCTTTGCACATTTCTAAGACGATTCTTTAAAACAAATTAAAGGGACACTTCAGAATTTTTTGTCATAAATTTTACTTTTATTTTTATCTGAAGAGCATAATTCCTTATGAAAATTCTGAAAATTTCAAGCCAAATTATTGCGCCGTTTACGAGAAATTTATATTTTTGTGTTAAAATTGAACAAATTGTTGTGGACAACAGTTCGGATTTATATGCAATTTATTGATTATGTCTCAACTTTAAATGCGTGTTTCTCGCTTATTGGCAACGACTTAAAAAGACTAATAGTATTTTTACTCATTAGAATAACCAATCTTGGCATCAAGACATACTTTAAAAAATTGAAATTGGAATGAAATGTCCCTATAAGTGTCGTATTTTGTTATAGCATTATGGCTTTTGTTGGTTGTCCGTCTGTCCGTTGTGTGTACGAAACTCCTGCAATTTCTATAGGAAGGTGGTCAGTCTTATCACAATGAATCCCCATGTAGATCTAGTGGTGTCTAGCTGTGCATGCATGTCACCTTTTAAATTCAGATACCGCTTGTTATCGAATTATCTAACCTTGGGTTGAAAAAATGGCCAACATTCGGTGACCAAAACAGCCACACAGTTTCCATTAGAAAAAAGTTTAAACTTGTCACAATGAAATGTCCATTTGTACATGAGACCGTTGAAATTCAAATAATTTCATGCTATCTCAGTTTTCTCCCTTGAATATATTTTGGTTTATATTTTGGGAAAAGTTATTACACTTTATTCCATCCCATTTAAATTTTTCCGAAAACGAGATACGAGCATTTGCATTTACAACGACGTTATGCTCCTTTGATACAGAACTTGTCTTTATTGAGATATATCCACCCATGAAGTTTCATGATCATAGCTTCGATACTTTCAGAGATATGCTTTGGACAAGTATTTTGTACATAGACAGACAGACGGACAGATAGAAGGACATGTCGATTCCAGTATACCCCCTAAAACATTCGTTTTGCGGGGGTATAATGATGTCGTTTGAGAAGGGTCGAGATTCGTCACAACCAAAATAGGATTAAACCGCAAACGATTTATGCACGTAACGTCACAACCAGGTCTTAATTGGAATAGGATTAAAAGTTTGCACTTGAAACTTGTTATAAGTTTGCACTTTGTGAATCATTATTCTAATGTTGATACAAACTCCTCAATCAATATAATGTATACCATGTTTAAGAAAACGACAAATAATATTTGCGAAGCATAAACCGAAACGACTAGCAATTTTTTCAGCCTTTGTTTTGTTTGGTGGTACAAGTTAAACACTAAATATTGCTCAAAATGAGGACCTGGTCACTAGGCTAACAGTACATAAAGCGAATGCGTCACATGGTTTTATTTTAGTGCGTGTGTAATGATAAGCGAAATCTCCTTAAAAGATACACCCTTGGCCTATATAAGTCATCATATATTGCACAACGGACTAAAAACTAAAATTAACCGACAGTTCAAAGCGGAGCCAGCCGCCAGAGACAGAGCCAGCCGCCAGAGACAGAGCCACCGATAGAAATTACTCAAACTTTTTGTTTGCCATTCATTTCTAAGGTTTTGTTACATGGGAAATCAATGTCTGATCGAGATTATCCCTCGATTAGTATATCACATGTTTTGGCTGCAGCAATTGGCTATTTACCGTTGAAATGTACATGAATACATGATGTAAACAAGAAAATATCACATAGGGTCGACCCACGACGACAATGATCCTGTGAAAACCCTGCCGACTTTGAAGACCACAGAATTAGAACAGGCAGATAAATGGACTTAGGGGAGCATGACATTCCCGGTTTTTCGATTTTAAGCACCAGAAGAAAATAAATGAACAACAAAGTTGAACACTCGCCTGTTTTTGTCAAAAAATCGCGACCCCAGAGACAGAGCCACACATGGCCGGAAGCCCCCCAGAGGATTTAAGCGGCAGAGCCAATGGCTCTGTCTCTGTAGTTTCCGTACCGTGTATCTGCCCTTGGGTTGAAAAAATGGCCAACATTCGGTGACCAAAATAGTCACACAGTTTCCATTAGAAAAAGTTTAAACTTGTCACAATGAAATGTCCATTTGTACATGTGACCGTTGAAATTCAAATAATTTCATGCTATCTCAGTCATCTCCCTTGAATATATTTTGGGTTGTTTCTGACAATGCGTCGTTTCCCATAATGCGCCTCTCCTCAAGGATTTTTCCTAGACGACAAACAACGAGGAAATGTCCAATTCCAAAGCTGCTACAGACGACGTAATTGATATTGAGAAAGACTGGAATTGCGTACAGTGTAGGATAGAAATCACGCCTTGTTTGGGAAAGGTTTCTTCATTCGACCACATATCATTTCGCTTATGAAAGACATGCACTTAAGAGACCAAACAGGGCAACTATTTTTTTTTCTTTAAAAATGAATGGAAAATTTACAACCAACTTGACATATTTTATACACGAACAAAATGTATTTACCCCTGGTTTCTCGTAAACATCGTATTACATTATATGAATGACAAATTGAAATATAACAAGTTCCAGAAGACGGTTCATTTCCCTGGGACAATACTGGAACAATAATGTCGCTTTTTAAACAAAAACCTTGTAACTGCAGCTTTTAACAAGCTGCAGTTACGAGTTTTTTGTTGAAAAGCAGCGATCTGCTGGTGCTATTATTGTCTGTCGGTTGACAAACCAGTCCTAATTTTATACGGGTGAATAAATTTTCCAGTTGAAGGGCCTCAAACATTTATGGTCGGAAGCATTGCAGTATATAGTCCCCAAACATCAGCATGAGACATTCACATATGTAATGACCCCACTTCGATAATGTTTTCTTAAGACGTTCAGCCATTGAGGCAAAAGATGAAAATGCTGGTAACAATAGTTTGTATGTAGCCTAATTGTGCTTTCATATTTAGGTCATTTAACTTATGTTTTAGTCTGTGCCCGCAGAACACACTTCTGGAGGCAAAAAATGGGTTCATGGGAAATCAACATTGTATACATGAAAATTGTTACTGAAAATAGTCACAAATCGACATTATCAAAACGAGGCTCCCTGAATATGCGGAGAATACAATGACGACGCACGTGCATTCAATATACAGCGATAAAGAGCACGTGCATTCAACATACAGCGATAAAGCGAAGTTTTAAGTGGAACAAAAACTATGAAATTGAATGTATTCGTTAATAGCCGGTAGGATGGTTATTTTATTGGATTTACAGTCAATCGTTCCCAGTTTCACTGTTGATTTCGTATGCACGTCATGCTTTGGGTTCGAGAGTATCGTTACTAAAACGCTTTGGGTTCGAGAGTATTGTTACCAAAATGCTTTGGGATTGAGAGTGTTGTTACTAAAAATAACAAATACTAAACGTTTGAGCGGCGTTTTAAGACTCCAAGGACGACTTCCGGAGGCTGTTGTATGCGGGGGGGGGGGGGGGCTCTTAGATGAAATAACCTAATTTTGCAGCCGCTATGACATGTATGAACTTTGATTGGTCCAAAATATTGCATTGGATGAAAAATCACGACGCTCTCCCTTGCTCAACAGGAGGGATTATAATGACATCAATAACAAATTATCACCAATGAACGTGGACATCATTAAACCAACATTCATGAAATTCTCTCCCAAGATGGAAACATTTACACTCATAAAATATCCCTTGGGGATCCTTTATTGGTAAATAGCCTTATACACTCCTTCTGAAACTCTCATTCCACAGGTCTGTTAATGATTTTTTTTTTTTTATTATTTTATTATTATTTTTTTTTTTTTGCACTAAAATGTCACATATAAGAAGCTACTCAACAAGCTTTTATCATAATCGTTATTTAACAGTTAAGGTTTACGAACTGAGAATGAAATTCATAGCCAGAGGCGAAATTTGAAAAGTGCCATTAATTCCTAAACTGTGTTACATTTCCATTCCAAATACAAACATAAGCATTTTGTATGGTTTAGAATTTTGAATTAATGCATACCTATGGAAATATTTGACAAAAATGTTCAAAATTACCTCCCTTGCATATGAATATAGAGTAAAATAATATTTGTAAATTATTTTCTTCTTGGAGCATAATCTTGAAATCTGGCATGGTGAATAAACTTATGAGAAGTGTATTTACGAGTGTGTGTAATTTGATGCATTTCATATGGCTAGAAAGTGGTGTTTTCATTCTCAGTTCGTAAACCTTAAAGGGACATTTCATTCCAATTTCAATTTTTTAAAGTATGTCTTGATGCCAAGATTGGTTATTCTAATGAGTATAAATAATATTAGTTTTTTTAAGTTGTTGCCAATAAGCGAGGAACACGCATTTAAAGTTGAGACATAATCGATAAATTGCATATAAATCCGAACTGTTGTCCACAACAATTTGTTCAATTTTAACACAAAAATATAAATTTCTCGTAAACGGCGCAATATTTTGGCTTGAAATTTTCAGAATTTTCATAAGGAAATATGCTCTTTCAGATAAAAATAAAAGTAAAATTTATGACAAAAAATTCTGAGATGTCACTTTAATATTGTTATTAGAGGTTGGTGTTTAACTATCATTTTATTTACTATAGAGTCCATGATGTTTTTGTTGGGAGTGTATGTTAAAGCTTGTCAATATTATAAATGAAAGTACTTCCAGATAAGAGGACTGGTGTTTTGAAGCGTGGATATCACGTTTTAAGTTGTTTAGCATTAGACGAAATATGGAAACAAACAAGATTCTTAAATGTTACGAAATGTCCTCTTTCATAGGGGCGCATGACTCATCCTTATTTGGAAAATAGATCATTTTAAAGATTCTGTATTATGTGCGACCATCGTTGAAATAAGCATCTCTTCGGTAATTTAAAACAATATTTCCAAGGTTAATGTCAGTTAAAAAATTAAGATCTATTTTATATCTTAAAAAGCCCGTTTAACACTGCAGTACTTATCCGCATTTTAACACATTTAATACGAAGAAACAATCTCGACCGGGATCAGTCCTCGGGCTGACATGGAACGTCGCATTTCCACTACGAAGAACCCAGTTTCACGTATAACAACCCACATTGTATACAGAACTATATCATAAAGCAATTCTAAGTTCAATAAGATACTTAAGTTATCCCCTAGGAAGCATTGTATGTCAATGACAAAACCAGTTCCATTGTAGTAGAAAATATCTCAGACGTTTTACAGCCACAACGTTGTCAAATACGTCGTGTCATATTCAAAGGTGCACAAGAGAGATTTCAACTTCATAAACATGTATCTCTACATATATTCCATGAGCCAGGACCCGAATTTTGGCCGATTATTACCACTCAGAGGGAGTAAATCGTTTTGTCCTTTTTGATTAGTGTGATATCTGAGGGTAATATTTCACTATGATAGCAATGCCAGAATGGTAGCTTATGCCTCGAAAAACACTTATTTTCAGAGGTACCCTTTACTCACTTCTTTTTCTTCTGATTTCTGATGAAATAAAATATGCATTGGTTCAGCCCCAAACATTACTCTTTTTTGCAAAATTCTTGGTTTATAATTGGGATAAAGGATAAAGCAGCACATGGAGAAAGTTAACAGTGGTCTAAACTGTCATTTATTGCATTCTTTTAGTGTACGTAGAGAACCTCGAACTTTGACTCGAATTCTAAGGGAAAATTGGCAAATAATGGTGCTTTTTGGACAAATAAAGCCATTTTTAAATCTGTTTGCACCCTGTTATTTGTCTAATATCTAAATGCAGTGTTTCGCTATGATATCAATGTCAGAATGGTAGCTTTTGCCCCAAAAACACTTGTTTTAAGAGGTACCCTTTACTCACAAAATTTTCTTCTGACCTCTGGTGAAACGAAGCATGCATTGGTTTAACCCTGAACATTACTACTTTTGCAAAGCTCTTGAATATTAATCGTGATAAAGGATGGGGAAATGCAATGAGAAGTTTAGCAGTAGTCTAAATGACATTTGTTTAATGCTTTTAGTGTACGCAGAGAACTAGTTACTTGGGACTCAAATGCCATGGGGAAAAGCAAATAATAGTGCATATTGAACAGATTACGCCAGTTTCGTGTCTTTTTGCAATTTTGGAATTGTCTGTTATCTTAGGACATTGTTTTCTCATTATATCAATTTCAGAATGGTAGCTAATACTCCCGAAAAACACTTGTCTTTAGGGGTACACTTTACTCACAATTTTTCCTTTGATCTCCGGTGAAACAAAACAGGCTTAGGTTCGGCCATTTATATTGACTCCAAATTCTTGATTTTTAATGGACATAAGGTTTGGAGAAGCATATTGAGAAGTTTTACATTTGTCTAAAATGTCATTTGTTGTGTGATTTTAGTGTACACAGAGAACTATCACTTACACTCGAATTTTCAGAAAAAGAAACAACAAAGAATGTTGCTTTTTGGAAAGTAAAGGCTGTTTTGTTATCAAAATGAATTTTAAATTAGCACAGTTATCATATTATATATATTATATGAGCATGATTTTCGTGTCCAGCTATTTCTGGTTACATAATAAACCAGTTGGTATCCAACAAATAATGCTTTTTAGATGTTTTGTTGATCACAGAATTTACATTTATTGTAAATACAAAACGTCTAAAATGCATTATTTATTAGATGACGAGGCCCGGTCGTATAAACTTTGGTAAGTGCTAACTACATGGTTAAATATCTGCTTTGGTTAACATCACCTGTGTTGTCATATGGAGATTTAACCAAAAGATGTATTTAACGACTAGTTAGCGCTAACGAAGTTTATACAACCGGGCGCAAGTGGTTTGTGATTTAACCAAAAATGGCTGGATACGAAAATGATACTGACTTTGTCGGCATAATTTCTTTAATCACCACCGATCAGTAATAAAAAACATAAACAAATAATTAAAAGTAAATTCTTCATTTAATGTTAGATTACTTCAAATCATGAAAGCATACACAGTACAAGTAACTATACCAACCACTATTTCATGCTAAATACGTAGAGACCCATGTATTATTTGATAGAGTACACAGAAAAGCTAATTCATCATGAGATGAAAGAAGACAAAGAGAGGAAGAAAAAATTTAATTGTGAAACTGAATTAGTTGGAGCGAATGGCATTGTGATTTTTTTTTTAATGAAATCGTTCTGACAGATAGCCTGTGCCGAAACAAATTTTTAGTCCATATAGATTTGGTGTTACCTTGTAACAATTACGCACATAATCAAATGAAGCCGGTTGCTATTTGACGTAATATGCTAATCCAGCAATGTAAGATATTATATAGTTAAATGGAATTACTAAAGAATGAAAATAGAAAAATGACTGTAAAATAAATGATAACGCTAAACTTAGAATATGTTATACCGATTAAATAGATGCTGGAAAACAAATTGATATTTACAATACAACATAACAATGTCAAGTCGCATCATACAGGGTTAAAAGGGACAGTAAAGAAAGCAAGAGTCGCTACACGGGTTCCTCTACAGTGTATACCTAATGCAGAAATAAATTGATATGAAGTGATACAAAGAAAGCAATGCTGATGTTTTGCATTCGAAGCAAATTATTGAAATGTAGTATCATGACATTTGGCAGCAATTACAACCTTTGATTTTTACCATCAAACATGATCAACGCTTCCAAAAAGATTTTAGGCTACCCATGCATTAAATCACAAAATAAGACAATATCAAATCACCTATGTAAAGCATTGGGACAATTGGTATTCTTGAAAAAAGCTTAATGTTGTACATCATTTAGACGAGTACAATCACAGACATGTTGATATAACGAGGAGCGGAAAATGCCGTCTGAAATACACTACAATGAAATACTTTGGTCATTCTTCAGCACTTGATAGTTATTGCTATCAGGGATGTTAAGTGCTTGCGAGAATTCTTTTATCCCGCCATTTATTTCTTTGTAAAGTTTCTTACTTGTAGAATGACAAAACCAAATTACTAGTGGTCTTAGTTTAATTTATGACAGCATATGTTCATTCACACAAAGTTCTAAGCGTTCAAAGTACACAATCAACAAAATCTCTATTATGCCATAAACCGAAGCTATACAGATATTTACTAGAAAGCACATCACTCTAGATAAGTTTAAAAAAAGAATAGCAGGTTTAGACAGATTGTACCTAGGAAATACCTTTTCAAGCATTCAAAAGGTTGTTTTTAAAATTATATGTTGTTATATCCACTGTATGAATAAACCTTTATTAGGAGTTGGAACCAAAATCAGAATTGTTTTCCACACGATTTCAGAGTTGATGTAAGTATATATCAAGTCCGAACACTCACGTGATATTGTCGACTTGTCAACGTTATCAAATGACCCAGAAACATAGAACGCTGTCGAGTTTTTGCATTTCAGTTTCTTGTTATCGTGCAAAAATTACTTTATTTTGCAACACATGATAAAAGCTACCAAGTCGAAATGCTCTTCGAAGAACAATTTTTTAAAACAAAATGAAAATATGTTGAAGTTTATTTCAGTACCATTTTAAGTCATGCATCTCAATTTAGCATTTATATACCTGTCTTTAGGTTAACTCACACGTATTGGAATATGTAGTTATACATGAAACTGGGTGACAACGAAAGGACTTTCATTCTTTCTCTGTCCCCTCCCCCTGATGGAAATCACACAATTAGTGATAACATTATCACGAGGGCAACTCTAAAAATGATTCTTAAGGAGAGTTTTCAGTAATACGCGCGTCGATATGTTAAATCTACTCGTGGATTTACATGTAGGCTTGATCATGCAGAAGGATCATTGCCGGAGCAGTCCTATCATTAGTATGAAACTATTTTGCAATCTCCAGACAGTTTAAAGGCTGTGTTGGTGAAGAAATTTTTATCAGTGCTATTTCTTAAAATCCGTGCCAAATCAATATAATAGACAAAAAGATAACGTATTTAATCTTCTCTTTCTTTTCATTCATATCATGTTAAACTCTATTTTTCAAATTATTATAAATGTATGATCTGTCCAATACATATACCTATCTACAATTTTAAAGTTGACTGTATATCACATGTATGCGGTTTATTTTTCATCGAAAGTGGAGAAACCTTCCCAAAACGAACATTCACAAGAAAACATTGAGAAAATGAGAGAAAAACGTTACGTCTCGACTCATTTCTTTCGCTGTCTCAATGAACCATAAAACATGTTATATATGATTAGTAACTATCATCTGATACATTAAAAGCTACACTGAAAAGCTGAAAGCATATAGTCAACTGTAATCTAATGTATATGTTTACTTCTAAAAAAACTTCAGATTATAGTATCATGTAAAACTTTGTATATGATGTAATTATCTGAAAAAAAAACGTATTTAATCTGTTCAAGTCAAACATATACTAACATTTTTCTTAACCGGCTTTATGTTTAAACATACTAAAGGGCTTGTCAGTGATAGTAAATGCATTAAATTCATTAACAGGTACCTCAGATATCAACGACTATTTTGAAACAAACTAAAATAGGTATCATCCACACTATTACTACAGATCGTATGCTGTAGTTACTGTAGGAAGACTTGAGATGGCAAGAATTTACTTACAGACAGATATAGAGACATGTACGTAGATGGGCGGCGATTTGATATAATGTAACACGACCATTGGGCTTAAACACTGCTCTTCTTTCACGTGTCCAGACTCAAACTCAATACAAAATGTACAGACGTTTGTTTGTTTTTGCTGTGTTTTTTGCAATGATTGTGGTTTTTGCAGCAAATCATAAACAATGTCATATATATTCAAGACAAATTAGATTTAACAAAGAAATGTATTCTCTGCGTACATTTTTAATATCTTTTTTGTACTTCCAAACCTTAATCGTATTCTTGAAAAATGAAAAAGGGATCCATTTTACAGTAGTCTAATCTTTCAACAAGAAATAGATGTAATATATGCGTAAGAATACGCTCATACTTAACGTGTCCAGATGGTATATAAATGTGCAAAACGTAATTTAAATCATCAGGGCCCGTATTCCCCAACATTTCTAAATTGATTTTCTAAAGTAAAATTACAATACAACCAATCAGAGTGACCGATAAATTTGTCTGCATTCGTCTCGGCCACTCTGATTGGTTGTATTGTAATTTTACTTTAGAAAATCAATTTAGAAACGTTGGTGAATACGGGCCCAGGTCATTATATCAACCACAGGCTTTATTTCAAAGCAAATGACACTTGCTTTGAATGCCAATTTATAAAAAGAATGATGTTTTGTACTTAGAAATAAATCAACGAGTTATTTCGTATATATAATGCACAAATTATAAGGTTTAATATACATGTAGGTTGGTGTATTGACATAAGAGTCTGTCGCCTTGTATTAACACTAGAATTACCCTATTTAAAAATCTATTAATTTGGTTGCGAACGACATAATTCATACAAATATATGATATTTATTTCAATACAAACATATGATTTTCTAGTGTAGAACTTTTAATTTAATCAATCCAGGTGTTCATTGTTAAATAAAGTTTAAATAAACGTGCATGTGAGTTCCGTTTTGTTTAGTGATGTAAATTCCCGTTTTTGTACCGAATTCTTAATATTTGTACACAAAACGACCACCTAATGCTTTAAATAATGTTTTGGAATAAATTGGGAACACTGGCAATGCAAAGTGACCACCTAAAACAGCTTGAAACACGGAGAATCCGTATTCAAATGTAGGTACGAACATTTCAGGGTACGAATCGGCCATTTTTTCTTTTGTCTCTCGGGGCTCTTTCCAAGGTTTTTGTGTCACGAATCTGGCTTGAATCAATTACTAGACATCAGAAATTATATTTGTGAGTCCTTATATGTAGCAAGATGCATTTTGGCTTCTGAAAAGTGAAAAACTGTCAAACAAAACTGCGTGTATTACGTTCGACGAAGGGGCCGGTATATTGTTTTCTGAATTAAAGTCTAGAAAGGTCATATAACTTAGTTTTGATAAAATGGGACTGAAACTAAGTTCCCAAAGATTGGTTGGGCATAGAACAAATTCACGAACGACATTTTAATTTATCATACACGTCCGAAAGAAATCGCATCAACTTTTTCATTTGTGACAAACTAGAAATAGAGTGGGTTCAGAAAGTGGTGATTTTCTCGGCATAAGCTACCAATTTCGGACTGCTATCATACCAATTAGTTAACTACACATACCAAAGTACTCAGAAAGTACAATAAGAATTACTCCCTGCAAGTGGTAATAAAAAGTTGTCTGGCTCATGGACTAATACTGATTCAACGTGATTCATCGATTATAAGAGGGCTACTAGACACTTCGTGCAATTCCGATCCCATATTTGGTCCTTTCTGTGACTATGATTGGGTTGATCTGGATCCATGTTGGTTTCAAATGCCCTATGGGTCTTTTCTAGATATCGTCTCATGTTCATATTGTTGGTATTTTTCTTTTCTTTTTCTTTTTTTTTTTTACGTTATCTTGTTTGACTGCTCCGGGCTTCTGTCATTTGATTTCATTTTCTTCTGTCTTGAGTTTCTATCAATCCTTTTTTAACCCATTACCACACAGAAACTCCTAATGACTCCCCACAAAATAATGGCTTTGGAAAACATTATGGGAATGAAGAAATTGCTTGTGACAAGCAATTTCTTCATTTTCCACAATGTTTTCTAACCCAAAATTGAACTCTTTTTATTATTTCATCATTTTGAAATTGTCGTCTTTAACACCTTTCAAATTGGAAGATTCCAAAATTTTGTGGGGTAGGCCTAAGTGAATCTTCAAAGTATTCTCTGTGATTCATCGTTTATAACTTGTTTACTTTTTTCAAAGAGCTTATCACTTTCGTCATATTTTGCCTGCTTTTGAACTTTTGTTTTTAATGTAACGCCTTCACAAATCGGTGCTTTAAAGTTACACAGTAACAATTTTAAAGAAAACATTTTCCGAAAACATAAAGTGACATTTCAGAATTTTTTCTCACAAATTCCACTTTTATTTTTATCTGAAAGAGCATAATTATTATTATCTTCTAATGAAAATTCTGAAAATTTCAAGCCAAAATATTGCGCCGTTTACGAGAAATATATATTTTTGTGTTAAGATTAAACAAAGTGTTGTCCACAACAGTTCAGATGTATATAGAATTATCGTTTCTGTTTAAACTTTAAAGGCGTGTTTAGCTCTTATCATCAATAACTTAAAAAAAACTGATACCATTTATACCCATTAGAATAACCAATCTTGGCATCAAGACAAACTTTAAAAAATGAAATTGTGATGAAACGTCCCTTTAAACAACGGATATTGACGCGTCACGTGAACAAAGGTTTTCCTGGACAATGTGTTTGGAAGGGAAAGTCAAGCCATACCAATCTGAAAATCTTGGTCGTCATCGTCGCCGCCGCTGCTGCTGAGAATATTTCTATTTGGAACTGCTGTCTTGTTGTTGTTGTTGTTGTTGTTGTTGTTGTTGTTGTTGTTGTTGTTGTTGTTGTTGTTGTTGTTGTTGATGATGATGATGATGATGATGATGATGATGATGATGATGATGATGATGATGATGATGATGATGATGATGATGATGATGATGATGATGATGATGATGATGATGATGATGATGATGATGATGATGATGATGATGATGATGATGATGATGATGATGATGTTTGACGGGGTCAATAACACAATTTACAGGGGTTTTTTATATTCCTGTCGTTGCTCTAAATCAAGAAGCGTTTGTGGTAACAGTTGGAGTTGTTCGTCCGCTTGGCAACATAACAGTTCTAGTTTGTGAACTGGCATTGTCAAGGCAAATCATGTGATGTCCCATGGCAAATTAACCCTTTCCCTAACATAAAAAATTTAGGATATTTCAATTTGAAAGCTGATAAAGACAAAAAAAGGGATGCTGTTAGACTTAGAATTTGTGTATAACGTAGCAGAGAAGACATTGAGACAAAAGGAGAAACTGCTGATTATCAGCAGTTTCTTCTTTTGCCCCAATTTCTACCCAAGCCATTTCTATTAGGAACGTCAAAACCAGGTCTTGTTGGGGAAAGGGTTATATTAAGACAACGTAATTCCATTTACGTAATCCATTGTTAGACTGACATTATAAATCATAATTTCACGAAGACAATCCCTCTTTACGCAATAATTAAAGGATGAATGCATAAACCATTAATCCTTTCCCAAACAATGCCAATTTTTGATGCTCAAGATAGTGAAAGTCTGGGTTAACATTGCGACCAAAGAGAAAAGTGCTGACTGCTGATAACCAATAGTTCTGCTTCTGTCCCAATAGTTTGTGTTATATTGTACACGAATCCTGTTTTATTTGGGGCCCTATATCCGTTTTGTCGTCCTCTGCAGCTTTCAAGTTGGAGTAGAGTGAAATGTTGTCGTTTCGGAAAAGGTAAATCTGTCGGCATAAAATCTGTTTGATAGAGCCAGCTTTTCTTCCGCTGTTCAAAATAAAGTTACTTTCCTTATTTACACGAAGCTCAACAGATAAGATGGTTATATCTTTTCAATACAATGTATCTTCCAATGTCCATCAATTTAAGACAAATCATTTAAGTTGCTGGTACTCATTTGATACGTCTCAGTGAATTAATCAGCACATCTTGAAGAAATTTCTCATGATAAAATTTGTTATAAAGTGAATGCATAAGACATTTAAACTGTCGGTTTGAAAGTTGTCAGGTGACAATATATCCCTGATCTCCCTTTTGCGTTTTGAATAACGCGCTGTTGCTTTTCTTGCTGCGGCAGTTTTAGCCTTTTTATGCTCCCCGAAAAAAATTCGGGGAGCATATAGTAGCCACGCTGTCCCACACTGTCCGTCCGTCCATATGTCCGTCCGTACGTGCGTCCGTCCGTCTGTCCGTCCGTCTATCCGTCCGTCCACAGCCAGACCCTCAGCAACCCTTGGACCAAATTCAAGGACACTTCACATATGAACTCCCTGGGATAATACCCAGGGACCTTTTTCTTCGTTTCTTAATTTTAAGCTGCGTCATTGAAAAAGGGGCCTGAGTGTAAGAAATAGTTTTTCTCTTCAACGAATCAGCAGGATTTAATGAAATTTTGTACTTATGTAATGAATAGGATGTTCTAGACCATATTCTGTAAATAATGTGTGCACAAAAAGTTGTCATTGGAAAAGGGGGCTTAATGTATGTTGTTTTTATTTTGTGACAAATGCTTATTCGGAGAGCATAATCCGTCTATGACGGCTCTTGTTCCAAATTGACATGGTTTTGACTTGTACTCTATAAGCATTATCACATAGATGACGGTCATATCGGAGTTAATTTCTCCGTTCGATTCAGTCGGAAGTGCGAGTCACGTCTCTCTTTGTTTTCAGAAGAGAGCCGTGCGCGATTTAGGCCAGAAGTGGTCTTCTGCAAGAGCTTGACCGTTTACCTCTTCCGAAGTCAGAGACTAGAACTTTCGATTAAATCGGGTTTCTTCTGTTTCTGGAAGCTCATCTGCCTCTTCCAACATGTTCGATTTAATTTTGGTCGTCTGTCTTCAGCAAATATTTCATCATGTGACTAAATCTCATCTGCCAAGTGCACTTCTGGTTTTGGAAGAGGGTCAATCACACCGGCCTCATGTTCTGAAAACGTAAGTGGCGTATAAAACAAATAGCTCTTCAAAAAGGAGACAGTTTGAATGGTGGCCTCCAGTACGACATAATTCATATGATATAGCTGTAAACAAGCATGACATTTGTATTGTGACAAAAGGAAACAATTTTTTCTACAGGAAGAAATATTTCGGTTACTTATGTCTAAGGTGAAAGTCCTCAACAATGTAAAAGGCCTACCGCGAATGTAACTGTGAATGATAGCAAATCAAGACCACTAGTTAATATTTCCCAAATAAAGTCGGATTTTGACGTCCCTAATATAACAGAAAAGACTTTGGAAACATTGAGACAAAAGAAAAAACCCTTTGCCTCAATATTTTCTGGCTATATTTTACACAAAATATCAACACATAAATCTATTTGTCAACTGCAGCAGCTTTAAAATTGGATCAGTCTAAAACGTTGACGTATGAGAAATTGTTAATTAGACAGATAAAAATACGTTACTCTAGCCCTTTCACTGCCAAATATTTTTTTCGGACGCGCTTCTCATTGCTGAATTAATTCGAAGAAATTTCCAAGAATCGATACCCTGTACACAAAAACATGCATAACTTTTGACTCATTCGATGGATTCCTTTCAAATTTTCAGCACATACAGACAAATTAAGCACCTATATGTGACCAAAATTAAAAGGTAATTTATGAAATGACAATATTTTTTTCTTTTTTATGTTGTGGGTACTCATATATTTCGCCCCCTTAAATTTGTCGACTTAAGTCGCCTATGACAGGGACCACCTATAGTCGACATAAGTCGCCTATGGCAGTGAAAGGGCTAGTAATAATGACCCTGAGTTTATGCGCCGCAGAAATGGCTTTAATTATAGTCCCGTATTTATCATGTGTATTAATCATGATTATCATTAATTTAATCGTCATGACAATAATTGCCACCCTTATAAATATTTGTCATTTCTTGAAAAAAAAATATTATTGGCAATTTATGGACATACATATTGAATATGAATTAACTCTATCGCATACGAGACTTTTATGAGACATAAAAAACAGAGACTGTTTGACTTAGAGCTTTGTCGGACCGTATATGGTACAAAAACGAATATGGTACATATTTGTACCATATTCGGCCGAATATGGTACAACTGTCTATCATCATCATCATCATCATCATCATCATCATCATCATCATCATCATCATCATCATCATCATCATCATCATCATCATCATCATCGTCATCATCGTCATCATCATCAGCATCAGCAGCAGCAGCAGCAGCAGCATCATCAGCATCAGCATCATCATCAGCATCAGCATCAGCATCATCATCAGCATCATCATCGTCGTCGTCGGACTCACTGTATTTTTGTAAACAGAGATTTCGCCTCAAAACTCAATAGACCGTAGACTAGGTGATCAGACTTTCACGTATATAGCATTTCAATTCGTCGAAGGTAAGAAGTTTAGCAGATATCGACTGAGTGAAAAGATACTGTCATCGATCTTGCGACTCGGGTTCGAGTCCTCCGAGTACCTTTAGTTTTTCTGCTAAGTTTGTATTTTAACCCATTACCAGACAGCAAACTTTAAGACTTGTCCAAATAAAAAAAAATGTTGCAGACGACAATTTCAAGTGAATTAAATTTTACCTTTTTCCAATATATCTGTGTATAAAAATGTGGGAAATGAAGAAATTGCTTGACACAAGCAATTTCTTCATTAACCACAATATTTACCAAAGCCATCATCTTGTAGGGCGCCAAAATGCCTCATAATGTGGGAAGGGGTTAAAATGTTGTACACGGGTCACGGGTACATGCGCCCTTGCCAATGTCACATCAGAAAACTTGCACAATTGCTGTTGGCGCATGCAAGAAGGGAAGGGAGAAGCAATTCGGCAATCGAATGAGTGCTTTAACGATTTATTATCTAAAGGCCCGGTCACATATGATTCCGCGGCCATTCCGCATCCATATCACGTCTAGAATGAGCCATCCGTGGATTTGTTCAAGATCGCTTGATATCTTTGTTCAAGTCGATCAGATCTGAAGTTGGAAAATAGCATTACATGCGTTTTGGACGGTTTATTCGCGATTAGGAAGTGGAATGGCAGTGCTATGGTCGTGCTATGGCAGTGCTATGGTCGTGCTATGGCAGTGATTCAGACGCGATGTGGACGCGGTATCTTGTCGCGCGTTTTAACACTAGACGCGGTAAGAAGTTGTAGGCCGTGTTACGGCAGTGGAACAGCCGGCGGCGGTCATACCTCGTTCACTCCGCGTCCACAGCACGGCTAAAACGAAATTGACTCAAAGTTACTGCGTCCAACCAAGTCCCAGATATTCTCAAAATTTTAGCCATGATATGGACGCGGAATGGCCGGGGAATCGTATGTGACCGGGCCTTAAGGCGTAACGGATGAGATGGAAACAGATACGGCCACCGAGTATAACGACTATTCGGAGACTGACAATATCTAGATTGTTGTGTGACTTGTAGATTTTCTGTATGAAAACGTTTTGAATAGTGATGAAGAACTATATGTATTACAAAATTGAAAAGATTATGAATATTGATCATTACAAAAAGTAATAATGGAAACATGAAAAGAGCAAAAATACATTAGGGCCTACATTTCTTTTTTCGCAAAAAATGATAAGAAATGATGAACCATTAAAATTAGCTGTACACTGGTTACGAACCACTGGTCTGACCCACCCCGCTAACAGGCAAAGCTTTGTAATCCACTATGCTACCCAATAGGCCATTGCGGATATACGTTTCACAAATAATGGATATAAAAACACATATATTTAATTGATAATAAGTCTGTCCCTCCTATAGAAGAAGAAGAAGAAGAAGGGGGAGGAGGAGAAGGAGGAGGAGGAGAAGTAGGAGGAGGAGGAGGAGGAGGAGGAGGAGGAGGAGGAGGAGGAGGAGGAGGAGGAGGAGGAGGAGGAGGAGGAGGAGGAGGGAGGAGGAGGAGGAGGGAGGAGGAGGAGGAGGAGGAGGAGGAGGAGGAGGAGGAGGAGGAGGAGGAGGAGGAGGAGGAGGAGGAGGAGGAGGAGGAGGAGGAGGAGGAGGAGGGGGAGGAGGAGGAGGCGGGGGAGGGGAGGGGGAGGGGAGGAGGAGGAGGCCTTCTTCTTCTTCTTCTACTTCTTCTTTTCCACTTCTTTCTTCTTCTTCTTCTCTTCTTCTTCTTCTTCTCCTTCTTTTTCTTTTTTCTCATTTTTTCTCTTTCTTCTCCCTTTTCTTCCTCTTCTTCCTCTTCTTGTTTTTCTTCTTGTTTTTCTTCTTCTTCTTCTTCTTCTTCTTCTTCTTCTTCTTCTTCTTCTTCTTCTTCTTCTTCTTCTTCTTCTTCTTCTTCTTCTTCTTCTTCTTCTTCTTCTTCTTCTTCTTCTTCTTCTTCTTCTTCGTCTTCATCCTGTGTCATCTTCGTCGTCATGATCATCATCTTCTCCTCCTGCTACAGCATTCAAACTGCTAATTCTAATGAATTATTGTGGTGTTGGTACTCAACGTATAAGAAGCGTACTCGGTGGATGAGTAACGTACAATCAGCGTACTCGACGTATGAGTAATGTATATTTAGCGTACCTCTAGCGTATCCAGCGTATGAGAAACGAATGACAAGCGTAAAATTTATACGCTGGCATACGCTGAAATCTTTTGTGCATGTTCAAAAATTGTTTTGGCCCTCAGCATACGTCAGCGTATACCGACGTAACCCAGCGTATGAGTAACATTTAACAACGTACCTCTAGCGTATCTCCAGCGTATTTCAGCGTGTACCAGCGTATGCCCCAAAAATCAATACGTTACTCATACGCTGGCTCCATACGCTGTAGTGTGACTGGGCCTTAATTGACAACTGCCCTACTTGAAACAGCGGTAGGGGAAGAATGGTCGTAGAAATCATTTCGCGACCAATCTCAACGAAAGTATCTGGCCCGCCCGGGAATCGTACCACATTCGGTCCGAATATGGTACAAATGTACCATATTCGTTTTTGTACCATATACGGTCCGACAGAGCTTTACCATTAAAGGGACATTTCATTCCCATTTCAATTTTTTTTAAAGTATGTCTTGATGCCAAGATAATTCTAATGAGTATAAATGCATTTTTTAAGTTGTAGCGGATAAGCGAGAAACATTCATTTAAAGTTGATACAGAATCGATAAATTCCATATAAATCCGAACCTTTGTCCACAACAATTTGTTTAATTTTAACAAAATATATATATATTTCTCGTAAACGGCGCAATATTTTGGCTTGAAATTTTCAGAATGTTCATAAGGAAATATGCTCTTTCAGACAAAACTCAAAGTAAAAATTATGACAAAAAAATTCTGAAATGTCACTTTAGCCATCTCCGAAAAGAAAAACTAGTTTATACTGTTCCAATTAGAAAGATGTTGCAGAAAACAAAATCGATGTTGATAAAGATACAAGTGATAGATATATGAACATACAATATAGCTAAGGTTACATTAAAATGCCCTGCCATTGATGATGCCCGGAAATTAACGACGATATCCGACAGTATCCTGACTTAAAAACATGGATATGCCTACTCTCGTCAATTAACGTTGCCGCTGATTGCGCCCGAAGTTGCACGAAGCGTTTGTTATCTAATTGGCGCAGTTGCTAGCGCATCTGCCTCTCATTCGAGAGGTCCCGGGTTCGATGCCCGGCCGCGGCAAATACCCTTACTGACAAAAATGTCACCCATCAATTGTTTGATATCGTGAACCTATGTGGGGGAGCAGCTGGAGGCTCGGTAAGGGTGTTGTGGTAGTACTGGTATGAGAAACGCCAGGGATCCATGGTAAGGTGCTCCAGCCGCCGCTATATGACCTTAGTAGTTGAAAACGGCGTAAAAGCCAAATAAATCAATAAATCAAATTGTTATCTAATGATGGACGGAATACCTTAATTTGAGTCATTGGGGTGAATAATGTGATTGAATCAGTACAATTATCGTAGTAATCGTAATAATTACGAGTATATTGATAATAACGTAAAAGTTGGTCATTCCCAAATTTTCAAATTACTTAAATGTGTGCAGAGTATCATATTAAATCAAGGACAGAACCGAACCTCTTAGGTCCATAATTTGCTGTCTGGTTAAGGATTAAGGTAAGCATCGTCTCCAAGTGACCCTTTTCTCGGTGACTCGTCCGATTTCTGTTGACGTTTGACTTCGTTTATTACGTTTGATTCACATTGTGCTTTACACTGTCTGACCGTCAGGCTAATTGAAATAGACAACTGATGATCATTTCGTTGTTAAATCACGTAGCGTAAACAAGTAATGATTATGATTTGTCACGAATCATAACTTTTATCCTTTCCCAGACAATGTTGTGTTTTAATGTATAGACCCTTTCACTCAATGTTTTATATCATACCATTTTCAATCCAGAAGCCTTTAAGTTTAAAGGGCGACGGTAACAGATGGTCTAATTGCAAAAAATGAATTTTTTTGAAAAAATATGCAAAACTTTTGTGTGGACCACCTCGGGATGGTTAATAATATGCGATTCAGACAGAGAATGAGCCGAAATTGCAAGACAGATAGCTGAATTTAGGGAGAATCCAAACCTAAATTCAACCCCGTCTCAGATGGGGTTAGAATTATTTTTTAAATTGTTGCGCATGCGCATACAGCGCAGACCATGATTCAAACGAGATTCATACTTGAATTTCAATATGACGTCATCATGTATGTTGTGACGTCATTTAAGAAAGTCGCATGTCCTACTGTTTTGACCTACTTTCGACATCGCTTCACGAATTTGGTATCAAATTGCGAAAAAATGAGTCGTTGCATCAATAGTTTGTCGTAATCATTTAATCAGGTCATATAAAGCTTAAAAAGTGTACATTCCGTTTGTATTTGACAATTTTTGGGTCCAAATCTGGGAAATAGTAGCTTTAAGCGCAACTAGAAGACGCACTGGTGGTGAACTCTGCCAAAGCGAGGGACGTTTTTCGCTAACAATGTATTCCGTCGACAACACCGACGGTTTGTCAATACAAAACGGTAAACCCGGTCTATTTCTAGAACAAATCCATTGTCATTAGAAAAACTGATCTTTAAACTCACATTTAAACGCAAAATATGTATAGCTTGTTGTAGCGAAAAACGTCCCTCGCTTTAGCCGAGTTCACCACCAGTGTAGACTGGGTTCCAGACTGATCATTTTTCCCTCCTTTACTTTCTCCGGTCCAAAGATCCGTCTGGGGCCAAACGAATTTACTTCGCACTGCCATCTATGATTTTCGCCAATTTTTGGGGATGAAATCACGAACGATAACTCGTTCAGAAATTTATTTAGTGCTATATTTAGTAACAGAAATCCCCAAGGACTAGACTGGTCCCCGTATTTCTTCATGGAAATCAGGTACCCGTCTTTTTGAAGATAATTCTCATAAGGCTAACAAATATTGCACAATTCAACAATTATTGGATTTCATATCTTTTGGTAAAGTGTTATTGCTAAGGGTTAAACGGTTGGCCACAAATCCTATGGTGTCCGTCGCTTAACCCTTTTAAAAACGGCAAAAATTTTGACCGTTTTATTTTAAATACTGCTGACAGGAATGTTGAACAGAAAAGCATTTGTGAACCAAGCAGGTTAGAAAAAAACTGAGGCAAAAGGAGAAAATGATGTTTATCAGCAATTTCTTCTTTCGCTTCAACGTTTCCACAAGCCCTTTCAATTAAACACGTTGAAACCAGGTCTCGTTTGAGAAAAGGTTTGCCCTTCCCCGAAAAAGACCGTAATTGGAAACGCTTGATCTAAAAGATGGAGAAAAAAGAAGAAAATTCTTATTACAATCAGTTTTCTCCTTTCGTCTCAATATTTTTTTACTGTGAACAAATGCCATCTTTATCAACAACAATTTGTGGTTTACAGCGTTTTCAAATTTGATCAGTCGATCTTAAGCTTTGTTCCTGTTAGAAAGGGTTGACTAATAACCAGAAAATAAAATTTCAATCTTGTCTCAATTCAAAGATATCGCTGACGACAATTTCAAGTAAATGATATGTAACAATTTTTTTCTTTATGTAGAAAATATTGCGAGAAATGAAGAAACTATTTGCCACAAGCAATTTCTTCATTGTTCACAATGTTTTTAAAAAGCTTTATCATGTGGGGTGTCAAAAGCGTCAATGTGTGGGAATGGGTTAATGTGTGACACACTTACAGTAGACAATAAAACATAACACCTCTTCTTATCAGTCTGTTCATCTTATACACCAATTAACCCTTTAACAAACGGCTGAAATTTAGACTTTCCCATTTTAGAAGATGCTTGCAGGCGACAAAATTTGAGATGATAAAGGTAGGATTTGTTTAAAATAATGCAAGAAAATACTCAGACAAAAGGAGAAAATGGTGAGTATCAAAATATCTTCCTAGCCTTTTCTATCGGGAAGGTCAAGTTCGGCAAACGATTAAATAGTTTAAATGACGCATGGATGCGTTAGTTTTTACAAAAAAAAAAAAAAAAAAAAAAGCCATTTTTTTCGAAAGTAAGAAATAGAACATAGCATTATTAACAACATTAATTTCTCCTTCAGTCGTAAATATGAAGGAATTTGATAGTTAAACGAACTAGTGTTCGAACTAAAAACTGTTTTGTAATTGTTACAGAATAAATATATGCAGTTTGGGAATGGCTAATCTATCAGCATTGGATTTGCCATGGCTCACATAAAGACCACTGTCTGCACGTTTTGAACATTTTAATTAAACATTTTTTCAACATTTTCCCCAGAATGCATTATTAAAAATCTATTCATCCGTGCAAAACCAAATTTAACCTGACACTGAATTTGTGATTTTTACAAGCAAAACGAAAGAAGCACCTTAGAAAAATTATGGGAAAATAATGAGAAAATGCTAGAATTTGCAGAAATTTAATTATCTATCAACATTTCAAATATAATTCAATCCATTATAGCAGATGTTGCCTCTATCCCGTTAACGAGCCTCGTTTTAAAACGATAGGCTTTACATAGATTATACGGCTAAAAATAGATCATTCGGTTTATCGGCTTATCATTGGAAAATACCATGCTTGTTCCCAGGCGTCAATATCAACACGATCAAAAACGGATGCCGCAATATGTAACGGGTATCGATTTTTTATGCGCTATCTTACAGACCAAATTGTATATTGACGACTGGACCCAGGCTACACCAGTGAGACACAAGGTAGTATATATAATGGACCATAACCAGTCTATTTAAGGCCTAATTAAATCTCTTAGCCCATTACCAAACGACAAACTTTTAGGGCGGTCCAAATTCAAAGATGTTGCAGACGACAATTTCAAATGAATGAAATTTATTATTTTTTTTTTTTTGTAGAAAACATTGTGGAAAATGAAGAAATTGCTTGTCACAAGCAATTTCATCATTTTCCACAATGTTTTCCTAAGCCATTGCTCTATGGGGAGTCAAAAAGAGTTTCTGCGTAATAGTGGGTTAATCCTTCAAATTTTAACCAGTCTTAATGACGATATCTCAATTTACTGTTGTTTACTGGTCGGTTGGGATATTTTGGGGGAAAAGTAAAAGATTTACAAATCAGCCATACATCTGAAGACAGAGAAAGCTATTGCACAATTTCTTACCTGAAGCGGGTCTGATTTGGCCGGAGTTATTATCCATCACGTGATAGACAATCTCTACCGTGCTATTTCATTTGTTTTGTGAAAATAATTATCCCCAAAGACCCATTCAAACACGTATCAAGGAAAGGCTGTTTCGTCGTTTTTCCTGCGAAAACCTCATAAATACAACTTAGAACAAGCTGTAGTTACAAGTTTTTTTAGAAAATTGACAATTTGCTGTGACAAGTTCAAATTACATGGATTCTATCCAGTGGGGTTTTTATGTATCTCCAGTGAGCAGTAATTGTAGTATTCATTAATAGATAGATCTAAATAAATATTTCACCTAGGGCATCGTTTTAATTCATTGCGGTCACGAAAGGTTTATTTTGTTGTCGAGAATTTCATTCAGATCATCGCACTTTCGGAATCCACCATCCAGTCTTAAGAAAGCTTCCATCAGCTAGTTTCCCTCTTTCGTTACCTTTTAAAAATGATATGTACATCAAAGCATTTTAGATTTTAATATAGAATTCTAATTTTCAAAACTTTTCAATCCTTTTGTTGCTTTGATTGCTGCCCATGACCTTTTCCAGGAGAGAACTCGAACATCATAATTCAACCTATTTGTTGCATATAATAACGACAAATTCCGAGATTATTACATGGCTGATGAGGGCCGGAGAGTGATATCGGCCCGCGACCGTGATATCTTCCCCGAGGGCAGATATCGAGGTAAGGGCCGATATCACTCTCCGGCCCGTATCAACTGTGTAATAATCTGCATATTGCATTCAATTTGTGAAATGACTTTAATTCAATAATAAATCTTACCTTACTATTTAAAGTAACACAATATGATATGTGTATTTTTTTTTTTTTTTTTTTTTTTTTTTTTTTTTTTTTTTTTGTGGTCCATAACGTGCACCTCCCACCATACAATTCGACCTACATTTTCAAAACCTTATTTGTTTTGTATGTTGTAATCGCATTCGAAGAATTTCGGACGCATGAAATCGCTCATTTGGCATTTTCTTATTAATTTGATTCATAAATCGATTTATCTATTGTCACCAAAGCCACAGATAAGAGGTGGTGGTTAATTCTTTTTCAAAATTTCTTTAAATGTTCATCAAACCCTATATTCTGGAAACTCATTAGAATCGTCTCATCGAGACGATTCTAATAGGTACCCACAATGAAGGGGTTGGAATTCAAATTTACATTTGATGTACGTTCATAAAGGATTGTACATTTTTCAAAAACATTTTTTCTTTATGTCACCGCAAATGCCCTATTTATATTTACAAGGGCAAAAAAGAAATAAAATTGTTATATAAAAAAGTCACAAAAAAGCCACAAAAACGTTATATAGGATATAAAAAGCTACCCCCTCCCGATGTTAACGACATTAATAACAAGGTTCGGGGTTAGAATGTCAAAAAGGTCACCTTCCTAATTCTTTTGAACATAGTTGCGGCTTTTTTTTTTTTTGGAATTTTCATGTTATTTCTTACAGTAATTATGTCTGGCTACTTTCTAACCAAGTACCACACAATGACTTTTTTTTGACTCCCTACAACACAACAGCTTTGGAAAACATTGTGGAAAATGAAAAAAATGCTTGTGACAAGCAATTTCTTCATTTCCCATAATGTTTTCTGCGTAAAAAGACCAAAAAATGTTCAATTTCATTAACATGAAATTGTCGTTTGAAACAGCTTTCAAATTGGAACAGTCCAAAATTTTGTCGTTTGGGAAAGGGTTAACAGGGCGCCATCCGTATTCAGTATCAACTGATGGATGGAATGATTTCACCCTTTCCCAAACAGCAAAATTTTAAGGTGGTCCTCTTCAAAAACTGCCACAAATGACAAAACGGAACTTATTAAAGTTAGAATTTGTGTAAAATATGACATAGAAAATATTGAGAGGAGAAACCGCTGGTTATCAGCAGTTTCTTCTTTTGTTTCAATGTTTTCCCACGCCTGTTCTATCAGGGACGTCAAAACCATGCAGGTTCTTATTTGGAAAAAGACGTTTCGGTATACCAAGTATCTAAACATGATTTGAAACAAACAATTTCTCCTCCTCTAACATTGACGTCAATAGGAAAGCGTCATGGTGAACTTGAATTTATTTTTTTTTCCGATTCGGATTTTCCCAGAATGGCTCTGTTTGCCTGGTCACATCGAAGTATTAATACAAATATGTACGTTATCAGCATCCATGTACATCCATCTATAAGTAGGCTATTAATAGCTTAAAATTGATAAATCAAATATTTTGCCATCTGAAATAGATCCTCAACAAAGGTCATAGGTGCGTCAATATCCGTCTAAAGTCTGCGCAAATATGTCCTGACATCCGGAAAATCCGAAAAGGATCCTTTTTGCTTAATGTGACCAGTGGCCACATTGTAGTATCGAAACGTGTTCCCTATAAATACGTGCGTATTACTCTCTGGTGGTGAACTCGGCCAAAGCGTGGGACGTTTTTTCGCGATCATAGTATTCCGTCGGTGTTGTTATAAAATATCGTAACTACGGCTTCGATAAAGCCGTAGTTAGCCGTAGTTACGATATTTTATAACAACGCAGACGGTTTGTCAATACATATCGTTAAATCCGGTCTGTTTTTAGAACAAATTCAATGTTATTAGAAAAACTATCCAATCGGATCTTTAAACTCACATTTAAACGCAAAATATCTGTACCTTGTTGTAGTGAAAAACGTCCCTCGCTTTGGCCGAGTTCACCACCAGTGTTACTGGTATCACAATACGTCAAAGTTTGCAGCAATCAATTATTTAGTTACGGATACAACAGTAATTCATCATTGATTTCGTTATGGGACTTTGAAAACATTGACATTAACGTTGAAACCGACTTTGTTTTCTGTTTTCTTTTTTGTTCTTATATGCAAGAAAGTTTTTTAATGGAATCAGTACACCGTTTTCTAGTCTTTCAAATCTCTCAAAAGTTCTTTTTAACTCTCTCTTGAACTTCGATTTCGCAATGGTTTACAGCTAACTTTGACAACATTATGTGGGTGTCATTGTTTTCTTGAAATCAACAAGTTGGGTGTGTCTCTGACAATTCTGTCAAGCGGAGGTTGTGGTGTAGCCTACTTTATGTAATATAGATTTGTTGCTAAATTTATCGTTCATTGATGACTTTGTTTTGTCTCTTGGTCAAAACAAGTGCAAGTGGACCACAAAAACTCTCGTCCTCAATAAAGATACAGTCCTGATAATACAACGCGAGTCTTTTTGGAAACCCATTCACACACGTTGACGCCCCTGGAGATAAAGGCTTTGGAAAATATAAATGGAAAAAAGAAACTGATTATGACAAGCACTTTCTTTATTTCCCACAATGTTTTCTATCCGAAAAGACCATGGCACATCAAATGAAAAAATCATTCACTTGGAAATATCCTCTGCAACACTGGACATGTCTAAAATTTCAACTTTTGTTATCAAAGGTCGCATCAATCCCTTTCACAGGGTCTTAATGCTTTAATTTATTTCTTTTACGTAAATAATTATACCAAGTCTTAATAACCATTATACTATTACAATTATATTTACTTAAAACAAATATGGACATATTCATTACGTTCAGTATTTTGGAATCATCAGATTGGTCGTCGTTCTTCAACCAAAACCTCGTAACTACAGTTTTAAACACGCTGCATGTACGAGGTTTTTGTTGAAAAGCATCGTTATTTTGGATTCTATGACCGCACCTCTATTAACGATTTTTCAATAATAATGGCGAAGTCCAAATGAACCTCGTTGCGGGGGCTGTCTATATTGTCCGATAAACTACGTGCGTAGTGCCATAATTCTGTTAATTCATGCACTTAAACACGTCCAAACAAATTGTCTATGAGTGACGACAAACTAAATGGGACTTTCTTGGAAATCATACACTTTTAAAACACCAGCTTCAATCATACTTGTAAGTAGCCTGATGTATCTAAGAGTAACAATGCGAAAACAAAATTACCGGTATGCAGACATTTTTTCATAAATTTAACTTTTACTTTTTTCTGAAAGAGCATCTAATTATTATTATTTTCTCTAATTATTTTGAAAATTCCAAGCCAAAACATTGCACCGTTTAAGAGAAATAGATTTATTTTGTGTTAAGATTAATCAAAATGATGTCAATAGCAGTTCAGATTTATATGGAATTTGTCATATCCGTCTCGACGTTTAAAAGATGGCATTAGAACTACGCATTATATTGACCATTCTTGCATCAAGACATGCTTTAAAAAATTGAAAACGGAATGGTATGTCCATTTAAACATGCGAAAATATCAACCTGATCACTTTGCGAATTGCGAAAAGCGTGTGGCAGAAAACATTGAAAACATTGAGATAAATGGAGAAAATGCCATTTTATCAAAGGGGAGTTACTCAATTACTTCTAAATATTCCCAACTACAGTAACTTCCCTTCATCTGTGTGCTTTGTTCAGCTTTATAACAATTGACCAAACGCCAATCTACAGATCGCTCCACCCAACATAGAATTTAGGACAAACAATGGGGATGTAATCGTTAATAGGGAACGATTTTATCCAGTTAATCGTGACGTTAATTAGGACAAACAAAATAGTATTTTGTAGGTGTTGTTATAAAATCTCGTAACTACGGCTTGATTTAAGCCGTAGTTACCAGATTTTATAACAACACCGACGGTTTATCAAAACATTACAGTAAACCTAGTCTATTGTTAGCACAAAATTCTTTGCCATTGGCCTGTCGATTGTTTTGATTGTTCGTCTATAAATCGATACAATAACACGTGCAACGAAGAACAATTGGGTTATGACATTTTTCTGATCGTCCATTGGCTAATCGATGTTTTTGATTGACAGTCGGCGTTTGGTCAATTCGATTGATTGAATGAGGTTAAATGCCATTTTAACCCATTACCAGTCCACACAGTAACTCTTTTTGACTCCCCACAGCTCAAGAGTGTTGCTCTGACAAACATTGCGGAAAAAGAAAGAAATTGCTTGTAAAAACATTTTGATTTTCATTCACTTCAAATTGTTATCTGCAACATCTTTGAATTAGGACCACCATATTTTTGTGGTTTGGGAAAAGTATTCCAATCATATGGGTACTGGATCACCTAACCAACGATTCTTGTCTTTTATCTCACTAACTACATTTATTTTGCCTATCCCCTACCACAATTAAATCCTATAATGAAAAAAGTAGATTTTATTTCACCTCGCCTATCCCGTGGCAGCTGCCGTTAGGGCACTGTTGATGATCTGCCAACCAGCTCTCTGCATCCCTAAATTCTCCTCTCTAGTTCTGCAGTCAGGGTCCACGTTTCACAGGCATAAAGAAATATTGAGTGGACAAGAGAACGCACGAGTCTTAATTTGGAGTTGGGCTGGATTGCCTTGTCTTTCCAAATGATGTTTAGTTTAGATAGTGTAGCTGATGTCATAGCTATTCTAGCAAGTATCCCAGGTTCTGGATCCCTCATCTGAGACTATTGCTCCAAGGTATTTGAAGTTCTTCACAGTTTCAAGTTTTTCGCCATTGGCTTTGATGTCAGATTGTATTCCGTTGATATTATTTTTCATCAGCTTGGTTTTGTTGGCGCTTATCTCCATTCCGTAGGCTATGGAGGCTCTGTCTAGTTGGTTAGGTTTTCCAGTTCCCGCTATGAGCCCGTCAATTCATCTATGTCATCCGCGAACCGTAGATTTGTGATTTGTCTGCCACCAATGCTGACTTTCCTTGGTGGTCATCCAATGCATCCGCCATGATTCTTTCCAGGAAAACATAATTTTTATTTATTGGAGTTTAACGCCGAATGCAACTGCTATGGTCATATCGCGACGACTAGAGCATCTAACAGTGGATTCCTGGTATTTCTCTTATCAGTACCACCACAATATCAAAAACAAGGCTCTATCTGCTCTCTCACAGTACATAGTAGATCTACCTTGGATTGAACTGTGAGTTCGCCGATCTCGCCGAAATCAACTCTCCACATGAAAGTCAACGTCCCATTAAGGTAGTCTACCCCTAATGAGATTCGTGCGACGTCGGAATTATTAGGGCGCGGTCGAAAACATTCGGCGATTGAACTTTCCATCGCCGAATGTTGACGACCGAACCCGAATATTTTCGGATAGGCCAACGTAACGACGACGCTCGAAAAACAAAAACTGAAGGTTTTTTTTTTTTTTTTTTTTTTTTTTAATCGTAAAATGGCCACATTACATGTATTCTACCTTTTAAAAGCTCGGGTTCTTCGACGAGTCAACGGAGGAATCTAGCCTACATACGGAGCAGAGGCGCGTTCTTTAGGGCGAGATTTCTTAAGATTTCTTAGATGTCTTTGATACATCGTTTTTGAGACTTAGGTATTAAGCGAGGTGTTCCAAATGTTCCATGCTGTCTTCAAACAACTGACCTAGCCATTCGACTGGGAGAAATTATAGAAAAGCTGCATTTTACTCTAAGTCACCTTTTCCCGTGACGAGACCTCAAATCCGAAAACCTACATCGGCATTAGGCCTAGCCTATATCAAATGGGAGTTCACATGGTAAGTTTTATTAGATCTGGCCCAAGGGTTATGGAGAAATCGCTATGAATGGACGAAATGTCATGGACGGACGGACATGAACCGCGAGAGACGGATGGACAGACAAAGCCGTGGCTATATGACCTGCCTTCGGAGAGCATAAAAATGGTAGGCCTATAATGATCAGAATTTTCTGATTTTTTTATAACAAATGATCTCTTTAGATCTAGAGTAACGTCGGCAATTATCGACCCTTTAAGGGTACTAGTATATTTGAATTAGCTTCAAAAGTGTGTGACGTTTGCCCTGATTCAAATTGCTATTTTTTTTTTTTTTTTTTTTTTTATGAAACTAGAACTTTCATTGGTCAGAACTATCCAATGATATGCCGCGTAACAAGGTGCTTACTAAGTTCTATTTACTGATATATTAGGTTACCAGACTCTGTAATTATCGACCCAGAGAGGCAATTATCGACCCCTTTATGATTTTTTTTAAAAAGAGAGCTCAGATTTAAATAAATACGAGATTATGCTTTTGAATCGAACAGTAACTGTTATGTCTCTCGGAAGCGTAACTAGAGATATACTAGTGACAGAAAGTTAATTAATAGCAAACTAGCCCCATTTTAAAACAGCCGAGCGTCTGGCGGCCATAATGATAAATGGCCATAATGATAAATGCCTACACCACACATACTGTGAACCGAAATGTTTTTTTTTTCTTTCATTTTTGTCAGAATCTTTTTTATCTAATCAAGATCTAAATAGCTAATCTAATTATATTACAGTTGCGCTTCATTGTTTTGCATGTGAAATTCATTTAGTTCATTTAAAATAGCAATTATGTTACCTGGGGGTCGATAATTGCAGAGTGAATAGATTTCATCTGCTATTGTCGACACACCCCCCCCCCCCCCCCCTGCAGATCCGATCGCTATCGTAAGAAGGACGCTTTAAAAACAGTTTTAGATATTAGGCCTTTTTCTGATATCATATTCATAATAAATGCTCAAAACCCGATCAGAATACAAAAGATTGAACACCAGTGATAAAATGAAACGCACCACCCTCCTTATGGGCACTCGTAACAGCACAATTTTCAGAAAATACAGTTTGCCCAGACAAAAATGTCTAACAGGCCCGCTAACCAACCCTGAAGAGAAAGATTATGCAATTTAAAATGACGATAATATGATGTACATGTAATATTCATCCCATGTCCTAATTTTTCTGGGAATCAATTGCTATTCTAACAAAACCAATTAAACTAGAAAAGGGGTCCATAATTGACATGGGTCGACATTAGACTCCGTTACTCTATTAGCATCCGTGTTTTGTCTGCAGCAGCTTTGAAATTTGAACACCCTAAAATTTTGTATTTTGTATAAGGGTAAAATCTTCTGGATTGTTATAGCTTGTAACTTCACACATATCTTGAACACAAACTTCAAGAGAATGCAATTTTGCTTTTTTTTTCTTTGGTCTGTCTTGATAAATTAAAAACATTGTGGAAAAATCGAGTATACGCTTTTAAAGGCCCCTTTGTCTGAATATTGAGAGGGCTAAATTGGATTTTATCTTAATTTTCAGTGTAAAATAAGGAAAATTCTGCATTTTTGGTCATCATTGGGGGCTTAGCCCTCTCCCCCAGCCCCCGTTCATACAGACAGGTCTGATATAGGCCAGGTAGAATGAAAATACCCCCCCCCCCCCGCTCCGCATGCAGACGGTGCAAGGGAGATCACTCCGGCGATAAGAAATTTGACACATGTCAAAAAAAATATCGACGTGTGAATCAAATCAATTAGTTCAAAAAGATGCATAAGCGTAGAAGTATGGTGGATTGTGTATGACAGTTTTATGGATGAGCCACACTACAGACGGGAGTTTTGTGAATTATATCGCCAATCTGTTTCATATGGCAAGGTGAGATGTTGTTAATTAAAAGTTGAATATTATTCGGATATGCTTTCCGGACACTCTAAATCTGTTTTTGTTGCCGATCTTGTGTGAAAAGTAACATTCTGATTGTAGAATCTGGTAATAGATAAAATCTTAGCTTAACTGTATGTTTTTCTCACTGTTTGTTTTGTGTGTCCCCCCCCCCCCCGCCTATAGAGGCACCACTAGCTGAACTAGTGTATAGAATCAGTCTGCATGACGTCATAACCTCACTTTCATTTTTTCATCGAGGGTACTTCCTCGGTCTTTATCGTTACGGGATACCATTTTTGAGGCAGCATATTTCAAAAATCCATCGTTAAAGTTCATAAACAAAACTCTTTCGTTAAAGAATGTGATTTAAAGTTTCTAACTACCAACGCATTTTTAATAATCAGGCTTAGTTGTCGAGACATTAATGCTGAAAGTTGGTAATGCTTTAACGAAAAAGACAGAAGATTTCACCTCCACCGAATGAGTGCATGTCCGCACTTAATGACTGACGACGTTTTTGATTGGCTGAAGTGATTGTGCCGACCGAATCAATGTTAACTAATCTACATGTAACTAGTCCTCTATATATACAGTGAATAACTTTGAGCATGAACAAACTTTTCTAACTCAAACATTTTTACAAGTGGAAGAGAAGAGGCAGTAAGTTTTATCTCACTGCCACCCACTTCAAACAGCTGGGTAGACTGAGGCTGACAATTAAGTGTCTTGCCCAAAGACACACCTTCCTGCGGGGCGCCGCTCTAACTCATAACCATCGGGCTACAAGTCAAGTGGGCTATCCACTGCGCCACCGAGGCTGTCTAACTTATTCTATTCAAATCAGAGCAACAAACAAGAGGTCATTGTGATTTGTAACACCTTTGGCTTCAAAGATGAAGGTGGTGGTTATTTTTCCTATTTGTGGGTCAAATTTTATGAATGCCTTAGGACTGAAATATCATACGAAAATCTGGATTTCAAAAGTTGTGTCATTAATGAGTAATGACCCTCAGGTAAATTTCTAAGAGGTCATTTGTTTTAAGATTGTGACAATGACGCACAATTTGCTATTATGGAAAATCACGCTTTTAATTCGTCTAAGAGTAAGGCTTTGGAAAATACTGAAGAAAAGAGAGAAAACTATGATAGATGTACCAGCATATTCTCCATTTTCCTCATCTTTTTCCACCCTATGAAAAGGTAATTATTTGCATTCGGACTTTTGAATTTATAATAGATAAATTTGTCATTTGTAACACCTTCCAATTTGGACTAGGTCCAAACACTGTTCATTTTTTGGAAATGGATTAAACATTTTCTATTTTATTTGTAGAATCTACCTGAAAATCCCTCCATATCTACAATGGAATTATCTTCGAGATCGGCTGACACTTCGACAAATTGCCATTCTAACTTGCGGACTTTGTGCCCTTCTTTTTCTAGTCGTTATTTTCATTCAAACTCGTCTGACGAGAACAGAAACTCGATCATCAATTTTACCAAATGGAGATAACAGAGGCACATTTTTCTCGTACGGGCCGGACATTCATTACGGGATAGTACTGGATTGTGGGAGCAGTGGATCACGGGTTTATGTGTATGTGTGGCCGCCTCACTCGGGAAACCCGAGAGATTTACTCAATATTCAACAACTGAAGGATCAATATGGAGATCCTGTAGTGAAGAAGGTTACACCAGGTAAGGGAAAAATTAGACAAACAAGATCTTCATGGTCATGGTATAGGAAATATTAACCCATTCCCTCGTTAAATTGATGCTTTTTGATGCCCTAGAAGATAGAGGCTTAGAAAGACATTGTGATAAATGAAGAATTTGTTTTTGACAAGCAATTTCTGGATTTTCTGGCAATGTTTTCTGCTCATCAAGGCTGAAAAATGTAGAATTTTATTTCACTTAAAATTGTTGCTTTGAATTTAGAGTACTTAGTCAAAAAATGTGTCTGGTAATTGGTTTAAAAACACTGCTGAAGGTGGTTGTGATATTGGTATCATCTTCTCTGTTGGTACAGGATTATTGTATCAAAACTTGTTAGTTAACACAAATCTTACATAGATATATAATATCAACAGATTTGAATGAGACAGTAATTCACAAAATGCTCCTAGTCATCTGACACTTCTGTTTTTTTAAATACATTTAGTGTTCGACATACTTTATGGACCAATGAAATTGCAGTATATTTGAAAATTTTTTCGCTCTATTTCGCATAAACGGGCTGCCAGGTAGTTTATGTGACGTCTATACATAGCCACGCCCAGTCTCCAATGAACCGCTAGCGAACACTAAGTCAGATAAAGTCTGTATAGTAGATTCTACGCGATATAAACATTCAATGCGCTGCGCGCATTTGAATGTTTATTTCGTGTAGAATCTACTATACAGCCTCTATCTAATACATAGTTTCAATAGTTTTCTCTTCAAAGACCAGGGATTGTCTGAATGTCTGGGATATTTCTACAGTAGGATGATAAATGTACAGCACTTTATAAGTTAATCATTTTATTTATATAAGCTAATATATATTTGTTGGATATTCAATATTAGCAACCTCTATAATAATAAATATGTCACATTTTAGGCCTAGACACATTTGAGAGTAATCCAGATGGTGCCAGTGATTATTTAAAGCCCCTTCTACATTATGCTGCCTCCCACATACCAAAAGAACATCATAAAGAAACACTTCTGTACATTCTGGCCACAGCAGGGATGAGAATGCTACCAGACGAGTAAGTCTACTATAAGTCTAGCTCAGAGCTACAGATAAGTGGGGGTGAAGACATTCTAACTTTGTTATTTTGATTCCAAACCCTATGTTGTGGGTACTCATTTGAATCGTCTCGACGAGACGATACAAATGAGTACCCACAACATAGGGTTTGATGAACAATAACAGAATTATTTCAGTTTGAAAAGCCATCATCCCCTCTTATCTGGAGCTCTGCTAGCTGAAGCCTTGTCATGCTGTTCTGTGAATGTTTTGGTGGTTTTTGCTGGCAATATAGAACAAGGTCAGACTGTACTTGTGTGCAGTCTGCCCTTGTTCTATACTGCTTGTTTATATTAATATAGCATGACATATGGTTGTACATTACATAGCTAAACAACATCATAAAGAGACACTTCTGTACATTCTGGCCACAGCAGGGATGAGGATGATACCAGAAGAGTAGGTTTAGCTAACTCTTTCCCAAACAAAACATGGTTTTGACGTCCCTATTGAAAAAGGCCCAGGGAAAATATGAAACGAATAAAGAAAATGCAGCAACCAGCATTTCTCCTTTTGTCTCAATATTAAAAGATGCTATATTGTACATAAATCTTTTCCCTTTTACCACCGATTTTGTCATCTATAGCAGCTTTTCAGTTGGTTTCCCCTATATAGTTTTGTTATATGGCAAAGGGTTAACTTGACTGGTAGAACAATTTCAAGGTTGTTGGTTGAAACCATGGCCACAAAATCATCATAGGGGTTTTATTCTTTTGCAAGGAATTTCAGAATTAAGGTTTGATTCCTAGCCATGATAAACAACCTTTCTGACCTTTGTCTCCCACTAATGGTTGGATAGTTGTAAACCTATATGTGCGAGCAGTTGGAGGCTCAGAAGTGATGTTTTGGTAGTACTGGTGAGAGAAACAACAGGAATCCATGGTGAGGTGCTCCAGCTTCTGAAATATGGCCATAGCAGGTGATAGAGGTGAGGTGTTCATTCAGTAAATAAAGTTCAGATTTCAAGCCCATTACATCTCATCTGGCACCCAGGAATCAACTTGTATTAGTTAACTTTACTGTGGTATATCTGAAATAAGTCAGGATATAGAAAAAGATCCTATAAGGCATTTAACCCATTCCCAAACATTGGCGTTTTTTGACACCTTTTATGATAAAGGCTTCAGAAAACATTGTGGAAAATGACAAAATTGCTTGTGACAAGCAATTTCTTCATTTCCCACAATGTTTTCTACCCAAAAAGACCAAAAAATATAACATAATACATGTATTCACTTCAAATTGTTGTCTGCATCATCTTTGAATTTGGAACAGTACAAAATTGTTGCCGTCTGGTAATGGGTTAAGATTACCTTGTCTGCAGATCAGTCTGTGCATGAATAATTTCTGATGAGGACCCAATCCACTTCCTTACAGTTGTTACAGGTCTTGATGAAACTATTAGAGAACTACATAGATCTTGATCAGACTGTGCATATGCACAGACTGATCCTGATCCTTTCTTGTCTCAAATGCCATAAGGGACCTTTTTGCAGATCCTAACTCAAATATTTATGTAAAATATTGTTGAAATCAATGTAAAAACCAACATCAATAGGAAGCCTGATGTGTCCTTACCAGAGGGTTTGATATTTTGTTTAATTTCTGACTTTTGAAGTAGAGTAATTAACTTTGATAAACATCAAATATATTTTCTTATTTAATAATGGAAAAGTACAAAGAGAAAGAAAAATATACACATTGATACAAGGGGTGGAAAATACTGACAGAAACCCTAAATGTTTTTATGTATATATGTTGTGCCGATTTTAAGATTCTTGCCTAAATTTGAAATTGGGCATGCCCAATTTCGAAATTGGGTACGGAACTTTGCCCAATTTCGAAATTGGCCATCCATTTTCGAAATTATGATTCAGTAAGTTCCGTGTGTCATGCATAACTATTTCTGTCGATCTTTTTCGATGATTTATTGATAATTGAATCATACAACGCCCGAAATGTTAATATTATTTACGGTTTACTGTGAAACTGTCATGCAGAAATATTTCTGTCGATTTATTCTTGTTTTTTTTCTCACCGATTTATTAGTAATGAATCGAACAACGACATAATGATTATTTTACGTTTACTTTGATTTTTGATACTTCCTACGTACTCGTTGCTGCCGCGGATCCAGGGTGTCTGTGATGGGGTTCGAATTTACAAATAGAGAGGTTCGTTTTCCCAAGTATTACACAATTTTGACCGAATTTCTGCATTGAAATGAAATAATCAGGCTGCGGAGACAGTGGCAGATCCAGAGGGGGTGCGGGAGTCAAACGAACCTCCTCTGAATCCTAATTATTTCAATTTCATGTAAAAATCCAGTCATAATTTTGTAATAATAAGAGAACGAACCACCTATTTGTAATTTCGAACCCCCTTACAAAGTCTGGATTCGCCGCTGAGAGGGGTTTCCTTTGAACCTCGAAAACTCCCCTACCAATTGGATACGCCGCTGCATTGTAAACGTGTACACCAGAATGTAAAAACTTCATCTGCGGGTCCCAGTCGATATCAAAATCCAGTCTATTTTAAAACGAAAGTACAGTGTCATTCAAGGATAAACGAAACCTGTCTCATGGTGTATAGATATTTATCCACACGCGAGAAAGAAATACGGCAACATTTTATCTGAATTTTCCGATAGAATTAGGTCACAGGATAAAATTAAAGATGTCATTATGACGTTGCGAGGCCGTACTGCAAGCGGAATCATGCATACTTATTATAATGATTATAATAGAATCTAGTATAAGATCCATTTCTCGCTCTGATTTTATTATCATTATTGTTCCAATGCATTTAAGCCGGGCATTAAATCAATAATTTACCAATCATTTATCTCTCATAAATCATATTTAATTTCAAATGTGATATACACTTTTGGGGTATTTTTTATCAATTTAAAAAGTGGGCCTTTTTTGAACTGGGCCTTTTTGGTCATTTACACTAGAACTAGGCATTTCTGGTTTCAGGGGATCAATTAGTTTGTCTAGGTTGGTCGGTTGTTCTGGCCGGCATGGTGGGAAGAATTGGCTTGTTCGGCTGGGTCGGTCGCTAGTTCTGGCCAACACGGTGGGAAGGATCGGTATGTTCGGCTGGGTCAGTCGCTAGTACTGGCCAGCATGGTAGGAAGAATCGGTTTGTTCCTCTTGGTCGCTCGCTAGTTCTGGCCAGCACGGTGGGAAGTATCGGCTTGTTCGGCTAGGTCAGTCGCTAGTTCTGGCCAGCACGATGGGAAGTATCGGCATGTTCGGATGGGTTGGTCGCTTGTTCTGGCCAGCATGGTGGGAAGTATCGGCTTGTTTGGCTAGGTCAGTCGCTAGTTCTGGCCAGCACGGTGGGAAGTATCGGCTTGTTCGGATGGGTCGGTCGCTTGTATTTGGCCAGCACAGTGGGAAGTATCGGCTTGTTCCGCTAGGTCAGTCTCTAGTTCTGGCCAGCGTGGTGTGAGGATCTGCTTGTTCGGATGGGTCAGTCACTTGTTCTGGCCAGCACGGTTGGAAGTATCGGCTTGTTCCGCTAGGTCAGTTGCTAGTTCTGGCCAGCACGGTGGGAAGGATCTGCTTGTTCGGATGGGTCGGTCGCTTGTTCTGTCCAGCACGGTGGGAAGTATCGGCTTGTTTGGCTAGGTCAGTCGCTAGTTCTGGCCAGCACGGTGGGAAGGATCTGCTTGTTCGGATGGGTCAGTCGCTAGTTCTGGCCAGCATGGTTGGAAGGATCAGCTTGTATGGATGGTTTGGTCGCTTGTTCTGGCCAGCATGGTGGGAAGTATCGGCTTGTTCGGCTGATTTGGTCACTAGTTCTGGCCAGCAGGGTCGGAAGGATAGGTTTGCTCGGCTGGTTTGGTCGCTTGTTCAGGCCAGCATGGTGGGAAGGATCGGCTTGTTCGGCTTGGTCAGTCACTAGTTCTGGCTAGCATAGTAGGGAGGATCGGCTTGTTCTGCTGTTTTGACAGTTTGGCCTCTACAGCTTATGCAGGGAAAAATGCAGGGAAAAATGCTGAATATGGTATTTTTCACAGAAAGGGATTCTCCTGTTTAAATGGTTTTACAATCAGCTCACTATTTTGAGTTAGTTATCTTCAAAGTCTAAACGAAATTAGAACATATCAAATTAATTAACATAAGTATGCAGATCTATGGTAGATCACATATATTTAGCAGATGAAAATTTTCATAATAAATCTTGTTTGCTTTAAAAGAACCATTTCTAAAATGTCGATATTTAACTTTAAGTAAGTGAAACCATTTTAATTTCGGTGGTTAGAAAGCCCAAGCAATGGATCTAATTCAGGCTCCGAAAAAATATGGAACTGCAACTTTTTGAATAAATAAATGAAATCGAGTGTAGATATGATTTTTATGGCAATATTATCTATAAATTTGATGTCCTGCTGAACGTGTAAACGAATTGATAAAAGCAGAGACATATAATATAATGTTTATCTATGTCTCTGATAAAAGATAAGGTGCGAATTGCTTAGGGTACGAATCAACTTCCGCGCAAACGGAAGAAGAATGTTCCGTATGTTCTGTTCGGTACGGAACTTTAGCTGTTCCGTACCGAACTTTTATTGGACTAAAAACGGCTTAAAATGATTTTGTAAGTGCTAACTGAGATACCTCCCTAAAAACGGATATTTTGAAGATGAGTTCTGCACAGAAAATGGCCCGATATACCATTAACTTATTATAAATAAGCTATTTCGCCGAGTTTCGAAATTAGGCAAATGAGTTCTGCAGGGATTTGCCGAATTTCGAAAAGAGGCAAAAACGAAAATCGGCACAATATATACATCAAATTAATGAAATTCTACATTTTGTCTTTTTGTGGAGAAAACATTGTGGGAAATGAAGAAATTGCTTGTGACAAGCAATTTCTTCAGTTTACACAATGTTTCAAAAGGCTTTATCTTATGGGATATTGAAAAGCAACTTAAAGCGTCAATATGTGGGAATGGGTCAAAAGCAGGTCTTGTTTGAGAAAGAAATATTAAAAGTGCATTACAATCTACCCACTTACAGATCCCAGAAGACCATATTACAAGATCTGCAACGAGACATTCCTAAAGAGTTTGACTTTGTGATCTCTGACACCAATTTTGAGGTGATTAGCGGAAAACAGGAGGGCGTATACGCATGGATAGCGGTGAATTATGTCCTCGATAAGTTCGGTCATGGAGATGATGGTATGAATTTTATCCTTTTTCATCAATGTTTCCTACTTATGGTATGAGTGAGTTTTTGTTTAAAATTACTCCAATCTTGAGGTGATTGGCAGAAAACAAAAAGGTGTCCAAATGTCTATGCATGGTTAGCAGTACATCATATCCTGAAAGGGAGGACATGATTATCCTTTCCCAAACGACAAATTTTTAGGTGATCCACTTCAAAATCTGCCACACATTACAAAATTGATGTCATTAAAGATAAGATTTGTGTAAAATATGGCAAAGAAAATATCGAAACAAAAGGAGAAACTGCTGGTTATCAGCAGTTTCTTCTTTTGTTTCAATATTTCCCAAGCCATTTCTATAAGGGACGTCAAAACCAGGTCTTGTTTGGGACATGTTTAACGGCCATGTGTAGACACTAACTTGTTGGTGTTGTTTTATCTAATGATGCATCAATGTAGAGCAACATGTGATAAGGAGGACTGTTGGAATCATTGACTTGAGAGATGGATCTATGCTTGATTTGGGAGGTGGATCTATGCAAAGTAACCCAGAACAAAAACACCTTAACCCATTCCCACACAATGACACCTTTTTAGGCCATTCAAGAAAAGACCTGGGAAAACATCTTGGAATATGAAGAAATTGCTTGTGACAAGCAATTTCTTCATTTCCCACAATGTTTTCTACCCCAAATGACCCAAAAAAGCAAAAATTCATCCACTTGAAATTGTCGTCTTTACGATCTTTGAATTTGGAACAGCCCAAAATTTTTTTGTTTGGGAAAGGGTTGAAAATTGTTAAACTTTGTCAGGCTAATTTTAGCCAAAGCAAGCTGCATAGGTAAAGATCAGGCTGCACATTTGTGCAGTCTGATCTTGGCCTATACAGCTTGATTGTCCTTAGAAATATGAACAATAAATTATTCAGAATTTAAATTAAAATTTCAGACCACCCTCTTGTAGCTGTTGATGTCACTAATGATGCATCTAGGCGGAGACAACATGTGAGGAGGCGGACTGTTGGAATGATTGACATGGGAGGCGGATCTATGCAAATAGCCTTTGAAATTACAGCCAATGTAAGTTATTTCTGGAATATACAAAAAGTTGTGTACCATGTGTGAACATATTTGAGGAATATAGAGTTGATAGAAGAAAAGAGATTATCACAAAGAGCTGTAAAAAAAAGTATGTAAAACAACGAACCTTTTTTAGCTCACCTGAGCACCAAGTGCTCGAGGGGAGCTATTATGGTCACTCACCGTCCCTCGTCCGTCCGTCTGTCTGTCCGTCTGTCCGTCCGTCAACAATTTCTTCAAACATCTTCTTCTCCAAAACTAACCGGCCAATTTTGACCAAACTTGGCAGGAATGTTCCTTGAGTGACCCTTCTCAAAACTTGTTTGCGTATTTTTGATTCGTCAAAAAATGTGGGCGTGGCAGGGCGGGGGCTTATCACACTTAGAGAAATCCTAAGAAAATTCTTTAAAAATCAACCATTGTTCCAATTTGAACCAAACTTGGCAGAATTGTTCCTTGAGTGACCCTTCTCAAACCTTGTTCTCAGATTTTTGATTCTTCAAAAAACGTGGCCGTGGCAGGGAGAAAGGGGCTTATCGGACTTAGAAAAATCATAAAAAAATTCTTTAAAAATCAACCATTGGGCCAATTTGAACCAGACTTTTCAGGGATGTGCCTTAAGCCATTATTTTTAAAATTTGTTCACAAATATTTTCATTTGTAAAAAAAATGTGGCTGTGGCAGGGAGAAAGGGGCTTATCAGACTAAGAGAAATCATAAGAAAATTCTTTAAAAATTTACCATTGGGCCTATTTGAAGCAGACTTTGCAGGAATGTTCTTTGAGTCTCTCTTTTTAAAATTGATTCACAAGTTTTTACATTTGTCAAAAAATGTGGGCGTGGCAGGGAGGAAGGGGCTTATCAGCCTTAGAGAAATCCTAAGAAAATTCTTTTAAAATCAACCAATGGGCCAATTTGAACCAAACTTGGCAGAATTGTTCCTTGAGTGACCCTTTTCAACATTTGTTCATAAATTAATAGTTTCGTAAAAAAAATGTGGGTGTGGCAGGGCGCAGCTTATCTAACCAAGAGAAATTGTTAAAAAAATCTTCAAAAATCTTCTTCTCCTTAACCATAGGGCCAATTAAAATCAAATTTGGCAGGAATGTTCCTTGGGTGACCCTTCTTAAGATTTTTTCGCGGATTTTTTATTCATCCAAAATTGTGGGCGTGGCAGGTCAGCATTTACCGGACTTGGAGAAATCATAAGAAAATTCTTTTAAAATCAACCATTTGCCCAATTTGAACCACACTTGGCAGAAATGTTCCTTGGTTGACTCTTTTCAAAATTTTTTCTCAAATTTTTTATTCGTCAGAAAAAATTGGGCGTGGCTTATCGGACTTACAGAAATCCTAAGAAAATTCTTTAAAAATCAACCATTGGCCCAATTTGAAGCAAACTTTACAGAAATGTTCCTTGAGTGACCCTTTTTAAAATATTTTGGCAAATTTTGTATTGGTCAAAAAAAGTGGGCGTGGCAGGGCGTGGCTTATCAGACTTAGAGAAATCATAAAAAAATTCTTTAAAAATAAAGCATAAGGTCAATTTGAAACAAATTTGGCAACGATGTTCCTTGAGTGACCATTTTCAAAATTTGTTTGCAAATTTTTGATTCGTCAAAAAAGTGGGCATGTCCTAAACTTCTTTCAGGTGAGCGATATAGGGCCATTCTGGCCCTCTTGTTGTTTAAAAAGTCTGTAAATAACACATGACGATATCTGTATCTGAAGATCTGTGCAATACACGCTTTCATTTCATGGGTTTTCATGGAAAGACATCACTGCGGCCGTCATGGTTTTCCACCCGAAAACACTCATAATCAAATCATGGTGATGCATGGAAATAGAAAAAACACAGGGCCGTCACGTAGGGCATTTAATATAGTTTTTGCCATGTTTGCACATCAAAATTCAACATTGACTATATCTTTTGAATTGTAAATCATAGAGAATATCTATTTTGATTGTGTATTCAATCTGCTAAGACCTTTTCTTTGATATCAAGGTCAAGACAACATTCAGGTTACCGTTAAATATCAATGTAAATGTTACCAATTATGCTTCACAAAAACATATTGTTTACAGATAGACAACATACCGAAGCAGCTGATGGCAGAGTTTAATCTGGGTTGTCTTACAACTGATATAGAACACACATACAGAGTCTATGTAACTACTGTAGCGTTTTTCTAAATGTTTTTAATCTGGTAGTGTGGTAAGGCGGACTCCGCTACAGCAAAACGGGTAGAAAAGGTAATTTGGCTAGTTCCACTACAGCTGTGACTCAACGTTATGAGACCTATCATATAACACAGCTACAGCTCTACACACTATCTCTACGCAAGAGACAGAGCTGCAGCTACACCGACTTTATGTCGCAGCTATAACTTTAAACGAGTCTCTACGCAAGAGACGAAGTTACAGCTTCCCTATAGGTTAATTGTTGGTCTGTTGGTAGGCTACGAAAGACTGTATGCCACGACCTGAGCTGCACGGCTGTATCTCTTTACATGCAAGGAAGCGAGGCTTCACGAGCTTCGTGCAAGAGATGAGAGCCTTATACCCAGGATCCCAACGATACACTACTAACCAGCTAACCACTATTAAACACTCACTATTTTAATTTCTGAGTGATCGAGTCAACACCGAAATGCGGACTGACTGAAAATGAGCGAGCGGCCCGTATTTATACTAATCCATTACACCAACGCCACCTAGCGGATTCCCGATGAGAGCCGAATAATCACGGGAATTGCCGATTACTACCCTTTTCTACTAGAACGTTTCATATACGTTTTGATACATATGATAATTCAAAATCTGAATGTCATGCATCATCAATGGTCTGACCCGGACAAACACTTTATAAAAATTAATTTCTAATGGTCTTATATGAAGTAGGATAGATACTAACCAGATTCAAGGAAGATATTCGGCGATGATTGTTGCACGTTGTTTACTATTGTAATGGCGGAGAAAGTAACAAGGGAATAACTTTTCTTTCTTGATTTTAGACTGGAAATTAATGCTTTGACGAACTAGACTGGAACCATATAGCTTCCTCGGCTAAAATGTGCCCATTATTCTAGGCTTCCTGGAAAATACACCAGTACTTATACATATAAAATGTTACACTACATTTCCAGGTAACTGTTATATGTTATGGAGGCATGATTGTTTTACACATCATTATTTACAGATAGATAACATACCAAAGCAGTTGATGGCAGAGTTTAATCTCGGCTGTCTCACCACTGATATAGAACACACATACAGAGTCTATGTAACTACATTTCTAGGTAAGGATCATACATATCCTTGCTTTTCAACAAAAAGACAGGTAAATGCAGCTTGTTTTAAGTTACAAAGTTTTTGTTGAAAAGCAAGGATATAAAGTATGTAAAATGTAATGTTGATTTACCCATGACTTCACAAGTTTGAATAATGCATTGAAAACATGATAACGTTGGATCCCTTTGAAGGGTAAAAACCTGCACTCTAATGTTTTACAAATAAAAATTCAAGGAAATCTGCAGTCACTATGTTTTTGTCAGTCTTTTATCCCAAGATTATTTTCTATCTGATAAACACTCTGTGATTCCTGTAAGCTGGCTCTTGCCTCCTTTAATCGTTCAAATATCTAAAGCTGTGTTTCCATCTAATATTGAAGCCAGAATTATAAAATGTTTGTATTTCTTATGACATTATACAATAGCCATCAGCTGAAGATTGGCAATTTAGGCCCCATTTTTGTGAATATTTAAAATACACTTTCACTCAATCAAAATGTATCAGTTTTTTGAAACGTTTATTCAGGTTATGGGGCGAATGAGGCCAGAGAAAGATATGAAGATCAGCTCATCAAACAAATCTCATCTACAGTAGATAAATCAGTAGTAAGACACCAGAGGGACTTACAACAAATAGAGAATACTCTGTCACAGAAGTTAGCTGTGAATAAATCTATTATAGTGGATACACTGAAGGTGGAGGAAAGGTATGGAATTAACCCTTACCCAAATGACAAAGTTTTAGGGCGATCCACTTCAAAAACTGCCCCAAAAGACAAAATAGATGGAAATGAAGATAGGATTTGTGTAAAATATGGCACAGAAAATATTGAAACAAAAGGAGAAACTGCTGGTTATCAGCAGTTTCTTCTTTTGTTTCAATGTTTTCCCAAGCCTTTTCTAATAGGGACGTCAAAACCAGGTCTTGTTTGGGAAAGGGTTAAGGTAGTTCACTCCTAATTCACCCAAGATTTGCGCAAAATCGGAATTATTCGGGCGTCGTCATAAACATTCGGCGGTGGAATCTTCCACCACCGAATGTTTTTGATGTTGCCCGAATAGGTTTGGATATGTATCCAATGTTGCCCAAATAATTCCGACATTGCATGAATCTCATTAGGGGTGATCTACCTTAACCCAGTAACAAACAATGTTCACAAGCCTTTTGATCGTTTAAAGATTTGAAAAATATTGAAGAAAAGGAAGAAAATGCTGATTCTTCAATATTTTTAGAGTGACCTATAACAGTTAGAGAATACACTGTCCCAGAAGTTAGCTGTGAATAAATGAAGTACAGTAGATGTGCAGAAGGTAGAAGAAAGGTATGGAAATAACCCTTTCATGAACATTGAAGCCTTTTGGTGAATGTAAGTTTTAAAAATACTGAAGAAAAGGGAGAAAATGGATATTTCAGACCCATACATTTCGATCTTGTAATTAAACCTAAACAGAGAAGTTTTAGAAAAATGTCAAATTTGCAAGGGATTGTAGCCTTGCAAACATTACAACCATGAATGCAATTGTTCTAGGATTTGATTTGAAACACTGATGGAAATATGAAAATGATGGGTCGAACAAGCTATATCTTCACAATAACGGTTGTCAAAAAAGGTATTCTTTTGGAAATTATTCTAGTATTTCCAATTCTTAGCCTCATGTGTATGATAATTTTATTTTTTTTTTCAATTTCAGCAAAGGAACCAAACACATAACTAGATCTCTAGAAAAACAATCATTGGACCAAGCACCACAGCCAAGAAAGACCAAAACTACCTTACCCCCTTCCACGGACCCTTATGACAACATTCCAGACCCTTGTTTACAAGTGGGTCTTGTAACTAAAGCTTTAGATACCAACACTTACAGCCATGTTTCATTCAAAGGTAGGTGCACCAACTTCTTCAAAATAACTGAAAAAAGTGTTGTATGCATTAATAACCCCTTCTGTTGAATGTATTTAACCTTTCCCAAATGACAGAAATCAAGACTTTTATTAAAGTTGAAAGCTTCTGCAAACCACATAATTGATAGAATGATAGAATTTGTGCACAATTTAGTCCAGAAAATATTGAGACGAACATTTATTTAGTGAACTCAAACAATTATGACTTGGGACTTTATTTACTAATATGCGCAAACATGTAAAACCCATTCCCAGACAATGCCTGGATTTGACTTCCTTGTCTGAGAAACTTTGTAAGAAAGGAGAAACTGCTGAATATCTAGATGTATATTTTCTCCTTTTCCCTGAATGTTCTCCTTGCTAAAGTATTCATATTCCCTGCAATTGGTTTTGTTGTCTGTGAAACTTTTCATTTTGGTGTTTTGACCAACCTTAAATTTTGTTTTGGACAGGTCCAATGGCAATGACTTTTGTGCTAAAAACAGACTAAGTTTACTGTTATGTTTTGATAATCCGTCGGTATTGTTATAAGATCTCGTAACTACGGCTTGATTCAAGCCGTAGTTACAAGATTTTATAAAAATACCCACGAAAACTATTTGTTTGTTTGAAATAACGTCACAGATAACTGGATAAAATTGTTCACTTTTGGAGCTATATTTGGTGTTATGTTTTTGCTCAAATCTGTGTTTTGTTCCCTCTACAGGAATGGGTGACTATCCAAGATGTAGAGAAGCGTTGGTGCCCTTGTTAAACTTGTCAGCGCCCTGTACACACCCGCCTTGTTCTATAAATAGAGTTCATCAACCAACAATATTGTTTACAAAGGATGAATTTTACGGGTTTTCTGAACTCTGGTATACCATGGAGGATGTTTATAGAATTGGGGGAAAATATGATTACACAGAATTTGAGAAAAAGGCCAAGGTAATTTATCTTGTATGTCTTTATCTGTTTATAAGATTAAGACATATTGGTGTCTTATAGTCATATATCCCTCTTTCACGTTATCTTTGTAAAATCTTCAATTACAACTCTTCTTCCAATCATGTGATGAAAATAAGCCCCATTTTGTAGGTTTCAAGATCTTTGACAACATTTTCCTCTCAGACCAGTAGGCCTAGAGTTATGAATACTGGTGTTTACAGTTTACTTATCGATCTTAACCAGAATACTACAAATTGATTATATGCAATGAAAATTAGCCCTATGTTGTGAGCTTGCAGACCTTACATTACACATAGAGATAAAGTTGCTCTTACTGTTCTCTTTTCCAGGATTTTTGCAGTCAAAATTGGTTAACACTTTCTGCACAGTATAAAAGAGGACTGTATAAAAAGGCAGATAATTTTAGATTCAGGTCAGTATTGATCAAATGTTTTGTGAACATTAGAAAAGTTTGAATTACATAGGCATTGTTGAATTTTTCAACTTTTTTGAATTTTTGAGAAGACAAAATTTTAGGCAGATTCAAATTCATTAACGCAGCCATGGCGCAGTTGGTAGCGTGTATGCCTCTCATTCGAGAGGTCCCTGGTTTGATACCCGGCTGCGGCAAATACCCTTACTGACAAAAATGTCACCCATCAGTGGTTTGATATCGTGGGGGAGCAGCTGGAGGCTCGGTAAGGGTGTTGTGGTAGTACTGGTTTGAGAAACGCCAGGGATCCATGGTTAGGTGCTCCAGCCGCCGCGATATGACCTTAGTAGTTGAAAACGATGTAAAAACCCCAATAAAAAAATTCATTAATGTGTGAGTTGACAATATAAACATTTAAAAAAGCTATTAAGTTAGCCTGTAAAACTTTTAGGGAATATTACAAATTGCTTGTTGTCAAATTTTCTCTTCATATTTTCAAAACTATCTCTCAAAATCAGGCATTCCTATGCTTGAAGAAAGTATAAGCAGTTGGGAGCAGGGTAAAACTTGTCCTTATTGATGCACTTTCAGAGCTACAGATAAAAGGGGGTGAAGACATTCTAAACCTGTGTTGTGGGTACTCATTTGAATCGTCTTGACATTTGAACGTCTCAATTAGACAATTCCAATGAGTATGCACAACTGAGGGGTTGATGAATATTAAATGAAATATTGCATATCAAAGTAATCATCTCTTATCTGAAGCTCTGCATTTCATTACAGAATGCAATGTTTTAAATCAGCATGGATGACAACAGTTTTACACCAGGGTTTACAGTTTCCAGAAAACTACAACAAATTAACGTCAGCCCAGTTTATAAACAAGAAAGACGTACAGTGGACACTAGGAGCTTTAATACATAGAACTAGATACTTACCTTTAAGGTGAGCTTATTATACCTCCTACCTACAAAGTAGAGGGCGGTATATTGGTTTCACCATGTCTGTCTGTCTGTCCGTCCATCCATATACTCTTTCGTTTCCGTGCTCTAACTCAAGAACTGGTTGACCTAGGATCATGAAACTTTACACAGTTGTTGTCCATGACCCACGGAGGTGCCCTATCATTTTTGGGTCACGAAGGTCAAAGGTCAAGGTCACAATTTTTCTTTGTTTAAAACCTGTTTCTGTGCTCCAACTAAAGAACCTTTTGACCTATAGCACTTTGTCAGTGACAAGGCGCTAGTGGGGGGGGGGGGGGGGGGGGGGATATTTGTCCGTTTTGTGACAGTTCTACAGTTAGCGCCACATCGTATGGCATGTGTTTATATTTGTTCAGAGTTCAATGGCAATGAATTTTGTGCTCAAAATAGAATTAGTTAACTGTTATGTTTTGATAACCCGTCAATGTTGTTATAAAATCTTGTAACTACGGCTTGAATCAAGCTGTAGTTACAAGGTTTTATAAAAACACCCACAAAATACTACTTGTTTGTCCGAAATTGCGTCACTGTCTACTTGATAAAATCGTTCCCTATTACATTTGAACAAAATATAAACATGTGCCATACGATGTGGCGCCAACTGTAGTTGGGTTTATTTCTTCTCAAATCAGTGTTTTAGTTTAGTCAGTTTATTTGAGAAGTAGGATCTAACGATGAACCTTAATAATTTTTAGGGCTTAATCGAATAATTTTTAGGGCTTTATCGAATTTGCACCAGTAATCATGTTTTTGGTATTTCCCACTTAACCCATTACCAAATGGTAAAATTTTAGGGCGGTCCAAATTGAAAGATCATGCAGACATCAATTTCAAGTAAATGGAAATTTTAATATTTAGGTCTTTTTGGATGGAAAACATTGTGGGAAATGAAGAAATTGCTTGTAACAATCAATTTCTTTATTTTCCACAATGTTTTCCATTGTCATTATTTTGTGGGGTGTCCAAAAGCGTCAATGTGTAGGAAAGGGGCGAACTATGACTGAACTTTGGTTGCTGAATCATAAAAAGTATTTCATTTAAATTAGTAGTGTAATCTAGCTAAATGTAATTTGTTTGCCTTCATTTAATGTCTGATATTTTATTTAGAATTATGTGCAATATAGTTTCTTTATTTCTTTGCAGAGAAATAGAGAAGATGGAAATCTCCAACTTTAAGCCATCCTGGATTGTCCCTACTCATATACTTTACAATGAATACATAGTCTTGTTTTGTTTCGTCATCGTTGTCATGGCGATAGTTTTATACATCAAGCGCCTAAAATTGTTTTCACCTTCATCACAACTTTCTAGTCTGAGTCGTGTTCCGTCGATGTCGTATTTTATGACGGACATTGATCAAGTTGAACAAGGGGTTAGATACTCCAAAAACTTTATGTATTAACCCATTAACACACAGTGACTCTATTTGACTCCCCACAAGATGATGGCTTTGGAAAACATTGTGGAAAATGAAGAAATTGCTTGTGACAAGCAATTTCTTCATTTCCCACAATATTTTCTACACAAAAAGACATAAAAATGTAAAATTTCATTTTGTTTTAATTGTCGTCTGCAACATCTTTGAATTTGGAGGAGTCTAAAAGTTTGCCGTTTGGTAATGTATTAAGCCTTTCAAAAGTGACAAAAGTTAAGATTTCAAATTGAAAGTTGCTGCATATGACATAATGAATGTTGAGGAATATAGAATTTTGTTATCTTTTAGCACAGAAAATGTTGAGGCAAAAGGCAAAAATGCTGGTTGACAGAATTTTTGTCTCATTGTCTTACCAAACCTATTCTATTTATGTGTCAAAACCAGGTCTTGTTCAAGATAGGGTTAAGGTATTCCATCCATCATTCAAAACATTTTATGCAACTCTACTTATAACCTAGACAATGGAAATGTCCCAACTGAAGTGATATGTGTTCTTAACCCTTTCCCAAACAAGACCTGGTTTTGACGTCCCTAATAGAAAAGGCTTGGGAAAACAGTAAAACAAAAGAAGAAACTGCTGATAACCAGCAGTTTCTCCTTTTGTCTCAATATTTTCCATGTAATATGTACCTTAAATAATTCAGATTTTGTAAGTTGTGGCAGTTTTTGAAGAGGAAAACCCTAATATTTTGCCGTTTGGGAAAGGGTTAAGAGAGCAAGATTTTCTCAGATTTTTATCAGTGAAGTAAGATAAAGCATTCTATAGAGCAAGCTTTTTAAACAGCCTAATGGGGAGTGTCATTTCCTTATACTTTTTGGGGAGCTCCTTGTTCAATTCTGTAGAAAGAATATGAGTGAGAACTAATTGAGTTGTTATGAATGCTCTCTAATTTATGAACTGTGGTGTTGCGAATGCTCCATACATCAAAACAAATTATGTCATCATGATATCTTTTGTATAGAGTATCAGTAGCGGATCCAGATGGGGTTCGAGGATTCAAACAAACCCCCATTAGTAGCCTGATTATTTCATTTTCATGCAGAAATTCAGTCAAAATTGTGTAATACAGTAGAAACTCGTTGTATCGAAGTCAGAAGGGCCATAAAAATATCTCGACATATCTGGAGTTCGACTTATCCGATTTTGATTATTTTCGATGAAAACGATATTTAACCAATTTTGATGGGCATCATATGTGCCCATGTTTGAAATGTAGTAGAAAGAGGAAAGAAATTGCTCGAAACGAGCAATTTCTATCCTTTTCCTACTAAATTTCAATGGCTGTATTTGTTTCGGAATTAATTTTGATATCCATATGTTGAGGATGGGACATGACTTTCACTTCGACTTAAGCGGAATTTCGACTTATCCGATGTCGACATAACGAGTGTCTACTGTACTTGTAAAACAAACCCTCCTTGCTTTAAAAACGACCCCCCTTCACAGAAATCCTGGTTCGGCCGCTGAGTATAGAGCATATGGAACACCTTTGTCAGAATCTTGCTCTCAAAAATGCTTTATACAAAGCATCTTAAGATATCTTTAAAAATAATTCGCTCTATAGAACACCCCTCCAGATTATTCTGAAGTTATATATATCTTTATTTATCCGCCACAAGGGCGAGCTAATTTCATACAAATCAAAATAAACAGTTAAACAAGATTAACATTGAGAATGAATCTATATAACAGAAAGAGAAAAAATATTATTGGTAGGCATAAATATTAATAGAGACAAAGGGAGGAAAGTATAACGCTGCCCTTAGTATGGAAACGAAATAAAAAGGGATGTCGTTATATGAAAACTGTTAGTAATATAGGAAAGAGCTACACCAGAAACATCTCGATATTATAAACCTTGTTTAGAAGTCGAAAGAAAAACAAGAATTATTCAAGAAGTGTCTGAGCTAATTTTTGAGATGACACGCACAGAAAAATAATCGAAGCGTAGACATTTCGGCATGCGAATGACGTATGAAATTAAAGATAATCTGCGAACTCGCTCATGATCGGCAATGCAAGTAGAAGAAAACCTTGGTTAACCGAATCGCTATCAAAAATATTTCTACAACCGGAGAGAAGACCTACCATTTTACCTCGTGTGTCAAGAGCCAGGAATTGATTATACAAATTTCTGTCCAAATGTGTCATAAGAAAATCGTGTAAATTTCGGCACAAAACCCTTGTAGCAATACAATCAAATACTACATGCAAGCAGATGGACGAAGTGATATTTGCTTCACAATGAGTACAAAAGTTTGAGAACGTGTCGCTGTAAAATTTGCAAAGTAAGCATACAAACTTTTTACATTGTTTAACCAGTGACATTGAAATAGAATATCCTCAATCAAAAACAATGTTGACCAAATTATACATATCATAAACTCAAAAAATGTTCATTTTATGCTACAGAAAACATAGAAGGAAAAGGAGATAATCTGCAAGACATCTTCAGCAAATTACACTGAAATATTACTTTTTTTTACAAATTGTGCCAATTCATGCCAAAAAATACTTTGTAATGAATACCAATATACCATAGATGTTCAGTTCAAAGCTTCTGCACACAACAAAATTACTAGAAAACATTAATTTCTTTTGTCGTATGGGAAAGGGTTTGAGTAATATTTTATGTTGAAGTAATTAGTCCCCTACCGGTGTTCACACCGGAGGGGACTATAGGTTTGCCCTCCGTCTGTCCGTCCGTCCGTCTGTCCGCTCAAATCTGGATCCCGCGATAACTTAATAACTAAGCAAGCGTTTTTGATGAAAGTTGGTATATGACTAGATGGCAATGTGTAGATTATGCACATCATTTTATTTTTGTTTTTTGACTTAAATTGAGGTTGCTATGGTTACAGAAATAGTGAAAATATGGCCAAAAATGGGATCCTGTGATAAGATAATAACTAAGCAAGGTAGTTTGATGAGACTTGGTATATGACTATATGGCAATGTGTAGATTATGCACATCATTTTATTTTTGTTTTTAGACTAAAATTGTTGTTGCTATGGTTACGGAAATAGTGAAAATATGGCAAAAAATATTGGATCCTGCGATAAGTTAATAAGTAAGCAAGCTAATTTGATGAGACTTGGTATATGACTAGATGGCAATGTGTAGATTATGCACATCATTGTCGAGCCCGCTTGCGGTGAGCTCGACATAGTTGTCACAATGGCGGTTCGGTGTATGTGCGTTAGTGCGTTAGTGCGTTAGTGCGTGCGTCCGTCCGGATGGAGCTTGTCCGGGCCATAACTTCACCATGGATGGAGGGATTCAGAAATAACTTGGCACAAATGTCAAGCTCAGTAAGGCGGAGTGTCGCGTGCAAGAACCAGATTCCAAGCTCAAAGGTCAAGGTCAAACTTGGAGGTCAAATGTCAAAAATGAGAAGATTTTTGCTTGTCCGGGCCATAACTTCACCATGGATGGAGGGATTCAGAAATAACTTGGCACAAATGTCAAGCTCAGTAAGGCAGAGTGTCGCGTGCAAGAACCAGATTCCAAGCTCAAAGGTCAAGGTCAAACTTGGAGGTCAAATGTCAAAAATGAGATGATTTTTGCTTGTCCGGGCCATAACTTCACCATGGATGGAGGGATTCAGAAATAACTTGGCACAAATGTCAAGCTCAGTAAGGCAGAGTGTCGCGTGCAAGAACCAGATTCCAAGCTCAAAGGTCAAGGTCAAACTTGGAGGTCAAATGTCAAAAATGAGATGATTTTTGCTTGTCCGGGCCATAACTTCACCATGGATGGAGGGATTCAGAAATAACTTGGCACAAATGTCAAGCTCAGTAAGGCGGAGTGTCGCGTGCAAAAACCAGATTCCAAGCTCAAAGGTCAAGGTCAAACTTGGAGGTCAAATGTCAAAAATGAGATGATTTTTGCTTGTCCGGGCCATAACTTCACCATGGATGGAGGGATTCAGAAATAACTTGGCACAAATGTCAAGCTCAGTAAGATGGAGTGTCGCGTGCAAGAACCAGATTCCAAGATGAAAGGTCAAGGTCAAACTTTGAGGTCAAATGTAAAAAATGAGTTGATTTTTGCTTGTCCGGGCCATTCCTTAACTTGGCACAAATGTCAAGCTCAGTAAGGCGGAGTGTCGCTAAGTATTTTCTGAATCTAGAATGTTTTCTCTACCTTACAATATTTTCGTTTTCCAAATACGACATCGGATGGACTTCTGCTTGGTCTGGTATATTTCTCGGAATTTGGTTTTATGGACTTAGCATAACGTCCCTTTTAGCGTGACGGGTCACATATGTATACTCAAATTAATCCATTCTGGTATCTCGTTATAAATACATAGACATGTAATATTTTGTGAACAATAAACTGTCTCACCATGATCCCCATCATTCCAACTTATTTTGTCCCCACTTTTACAACGCCATTGTAATGACAGCTGTAGACATAGGTATGGTCTTCTTTCTTCAAAATGAGCGGGCTCGACATGTTGCCCTTCGGCATCTAGTTTTATCTTTGTTCTTTGACGAAAAGTGTGGTTGCTATGGTAACGGAAATAGTGAAAATATGGCAAAAAATGGATCCTGCAATAACTTAATAACTAAGCAAGCTAACTTGATGAAACCTGTTTTAAAATGTTAAAAAATTTATAAGCCATGTTAGTCAGGGTGGTGATGCAGCAGTATTAAACACCTCCAGTGAAAGTTCGCATTTCTTACCAACAAGACTGAAGAAAAACATCTTGGATCAGACAAGGTAACTGTTATTGATACTATTTCTTGCATCTGTCTATTGCTTGCATGAATTGTATAGTGGGCACAGCAGAGACAACATTTGAATTATATTTCCGAAATTTTGGGCATAACATTTCATATGTTTGACAATTATTTTGATGACTTGTTCATCTTAATCTATTATTGATTACCATATTGAGTCAATGTGAAGCCGGTAGGGGACTTTATGTGTTGCATACAACACCAGATACTTGTTGTTATTGTTTTATAGATTTGAATTATATTCAGCATTCATTATCTTGTTGTGGTTTGGAAATAAAAATTATACAATTTTATCGTTTTATTTATCACTTTTCATCCCATGTCAGAATATCTCAGACAGTTGGTACCTATCAATCCAGGGATTGTGTGGTATCCCATTACCTGGTTTTGATATCCATGATCAAAAAGGTGTTGGATGAAAAGAAGAAACTAGATCTACTGAAATCCAGAATTATTTCATATTCTCTCAATACTTTCTGTGCTTTACCTTATAAACTAACCAAATACCACAAAGTGACGCCTTCTGGCACATCCCACAAGAAATTTGCTTTGGAAAACATCATGGTAAATGAAGAAATTGCTTGAGAAAAGAATTTTCTTCAATTCCCATAATGTTTTCTGCACAGAAAGACTAAAAAATGTTTAATTTCAGTAATTTGAATTGTTGTCTGCAACATCTTTGTATTTAGACCAGTCTCATTATCTGTCGCTTGATAATGGGGGTATTCCAATAAACTTTCTGACATCTGACAAAATTAATTGGAGCCAGGATCTGGAAAATGGTCCCTTATGGCATTTGAGACTTTCATGTTTCAAGATCAGACTATGCCAAAGTGTGGGCTGATCAGGACCCATGAAGCACTCTAATAATTGCTACAGGTCTTGGCAAAGATAGACAACAACATGGGTCCTGATCAGACTGTGGGACGCAGACTGATCTAGACCCATGTTTTCAAATGCCATAAGGGACTTTTTTCAAGATTCTGGCTCAATTTTTATATTTACCAATGGTACATTACAGAAACTATCATTTCCCTTTTTCTATGACAAAGCATGATATGGAAAAAAAACGACTACAATGTGCAATTGGTCTGGTAAATAGAAAATTCATCCAAATTGTCCATAAAGTGCAGACAGACAGACGGACGGAGATAAAACCAACATTATAACCACCTTCAGCAGCTTAACCCTTTACCAAACGACAAAATTTTAAGCTTGTCCAAATTGAAATATGTTGCAGACGACAATTTAAAATATTTTGGTCTTTTTTTGGTAGAAAACATTGTGGGAAATGAAGAAATTGCTTGTCACAAACAATTTCTTCATTTTCCACAATGTTTTCCAAAGCTTTTATCTTCTTGTGCGTCAAAAGAGGTCATTGTGAGGTAATGGCTTAAACCACATAATCATTGGTCTCCCGATATTACAGAGGAATTGCTGGTCCTCAGCGTTTTCTTCTTAAAGGCTACCAAGCTTGGCAGTTTATTGCACCGTATATTGGAAGAAAATCATTAAATTAACGTGTTTTATAAAAGATCCGCCAAACTCGGTTGTTTTAAAAGTTTTATTTGCTTTTCTTTACATCGTTGAAAAACTGATTTTCGAGAAAATAAAGATCGGCAATTTCCATAAAATTGCCACGGATTGACGTCATCAATGGCTTGACTCCGCCCCCAATCTAGAGCATGAGGTGTCTGACAAAGATAATGTGTTCGACTTTTCTGTCATATAGCGAAGTCTCAGTTTTTATCCATTTCTCGATCGTAAGAGTAATACAGACAAACTTAAACCGTTTTTGGCACATTCCTTAATTCACTTACGACCTATTCTTTGACTGTTTTAACATTTTTTCTAACATTTACTGAAGACGAATTCCGTGTTTTGAGTATCGATTGGGGAAGTCGCTTTATGACAGAAAAGTCGGACATTTAACTTTTTCAGAAATTTCAGACTTTCCGGGAAATGACCCATGACTGCCCGTTTTTCCCGCCATGACGTCATTCAGTGGCCAGTATGACGTCATAATTTCAAGTCGGAAGTTTAGCGTATTTTCTTCGGCAAAGATCGGAAAAGACCAAAATATCCAATTTAAAAGACGAAATAAAAACACTTCTAATGTTGGAAAATTGTAGAAGCTTTGATATTTGGTTAACAGTAAGGTGTTCTTTCGGCACAAGACTTTAATTTTGCCAATCATCGGACACTTTAAACCTCAATTTTTCAAGCTTTTTGTATTAGGGACGTCAAAGCAGGGCTTTTTTGGATAACGGTTTGAACCTTTCCTACATGACAAATCTTGGATTGTTCCACTTAGAAAGCAACTGCAAACAACAAAATCGATATTTAAAAAGAAGAGCTTTGTGTATAATATAGCAGAGAAAATATTGAGGCAAATAAAGAAAATGCTGATCGTCATTATTTTCTTTTGTCTCAATGTTTTCCCAAGCCATTTTACCAGGGTCTTGTTTGGGAACGGATAAAATATAAAACGAAGTTCGAATGTACAAATTTAACAAGTTTATTTAAACGATTTCATGTAGCATGATAAATACAATACAATAACAATTCTTGTTAACCACGTCTTAACCCACAAATTACTTCATCATTATGATCTGTACAAAAACTACAAAACATTTAACCCATTACTGGACGGCAAAATTCTAGACTGCCCCAAAATTCAAAGATGTTGCACACTACAACTTCTAGTGAATGTAATTAACAAAAATGGTCTTTTTTCGATAGAACACATTGTGGAAAATGAAATAATTACTTGTAACAAGAGCTGTCACTGTAAGATGACAATGCCCCCGACACCGCTTTGATCTTAAATTATGGCCAATCTATGTTCAAGGTCAAGGTCATCCAGGGGTCAAGGTCACCAAAGTATGTGCCTACAGAAAGGTAATGTACCAAGGAATGTTGTGGTAAAGTATGAAGGGAATATGTTAAGTAATAAGGAAGTTATGGCCAATGTTAAAGTTTTTGGACGGAATGACGGACGGACGGACAGACGGACAGATGGACGGACAAGTCAAATTTATGATGCCTCCCTATCGGGGGCATAAAAAGCAACTTCATCATTTTCCATGATGTTTTCCAAAGCCTTTATCTTGTGAGGCGTCAAAAAGTGTCATTATACAGGAATGGATTAATATTGAAACAGTATAGAATAGGAAATGGTGTCCATCGTCTTCAAATTGTGTTGGGTAGTCCACCCCTAATGAGATTCATACAATGTAGGAATTATTAGGGCAACATTGTAAACATGTTTAAAACATTACCCAAATAGGTTGTACAGAATTTTCCCTGGGAATAAAAATTTGGAGGTCGATGTGACCCCTTGCCTTCGATGTTGGGGGTAATTTCTCAAATTTTGGGAGTCAAATTATATTTTATACATCTTATTTACAAAAAGCTGTATTTTAAAACTTGCGTCATCAATGACCCTCAGGTAAATTTTTTAGGGGACATTTGTTTTGAAATTGCGACAATGATGCATAATTTGTGCGTCATGGAAAACCCTGGTTGTATATGTACCAAATGTTTACGACTCGGCACAAAAAATTATGTCACATATCTCATCAAAGATGGACTACCTTGAATCTTAACCCTTTCCCTAACATTGACGCTTTTGGACGCCCCACAAAATAAAGGCTTTGGAAAACATCGTGGAGAATGAAGAAATTGTTTGTGACAAGCAATTTCTTCATTTCCCACAATGTTTTCCATACAAAAGGACCAAAAAATGTACCATTTCATTCACTTGAAATTGCCGTCTGCATCACCCTTGAATTTGGAACAGTCCAAAATTTTGTCATTTGGTAATGGGTTAATCTCATTACATGTGGAAGCAATAGAATACCACTATTTGACAAAACATGTCATTGCCAACAATGTAGATAAAATTGAAAGCACTGTCCATACATATTTAACGCTTGAAGTCCTGATTTTTTTCTGTCAAGGAACTAGCATTTTGTACAGAAAAATAAACATACTGCACAAATGTCTATACTTCCTGCAAAAGCTAGGAAACATTGGGATCAGCGTTGACAATTGTTACCTTCCTATGAACGTTCAAGGTGTGTTAAACCGTAAACTCATTACATGGGGAAATAGAGGTGTATTGCTATTTGACTGGAATGAGTCATTGCCAATATTTGTAATAGAACCGTAACTGTCATCCATCCGTGTTTCAGGTTTCTGAGACTTTTCTTGACGCATCTGTTGAATCTGTTTTAGAATGGCCTTCGCTTCTTCTCGAGTCTGTAAATGGAATGAAGTTATCATTTCATTATCTATAATTTTCATTCTGTTTAACCCATTACTGCACAGTGACGCCTTTTGACTCCCTCACAAGAAAAGACTTAGGAAAACATCGTGGGAAATGAAGAAATTGCTTGTGACAAGCAATTTCTTTATTTCCCACAATGTTTTCTAAACAAAACACAAGAAAATGTGAAATTCCATACACTTCATATTGTCGTCTGCAACACCTTTCGAATTGGAAGAGTCCAAAATTTTGTCGTTTGGGAAAGGATTAAACTATATCCCAAACAATAAAATTTTAGGGTGGTCCAATTTGAAAGCTGCTGCAGACAACAAAGTAAATGATAACAAAAGGCCAAAATGTTATAGCCAAGAAAATATTGAGGCAAAAGGAGAAACTACTGATTATCAGAAGTTTCTTCTTTTGTCTAAATGTTTTCCCAAGCCATATCTACTATGGATGTCAAAATCCAGTCTTGTTTTGGAAAGTGTTAATGCTTGCCCAAAACGGCGAAATTTTAACCCTTTCCCAAACAATACCTGGACGTCAAGTCCCTAATACATGTAGAAAAGGCTTGGGAAAACATTGAAACCAAAGAAGAAACTGCTGATAACCAGCAGTTTCTCCTTTTGTCTCAATATTTTTTATGCCATATTGTGCACAAATTATGTCTTTAATAACATCCATGTTGTCATTTGTAGCAGTTTTTGAAGTGGATCACCCTAAAGTTTTGTCGTTTGGGAAAGGGTTAAATTACTCTCAATAACAAATTTTTACTTTGAAGTTTACAAACTTTTTCTGTATTGATCAGATCAAATTAATTTTCTGTAATCGTTCTTCGGTCAATCTCAGATTTTGCTTATTTTTGATGTACTAACTTTACAAAACTATCTGTACAGCTTTTTTTGCATGAATTGTCATGATATCTTCTGAACATGATCTTATTGATAAAGCTATATACAGTTGACACTCGATGTGTCGAAGTCGGAAGGGCCGTCAGAATACCTCGACATATCCGGAGTTTGATTCATCCGATTTTGTTCGGCTTCGAGATATTTGATATTTGACCGTTTTTGAAACTTATCAAGTACGGATACAATTGAAATATAGTAGGAAAAGGAAAGAAATTGCTCGTGTCGATGGCTTTATTCAGTTCGAAATAATTTTGTTTTGAAACAAGAGTTGTCCGCGGACAACGTAGCTCGCCTATACGGGAGCTTGTCACAAAAACATTAATTTTTTAAAAGTAGGTCAAACTCCAAGGTCAAGGTCACAAGGTCAAGGGTAATGGTCCCAAATGAAAGGTCTTGTCGAGATGTATCTATGTATGAAATATTAAGGCTGTATCTCTAATAGCACTTGCCTAAGATATAGACCAGGTTAAAGTTTTTCAAGTGAAGACGCGACGGGACAGTACGGGACGCCGACACTAGGGCTGTGACATTAGCTCCCCGGACATGAAGTCCTGGCTCGCTAAAAATTATATCAATAGATGAGGGCCGGACCAGATTTGAACTTCGACTTAAGCGAAAATTCGACTTATCCGATGTCGACATAACGAGTGTCGACTGTATGTGGAAAGTTTGAGTCGAATTCATCGAATTGTTGCAACCCATCTTTTTAATGAACACTAACAAAAATTTAAAACTGGTCCAATTTCAAAGACAGTGCATACAACAATTTCAAGTTAATGGAACTTGTATGGGGGAGGGTTAATGATTACCTCTGTATAAGTTGAACATCTCTGTGCAGCATTATACGCCTGATCTAACTGGCCTCTCTTCAGATAATAATTAGCGAGATATTTATACGCCTCACTCTGGCCCTCGTCACTGTAATTCTGAAGGAAATGGGATTTAGTATACAAAATTAACCCCAGAGCAACACATAAGAGGGGGCAAATACATTCTTACTTTCTTATTTGAATTCCAAATCCTATGTTGTGGATACTCAAGGGCGTAATGCCCATTACGCACACTACGCATGTGCGTAATGTAAAAAAGCAATGTCATTGTCAAATAACTATAATTCCTTAAAAAATGACTTCGAATGAAGCTCAAATTCTGTCTCAAAGAAGGCTCAGAATCGTTCTGCTGCTATCCTGAATATCAAAATTTTCTCCGAACCCCCCTAATGAGAGGGGGAGACCCCCTCTCGTGCTCTCCCCCCCCCCCCACTCGAGCCTACGGCGCTCGAGAACGCCGTAGGCGTTCTTGCACGCCTTCTGCGTGCGTATAATTTAAAATTTCCTGGTTATGCCCCTGATACTCAATGGAATCGTCTCGATGAGACGATTTCAATGAGTACCCACAATATAGAGTTTGATGAAGAATAAAGGATATTTTGCATCATTCCCTCTTATCGATAGCTCTGTATGAGGTTTTATTTCCACAGAAAGTAACTTCTTTGTTTATGGATAATTTTTAGATGAGAAAAATAACTTGCTTTCCTTTTTATAAAAGATTTCTAAAGAATTAAAATAATTCTGCATTCACTGCCCCCACAAAGTAAATGTGCAATGGACATGATGAAAAAAATTCTTCAAGTTTTCAATATTGGTAGTTTATGGAATAAACGTGGTTTATAAAGATCGAAACAAAGTCAATCCAGTCTGCCTACTTTCACTTTCGCTGTTCTATTTACATACGTCACGTGATACGCGAAAGCCATTCTGATTATAGAATCGAGTCACATGACTCATTCAGCCAATCAATAACGATTATCTAGCTGCATATATAATTAGTATCACGTGGTCTATTGTTTACAATTCCGCACTTCGATCTTCATGTTTTCTTTGTCTTCGTTCTTAAATTTATCGTTCACACAACTGTAATCGTTATTCCATTTGAGTGACTTATTTCTTATTATCAATAAACATTCGTGTGACCCTCAGAAGTTATTACGGTGCTGATCGGACTTTGATTTAGTGTGAATTTGGAGTTTTCCATGGACTTTTACTGTACCGAATTTCGAATTAACAATGGCGTCGAGAAGAAACAAAGGCTACGACATGAACTCAATCGACAACTGGGGCGTTCGTGAGTTAAGAGAAGCTCTCGCCAAAAGGGGAATTCGTGTGCCGGTATCCATGTCGAAGTCCATGCTAAAGGCTTTGTACCTGGAAAATGAAAAGGAAATAGCAACACCGACGTCGGAGAATGAAATATCCACGGGTCCGGGAACCAGCCAACAGTCTGGTCAGCCTCCGGAGCAACCAACTATATCTGCTGCCAGTTCTGCCGGGATCGATCAGAATTTCTCGGCATGCCTGTTCACCCTGAACTCAACCATGACAGCCTTGTCTGAAACAGTCAAAAGGCTTAATTCTGATCCCGGCCCTTCGACGAGCTCAAAAAAGGATGAAGCACCAACACTGGAAGATGCATACAAAGGTACTTTTTCACCTTGTAATTCGACATCTGATATTGATCGTTTGCGACATTTGGCCTCACAGACTCCTGGTGGTATTCCGGCAAGCCAGCTGCACCACCTTGATGTTGTGTCAGACTCTTTGAGGCATCAAATACAGTCTGGTCGGGACGTGAATTTGGCCTCTCTACTAATCCCGGGATTCGATCTCGATGCCAAAGATGCTAAGGCTGATCCCCGTCTGAAGAAATCACTGACAATCGAACAATTTCGGATTGCCTTTGGGAAATAATATGAAAATAGGCAAAGCCTAAATACGGACGAAAAGCAGACCACATAAAGTCAACATTTGCTAGCTTAACATTGAAATACGAATATGTGCAATATTTAAATTATTTGATTTGTTTATCGATAATTAATTAAAAAGAATCGATTTGTCAATTACTCCATTTTTTATCACTGCGTATTAGACACTAGACAGCTTTGACGGTCTGGGAGCGCTCAACAGACCTGAATTATTTGTCTTGTTGAATGCAATTTTAGACGTTCAGGCAACGTAAACGAGGAAATGCGTTATTTCACAACAAATATGGTATTTAAAGGCATCGATTTAATGGGACCCGTGCTTGATAACTCAGACGTCAATAGTAAACATATGACCTAGAAGATCTGTGGAGTCGTTAGAAAAACAAACAAAGACACAATTGGCAATTTGATCAAGTTCAAGGGCACATGACTCTGGATGCTATAATCCTATCATGCTTAGGATCAATCTTAATCAAGATTTTCACGTCAACAATACTTCATTTAAGTTTTGTCCTTAAATTGGTCATTACTTGTGGATGTAAATAGGACACATAACTCACAATATTCTGTTCAAATTTTGCCTTGATTTGTCAATAGTCGCTAGAGTGAAAACAAAGTCAAAACGGCATTTTTTACATTCGGGGGCAGATAGCCCCTGACTCTCTTCATCATTCAGAATTTTTTCAAGGAATCTGAGAGAGGCTCACCTAAGGATAATATCTTTGAAGTTTAGTTGAAATCCACCAAGTAGTTTTGAACAGGTTTTTAAAGAAAGAAGTTTACGCACGCACAAACGGACGGCGACGCACGACAGACACACCACCATGACAATTTAGCTCTCTTGCCTGACGGCCAGTGGAGCTTAAACTCTTTACAATTTCTCCATGAGCAAAAAATAGACCGTTTCTACTCTAAAAATGTTGAAGACGACAACTTTAAATGTAAGAATTTATATATTTGGGGAAATGAAGAAAATTCTTGTTTCAAGCATTTAATTCATTTCCACCATGTATTTTCAAGCCTTTTTATATTGCAAGTCATTAAAAGCGTCACCATGTGCAAAAAGAGGATTTTCTATGAAGTACATGCCACCTCAAACTCGCTGTTTGTCGATTGTCTGAAGGCATGTACACATAATCCTATTCTCTTTTAGCGAGAGAATTATACGACACAACAACAATGGTTACAGAAAAACTTCAATAATTCTATTAAAACGTGATTGATTTGAAAACCGTTTGGAGCAAAGAAGACGAGAAATCGACCTGATCTTCTAGATATCGCGGATGTTATAAACATCATCTGATAAAAAAGTATTGACGAGCAAACACAGTTTTGTTTGCTCTTCTTCATTTTTGAACGGTTACTGTTTAAAAGATACACCATACATAACAAAACCTTGATATCATGTATACATTCTCTGCTTCAAACCAAATTCAAATCGGTCAAGCACTAACAAATTTATTGATGATTTTCTGCACTTGTTGATCTTTCTCTTTCACGTGATTACCCATAGTATTCGCGTGATTCCCCGCAGTGGTTGGCAAACGTAAGGTTTTTGTACAGGGTACAAGACGCAGGTTGTATTAAGATGGCAAGCTGTCCTGGGAACATGTATGTTCATATCTATAGATTGCAAATTTCCAGCATTTTCCTCTTGGTTTTTCATGTATGTATTCCTTCTCCTTCACTGAAGGAGTGATAGCAATCTTGTTTGGAAACAAGAGCCGTCATAGACGGATTATGCTCCCCGAATAAGTGTTTGTCACAAAAAAAAAAAACCTATCATACATTAAGCCCCCTTTTCCCATGACAGATTTTTTATACACACATTATTTATAGAATATAGTCTAGAACAGCTCATTTCGTCCCTTGACAGCCAGAAGTGGCTATCAGCAGTTAAAATTTAACTGCTGATAGCCACTTCTGGCTGTCAAGGGACGATTTGTCACAAAAGTACAAAATTTTATTAACTTCTGCCCATTAGATGAAGAGAAATTAGAAAAAAAACTAATTTTTACATTAAGGCCCCTTTTTCCATGACGCAGCCTCAAATTAAGAAACCGAGAAAAAGGTCTCTAGGGATTGACCCCAGGAGTTCACATGTGAAGTTTCATTGAATTTGGTCCAAGGGTTGCTGAGATCTGGCTGTGGACGGACGGACGGAAGGACGGACGGACGGACGAACAGACAGACGGACGGACGGAAGGACAGCGTGGCGACTATATGCTCCCCCGAAATTTTTTCGGGGAGCATAAAAACATAATACGACGATTAGTAATAGGAGGACCAGTTTTTGTCATTACCAACAGATGGACATTTTTCCAAAATGGAACATAAGACAATGAAACAATGACAAACAATCAGAAAAATTCATTTCATATAATCTAATACATTTTCATAAAAAAAGATTTTCTACATTAAATCTTCTATCACTGATACTATGTGCTGAAAATAACTGTGTTAAGTTTTTAACGCTAACCCCATAAAGAAGTTGTTCATTTGTTTAGCTAGCTACATACATAACCCATTTCCAAGCAACAAAATTTTAGGGTAGTCCAAATAGAAATATCATGCTAACGACAGTTTCAAATGAATGAAATTTTTAATTTTTTGATCTTTTTGGATTGAAAACATTGTTGGAAATGAAGAAGTTGGTTCTCAAAAGCAAATTTCTTCATTTTTCACGATGTTTTCTATGGCCATTATTTTGTGGAAAGTCAAAAGTCATTGTGTGGTAATGGGTTAACACCAAGTACAATGGATATCATAGAGTATCAGACAGTAGACAAGATTTTATAATAGAGAAAAAAAAGGTATTAGTGTCACGAGAAAACTCAAGTCTGCTTGTGCCAATGTTCCAGTACATTTACAAAAACGTGTGGTAAAGTTTTAACCCTTTCAAAAAACATTAACTCGTTTTAATTATTAGAACAAAGAGCTTACCAGAGCATTAAGCAAAATGAAAATGCTGATGAAAAGCAGATCTTCCTTTCTCTTAAGGCTTTGTGTGCAAAATTTTATCAACTTCATATCTTATCATCGTTTATGTAAAAGGAATTACAGTAAGCCAAGTTGAGTTTACTGGGGTTTTACGCCGTTTTCAACTACCAGGGTCATATCGCGGCGGCTGGAGCACCTACCCATGGATTCCTGTTGTTTCTCAAACCAGTATTACCACAACACCCTTACCGAGCCTCCAGCTGCTCGCCCACTTAGGTTAACGCTTTCTAACCCATTGGTGAAAGACAATTTTGTCATTAAGGGTATTAGCCGCGGCCGGGTATCGAACCCGGGACCTCTCGAATGAGGGTCAGATGCGCTACCAACTGCGCTAAGGCCGCGGCCTACAGTAAGCCAAACATTGCATTGTAAAAGAAAAGTTAAGCACAGAAATGTATTCATTCTGAAAATGAAAAGAAGTTTACCATAATGTTTGAACAATAAAGCCAAAATATTTAACAAGGCCTCAGTGCAAAACTATTGTAACTACATATTTTTCAGAAATTCACTTTTTTGCATTTTCTGAATCTTTAGGAAGGAATACATCATGTGTTCTAACATTAGGTTTCAATTATGTATACCTTAAAAGAAATTAAGAATTTTAAAAACATTTTTACTCTTTTTACTTTGAGAAATACAATATTAATAATGGAGAATAATGTGGATCTATATCAAAATGTGTGCATGCACATGCTGATCTGGATCCATGGTCTTTTCAAATGCCATAACTCTTTTCCAAACAAGACCTTTTTAAAACGTCTCTAAAATATAAGGCTTTGGAAAGCATTGAGGGTAAAGAAAAATACTGACATCTAGCATTTTCTATACTTCCATAAATGATAACCACACTAAGATCTTTCAATATCATTTTTTTAAGTGTTAACCCATTCCCAAACGACGAAATTTTAGGGTGGTCCAATGAGAAAGCTGCTTTGGACAAGAAAATAGATTTAACTAAAGGTAAATTTTCTGATTAATGTAGCTTAGAAAACATTGAGACAAAAGAAGAAAAGGCTGGTTTTCAGCATCTTTTGCCTCAATATTTTTCGAATCCAATTCTATAACAGATGTCAAAATCAGGACTATTGTTTGGGAAAGTTTTAATGTTATGTTCTACAACAGCTTGCTATGAGCTTGGACCAGCCTAGAAAATTGTTGTTCCTGAAAGGTTTATGGGACCTTTTTCTTCACTCATATATGTTTCGCTTAACTTCACAAATGCACAAATAAATAAGTCCTTCATGGGTTACAGCAAGTTTGTCCATTTTGTAAAACAGTCTATCACTGGTATTCAGCAGCTAACTTCATTTATCTGTAATAAAACAAATTACAAATTTATGTCATTATATTGTTTCTAGTTTCTACAGTGTGCTAACTTTCCCCAAAGGACAAGCCTTTAGACCAGTGAAATTTCATACAAAACAATCAATATTGGATTCTGTACTGTTCAAATATGTAAATGTATGATAAGGCCCTTCACATTTGATGATAAACCAGTATTCAGTTATTGAACATTGACAAATCAAAATCTTAAGTCAAATAGAGGAAAAATTAAATGGGAAATTCATGCTACTGGAAGAAACAATTTACACAATGTAAACTGTTCTACCATATGTCCATTATGTTTTACATTCAGAGCTTCTTTGTCTGGGTAAATAAAACATGTAAACTGTCTATTGATCATTTAAATTGACACATTCCAATCAGACATATACATGTAAATGTATAAATAATGTGACACCTTTTATAAACAGGAATATTTCAAACTGATCTTTGCTGAGACAGCTTGCAGACAATATGCAGTTTATGGTGAAGAAAACATGACGTTTAAAGCAGAAGTCAATTTAAAATAGAGTTTTTTGTCATATTTTGTGATTTAGAGAAAACAACTTTGTACATGATGCAATGAAATCTAGATTGTTTTAGGGATGAAGAGTAAATGCATACCATTCTAAAACACAACCCATTCCACCAGACTTTAAATGGCCGATCCACATACCATTGTTTTCACCATGTCTGCAAAAATGATTATTGACATACATGAATATATTTTTTTTATTTTATATGCATATCGAATTCATAACATGAAAATGTACAACACTGTCAAATGCATATGTATTTAAATACTTACTAGCATCAAAACGCAAAGTAAAACCTTTACACAATTATAGGTTCAGCCAAGTAATGTCTTATTCAATATATGATTTAATGAGTAAGTAACCACAACATAACCCTTTTCATGATGAATTACACCTAAAACTATTCGGGTAGGAGGTAATACAGAAGCAGATCAGACTGCCAATATGTACTGACAGACCTTATTCTACATCTCCTGTGAAAACAACCAAAATGTTCCCTGATCACTGGTGATCAGCATGTGTTGCGGTTAGCAACAAATCTGTGAATTTTACGTACTCTTTAATCTAACGGGATATTTGGTTTCAAACACTATTTCCTTATTGGCTTACAACCAGCAACAATTTGACAGTGCAGTTACAGTGATTGAACAAACCTGGTGCTATTTTATCTGAATTACTTAAATCTATACATAAAAAAACACACTCACTAAAATCTTTTAGATACAGGAGTTTTGAACAATGGCTTATGGCGGACAGCAGGATATTCCAAATAAAAGCAAGATGGTATATATATATATAAATGTTGCAATTCAAAGAGATAATAAGACAGCAGAATGTGTTGTTTTTTTTTTTCCAAAAAATCCTTTAAAATATAATTTTCTTCTATCAACATGCACATTTTTGAGAAACTCATTGACTTAATGGTTAAATATTTGTTAAAATCTTAATGTCATCATCATGACAGAATTATAAATACTTTTAGGAATAATACACTAAAATGGTAAACAACAAATCAACTCACTTGAAATGTGTCTGGTACTTGGTCTCATAATTACTATTAACTAACTTGAACCCATGTAGATTCTTGTTTTATTGCTGAAATGAATAGAGAAGTCATATTAATTAAGTAATAGTCATTTAATAAATTTACAAATACAAATGCAATTTCTCATCTTTCCTCAATATATTCTGTGCTATTGGCTATAGATTGACATAAACATCTTGGCACTATGATAAACTGAGCTGAGTACTAGAAAAAGAATCTTTGTTGCATTTGAGAACAACATGGATCCAGTTCAGCCTGCAGGGGTTTTCCTAGCCATTTGGGAAAAGGAGTCTGGCCAAATTGTGCTTGTTTTAAATGCCAAATAGACCATTTTTGGGCAAAAAAGTAAGTGAAACAGCCATTTTCCAGGATAACTAGTGTTCTAAATTTGCACTGCTTTTTGACTGGGAAAAATGGAAGAAAATGTTCTTAGTGAACAAAGCCCTTTGCTTTGGAAACGACACCATTTTCCGGTGGCGCAAAAGCATTAGGAAAACAAGGTCTGGCAAGTGCATAGGCATAGTGTGATCAGAACCCATGTTGTCCTTTAATAGCATTTCTGTGATCTGTAGCATCGATCATAGAGCATAATGGATCCTGATCAACCTGCACTTTGGAATAGTCTGATCTTGGTCCAGATCATGGCTCATTTGTTTTGTTATAGAATGTAAAAAATCACGAAATTAGAACAGTGTAAAAGTTACCCTTTTATTTTTTGTCATCAAATGTGATTTTATGAATGTGTAGGAACAGCTTAATTCAATGTGATTTTTTTATAGATCTTCATAAAACCTGAATCACACCTTTCATTAACCCTTAGTAATTTCAATTAACTCTCTCCCAAACGACAAAATTTGAGAAAGCACCAATTCCAAAACTTCTGCAGACAACAAATTGGATGTTGATAAAGATTGGATTTGTGTACAATATTATATAGCACAAAAAATATTGAGGCTAAAGGGGAAATGCTGATTATCAGCACTTTCTTCTTTTGCCTCAATGTTTTCACATGCTATTTCCATTAATGATATGCCAAGACCAGATCTTGTTTAGGAAAGGGTTAATGGATATGTTCCGTAAAATCTGAAACACATTCAAATGTTTCCCAAATAAAGTGTTAAAATATTTGCCTTAAATATTCTAAGAGCATTCATGTAAAATTTTACTTATTAATGTGTTTTAGTGTCTCATGCGTTTCAGTATTTCTACATACTGCCTAGAATGATATAATTTGAGAAAGTATTGTGCAAAAAGAAGGATTTGACTTGTGCAATACAAAATTTGGATTTACCAGTTAACACTTTCCCAAACGACAAAATATTACAACATTCCGATTCTGGTGCTGCTGCAAACAACAAAATGAATGTTGATAAAGGTATGATTTGTGTACGATATGGCATAGAAAATATTGGGACAAAGGAGAAGATCCTCAGTGGCAGATTCAGAGGGGGTGAGGCACAGGTAGCCAACACGGGCTGGGTTAGTGTGGTAAATCAAGTTTACACAAAGTTTAAAATGATATGGAATAATAGACAAGGTTGCTGACTAACCACTTCGGTACAGAAAATGTAGTCGACCTACAATTCGCAATCGAACTTGCACACATAATTAGTAAGACTAGTTCGAGATGCATGTATAAAATCATTGCACATAGCAGGGTTTTCCGTTGAATATTTTGAAGCTGTAGTGGCATTGGTAAACCTTGAAACACATTGTGTTCATGCAAATAACTGTGAAAAAAACTGTAATGGGAAAAGAAGAAATTGCTCAATTTGAGAAATTTCTTCTTTTCTCACGTTTTTATACAGAATTAGTACATTTTAGTATATAAGAATTCACCATTTATCAGTATTTGACATGAAATACCTCTGAATGTCTCTCTTTAGTGACCATTTTGAAGATATTAAGCTGTGGGGTACTTTTGAAGCTGTCTACAGGGGCATTACAATGATTAACATGAAGCGGTAGTGGGGCCAATACAGCTTATTGGGTTGGGGAGAATTTGTACTGCATAGTAAATGGAGACATGTTTTTTTGTACCACCGAACAACTGAATTTAGTCCAAAATATGAGTTAACCCTTTCAAAAACAAGACTTGGTTTTGACGTCCCTTATAGAAAAGGCCTGGGAAACATTGAAACAAAAGGAGAAACTGCTGATGAACAGGAGTTTCTCCTTTGGTCTCAATATTTTCTATGCAATATTTACACAAATTATTTCTTGAATGACTTCTATTTTGTCACTTGTGGCAGTTTTTGAAGTGGATTACCCTAAAATTTTGCCGTTTGGGAAAGTATTAACTCGTAATTCAATTTACAGTGCTGAAAAAAACTTTCTGGAAGGGCCATGGTGACAGGACATTCCAGGGGTCTTGTTTGCCAAAATTTGGGGCCGTCATTGGGCCCCATTCCCAATGGCGAAAAGTATCTTTATTTCCCAATTCTCTGGTAAAATTTCCCAATGAGGACCCAGAATGCCCCATGTTAAGACCTCATCTTCATAAACAAACATTTTAAAGACAGTTTTAGAGTACATTCTTAAACAAGAGTATGTACAAATGCATTTCACGTCACAACAGTCTAATTTGCAGCATAAATTGAGTGACATAATGAATATTTGTTTTAGTTTTCCCAATTTAGGTAAAAACCTCGATATTTTTCCCAATTTCACTGGCCCCTGGCCCCAAACAAAATTTGGTTGCAAAACCCCTGCATTTGATTGGTTGGAAGGCTAGAGGTCAGCCAATCAGAATGTCAGTTGCAAGGTCACAGTCAACAAGAATTCCTATGGAAAAGTGGCCAGTAATCGACCTTGTCTATTATTTCTTTTCTTTAGAACTAGAAATGTTTGTTTTAACCTGGGGTGTGGAATTCACATGCCCGACTTGCCCGACCTGGGTTTTGTGGTGGACGGGCAAGGGCTTTTTTCAAGTGAGCTTGTCCGTGGGCAAGTGAATATCTAGGGGATTTAAATGTGATAAAAACGAAATTTTAATCTTATTTTTGCTCATGATCCATCAGAAAAAATCCATTTCAATCAAATCACATTTTAATTTAAAAAGGTAAACATGTGTTTGAATTGTATTCATTCAGTTTTATATGTTAACTGAAAATAGAGTTAAAATAAAGTTTAAATATTATTTTCCTGTCTAGATGTAAATTATGTTGTTTTTTTCTGGACAAGTAAACTTTGCCTTCGGACAAGTAGAAATTTGAGTTCAACTTGTCCGAGGGCAAGTGGAAAAATCCCATATTTCCACACCCCTGTTTTAACTCATCATAATATTTCTTACTCTAAGCCCAGTCTGTGTTGGCGGGTGAGCGGGATTCAAACAAATCCCCCTACAGGTATTTTGTTACAAATTTATGCCTGCCCCTAGATGTAGCCTGATTATTTCATTTTCATGCAGATTTTCAGTCACAATTGTTATAACAGGAAATCAAACCCCTCTATTGGTATATTCGACAAACCCCCCCCCCCCCACCCCCCAGATATCCTGGATCTGCCCCAGATGCTGGATACAAATGTTTAGGCTTAATGAAAACAAGAGCTGTCCGAAGACAGCGCGCTCGACTTTCTAAGTGCTGGACTTTCTAAGTTGCTAAGTATAAAGGGGGCATAACTCCAAATATAGTGGAGCCAGGGTCATGGGCCCTGGTAGTAAGGTAGAGGGTGTGATGGTGAATAAGTATTCCAAGTTTGGGTTGAATCCCTTTGATAGTATGGAAGTTATTGATGTTTGAAAAAACTTTAACCTTGGTTGCAACGCCAACGCCAACGCCGACGCCCGGGTGACAGTATAAGCTCTCATTTTCTTCGAAAAGTCGAGCTAAAAAGGTGTCGTTCAGGTTACCCGAGACCGTCCCTAGCAAATTGGGACCGACCCTAATTTTTTTTATTGCCCTCAAAGGAAAAAATAAAAAAAAACAACAATGGCAAGAAAAAAGGTAACAAAACCCAAATAAAATAAAATAAAAAAAAAGATAGCCGACTGACCTACCCTAATTTTTTCAGCATGTAACCTGAACCACACATATTTTTTTATTTGGCCTTACCATAGATTTTCAGTTTCTGAACATCAAAACCAGGTCTTATTTGGGAAAGAGTTAACAGCCGAGTCTGGTAAGTCTGTGTGTTCGGTAAGTCAGTGCACAAATTCAATTCCGTCTATCAAACAGCTACCGTCTCCATTATCAATGCAAAAACAAAACTTAATTGTATCTATGATCCGACTCTTCAAATATAATGAATATTTTTCAAAGAACATTAAATCATTTTACAAAATTCCTGATTTAACAGAGAGACACCAGTGTTTACATTTTTCGAATATATATTCATTTGACCTATTTTAATCGGACCGCGGCCTCCACATTTTTCTCTTCTGGAAAGGCTCGAAAACTAAGTTCGTAATAAAAATATGGCACAAAAATTTCTCCTAGTAAAATAGGCCTAATCTTAAAAAGTCTAACATTACGATGAAATGCAGAAAATTCCACATCTGCAGGGTTTTCATTAAGAGGCGGCAGGCGGCCAAATTGACCGCCTAATATCAAATTTCTGCCGCCTAGAATCGTTTGACAAGCAGTGCTGCCCCTTTGACCCCTGCTGAGGCAAGGACCACCCAGCCTCCTGCAGTTCTCCTTCAGCCTCCTACTTCAAATCTTATTGAAAACCCTGTATCTGCAGTAAACACTAAACAAGACTAAACTGGGTCAAATTTTATGTCATAACTTCAGCGATGCAGAATGACGTCAGTCACGTCACTGTGTAAATAAACTACACACAGTGAAGTGCGCAGACTTACTGGACATAAAAATAAACTTCAAAACAGGAGGGTAGTTAACTTCAATCTAATCCGAGTCTTCTCTGATGTAAATACGCTCTTTGATATTTTGATTTTTCGCTATTTACATCAGAGAGCGTTGCTCTTTGAAAAAATCAAGAAGTTCGCAACAAATTGTTGCGCATCGTTCACCGTCCGATCTTAAACGCTATCGTTAAAACCCCTGATGATATCGATAAATGAACCATTTATTGTTATGGCTGCTGAAAAAATTACGACCAAAAAGTATTTCTAAAAGGTTAATAGGCAATGTTTTGCAACAACCCTCACCTGAGCAGCCTTTGTTTACCTTGACCTTCCATTCAAAACCAAAGGTTATACTCATCCAGCAGGCCGATTTGAAATGAAATTTTTGGTCAGGTATGACAAAAAATGATTTATTGATCTATACCCTACAGTGTTTTACCGAGTGATTCGATATGATACACAAAAACAAGGCTTCAAGTTACTTGTAACATTACCGAACTTTCCGCTGTTTTCAAAGAGCAACGCTCTCTGATGTAAATAGCGAAAAATCAAAATATCAAAGAGCGTATTTACATCAGAGAAGACTCGGATTAACTTCAATCTTGATTAGTTCAGTTGTCTTGCCGAAATTTGCATAATTTATAGATTGTCATGTTTTAACAGATCATAATTTGCTTTTTGCTTGTCATTTGTGAGCTTACAATCGTGAATTCAATGGCAAGTATCGATCTTGTTTCTTAAGTGCGCAGACTTACCGGACAGCACTGTAAGTTCGAACTAGATCTAGAACAATATTGATTGGACCAATGGTCGAAATTTATTTGGTACGAAACTCCTTTGCTACGGAAACCCGTACATTGGTTTGAGTTATTGAAAATCAATAGATTAAGATTTCAAAACAGTTACCCCGTTCACATATGTTCTCGAAGCCGATAGCACGAGTGCGTACAAGCGCTTTACAACTTCTGTGGTGTTTTCTCAGTCTAGCATGCAACGGTCTAGCATAAATATTCTTTTTATGATTTCCGGTTAACTATCGTAGCCTACGTCACTTCCTTTTTTGATTGGTGTCACATCACTTCAAATTTTCCGTGCAATTTTCATGGTGAATTTCGCCAAAATTGTTGTCACGCTATTTGTCGAGTAGTACAGACGAAACAAGATGGCCGCTGATCTTTCATAAATTATAGATGGAAAGCACGTGAGCTAGCATAGGTCGACTTCGCTTAGGTCTTTGGTAAAAATTTAGCTTTGTTGTTGTATTTCTTTAATTCACGCACAGTTCAAGAGCTTTGTTTATATCGATATCAATTGATCCACTGCTTCTGTCAGGTCGTTTTGGTAGTATTTAAGAAGGGGATTATCCGGTTATTGCTGTAAAAATGACGTTAAAAGCCAGGGGCACGCGTGTCCAAAAATGCGAAGTTACCCTTCCCCCCCGCCCGAAATTTCACGGAAACCCTCTGATTTTTCCATTCAATTAACATTGAAAAAAACAGAGGGTTTCCGACATTTTCATTTCCGTTTAAATTTCAATCTATAGACGGACGAAAGGCCGCTTCGCGGCCTTTTTTCGTCCGTATAAAAGAATAATGTGCCAAAAATGGCCTCATCGACATAATGAACTTACTGAATACGAGATAGACATAGGGAGAATCCACCAATTCTACGGAGAAAAATTCTATGAGTACCACCTAATGTTCTCAAGTAAATCCGCCGAAGCAGTAAAAATGAAGATCCCTATCAGCTGGGCCATACGTGACACAGAGAATTTCCAGCTAATCTTGGGAGGAGTGAAGGCCAGACACTGCTTTCAATGTGGGTCTTCTCTGCATGAGTCTGATTTCTGCCCCAATAATGATCAGGTTAATGTCCAATCTCCTTTTTCTAGAGGGTCAAGTTTTGGTCAACAAAAGCGCGCCACTCCTTATCCTAAAAAAGATGTAGATCGCTTTGGAAGAAAAATCATTTCTCACAATGGCATTGAAATATGCAACAATTTCAATGGGGAGAAGGGATGTACCAGACGTGGTTGCCCTCGGTTTCATGGTTGCATATTGTGCAATAGCTCAAGCCACAGCCAAACAAAATGCCCTAGAAAAGGCTCTACTGAATTGAGCAAAAGAGCTTCCAAGCAAGATTGACTCATAGCAACCACTCCGATCAATATAAGTGCTTTGAAGTCAGAGCTAAAGTCACATCCTGATAGAAACTTTGCTGATTACCTTTGTAATGGTCTTACTTTTGGCTTTGATACCCTAGTTCATCCTTTTCCAAAGACCAATAAAGTTTGTAAAAATCTACAGTCGGCGGTTAAGCAGCCTGATGAAGTTGACCGCCTCATAGAAAGTGAGCTCAAAAACAATTTCTTGGAAGGCCCTTTCGAACAACCCCCTTTTCAACATTATAGGGTTTCACCCATAGGTATTGCTGAACGAAAGTATTCAGACAAGAAAAGGCTCATTGTTGATTTATCTGCCCCACATAATGAATCTATGCATCAAAGTATCAATAGTTTAATTGACAAAGACCAATGCAGCCTAAGCTATGTCAGGGTAGATGATGCCATTCAAGCCATTAAACGATTAGGAAAAGGTGCCATTTTGTGCAAAACTGACATCTCAAATGCTTTCAAATTGCTCCCAATCAAGCCAGATCAAATGCCTTATTACATGATAAAGTGGAAAGGTCAATACTATGTCTACACCCGTCTTGTCTTTGGTAGCCGTTCATCTCCAAAAATCTTTGATAACCTGTCCCAAGCTATCTGTTGGATTGCGGAAAATAATTATGGCATTAAGATAATTTTTCATTTTAGAAAATGTTAGTTAGATGATTTCCTGACAGTCCAAGAGCCCGGTAGTGATGGTGACCGCACTATGGCTTTAATCACTCTAATTTTCAATAAATTGAAAGTACCAATTTCTCCTTCAAAGACAGTAGGACCCACAACTTGCCTAGAATACCTTGGTGTCATTTTAGACTCGGAAAAATTAGAGGCTAGGTTACCTGGGGACAAAATCTCTAGGATAATTGAATTCATATCTACACTCTTAAATAAAAAATCATGCACAAAAAGACAGCTCCTACAATTGCTTGGTCATTTTCAATTTGCATGCAGGGTCATCCTTCCAGGTAGAAGTTTTGTCTCTTACCTAATCAAACTTTCTACGACAGTCAAAGAATTACATCACTATGTCCACCTTAATAAAGAATGTAGAGAAGACCTTACAATGTGGCTGCAGTTTCTCAATTCTTGGAATGGCGTATCCATGTTTTATGAAGATGTCTTTACGTCATCAGAAGATATGCAATTATACACAGACGCAAGCTCAGAGTTAGGTTTTGCAGCATACTTCCAAGGACAGTGGTTCTGCGACCGATGGCCTCTTCAGATCCAGGGAAGTTCAATGGCCTTCCTAGAACTGTACCCTATAGTAGCTGCATCAGTCTCTTGGAGTAAACTGTGGACTTGTAAGAAGATCACCTTTTACTGTGACAATGAGGCTACAGTAAACATTCTAAATAAAGGACGCTCAAAGTGTTTAAAAATAATGGGTCTTATGAGAAAGTTAACTTGGTTAGCAGCGACAAACAATTTCACTTTTAAATCAAAACACATCCCAGGAAAGAGAAACATTATCGCAGACTCTCTCTCTCGATTTCAGATGGAAAGGTTCAGACAAGCAGCCCCAGGCGCCAATCTACTTCCAGACAAATGCCCGAGCATCCAGGATGTAATGTGGAACTCCAATCAGCAGTGAACGAAATGTGGAACACAGCTTTGAGTAACAACACAAGGAAAGTTTACGAGAGTGGTGTCGCGTGTTACAAACAGTTCATCAGGGACCAGTGTATAGATCATTCCTCGGACAATGCGCCACCTATATCTGAAGACCTTCTGATTCTATTCATTGCTCACTGTCACAAAATTCTAAAGTTAAAGTATTCAACCATCAAACTCTATAGCAAACACCACGTTTCAGCTGGGTTTTAAAGATTTAAGAACCTTAAAACTTGGTGTTCTCTTTGGGCTAAGGCTTTCAACAAAGCCTTTACCCCCCAAGAAAGAGGGAGGCATGCTGGATCAGTCTCTACCAGACTTATACATAAAATTGTCTCTTTGTACAATGTTGCTTTCCATTTATGTCTGGTAGATTGAACCAGTGTTGCCAAATAAAATTATTAGTATAAATGATTCTTGATCTCTTCCTTTCTCACCGATTTGTGAAGATGCGTTATAAATGGTAGTTTATGGAATAAACGTGGTTTATAAAGATCGAAACAAAGTCAATCCAGTCTGCCTACTTTCACTTTCGCTGTTCTATTTACATATGTCACGTGATACGCGAAAGCCATTCTGATTATAGAATCGAGTCACATGACTCATTCAGCCAATCAATAACGATTATCTAGCTGCATATATAATTAGTATCACGTGGTCTATTGTTTACAATTCCGCACTTCGATCTTCATGTTTTCTTTGTCTTCGTTCTTAAACCACCTTCCAGCCCCACCACTTCTCCTTACTGAGCAATGCCTACTGGTGTGATGATGCAGCATTTCTCCTACTTGCAGACGGGGGCTAAGGCTTTCAACAAAGCCTTTACCCCCCAAGAAAGAGGGAGGCATGCTGGATCAGTCTCTACCAGACTTATACATAAAATTGTCTCTTTGTACAATGTTGCTTTCCATTTATGTCTGGTAGATTGAACCAGTGTTGCCAAATAAAATTATTAGTATAAATGATTCTTGATCTCTTCCTTTCTCACCGATTTGTGAAGATGCGTTATAAATTTACTTTTAACCCTGATTCCTTCATTACTAATGTTTGGTTCCAATCATAAGAATTTTCTGGAATCCTTTCGCCCATAACCACACACTGACTCTTTTTGACTCCTCACAAGATATTGACTATGGAAAACATTGTGGAAAATGTAAAAATTGCTTGTGACAAGCAATTTCTTCATTTCCCAACGTTTTCAACCCATGAAGACAAAAATGACAATTTACATTCAGACATTTTTGTTTTCAAAAGCTTTGAATCTGGACTAGCTTAAAGATAGTCGTCTGGTAAAGGGCTAACATTTCTGCAATTTAACCCTTTCCCAAACAAGACCTGATTTTGACGTCCCTGATAGATAATGCTTGGGAAAACATTGAGGCAAAAGAAGAAACTGCTGATAGACAGCAGTTTCTCCTTTTGCCTCAATATTTTCTGTACTATATTTCACACAAATCTTTTCTTGATCAATATTTATTGTGTCATCTGCAGCAGCTTTCAAATTAGAACACCATTAACATTTGTCGTTAAGGAAAGGGATACTTACCCCTTGTACAAAAGCTAGATTCAGGAACTCGGAATAAGCCCCTGCAGCCTGCTCTTCTTCTTCTAGTCTTACATATAACCTGCAAGTAAACAGCAGACTTACAGATAGGTGGGGGTTATACCATTTCAAATTGTAAAATCTCTTTTAGTGCTCATAAGACCCTATGTTACGGTACTCGTGCACTGCACTTCTTTATAATGACATCTATAATCCACCTATGAATCTCTAATTCTGCAAAATTTCAAGACATATTTGATGACCTCAGGTATTCTTTCTAACTTCACATAAATGATGTAGGTAAAATGGTCGATAGGTATATATATAAAGATCAGACTATGTATTAATGCAAGCTGATCCTTGTTTATGCTGTCTGCAAAAGCATATGAGCCAGGATCTATAAAAAGGTCACTTATGGCATTTGTGGAAACCATGTTTCCAAATCAGCATGTACCTAATTGGAGTCTGACTTGATCAATGCTGCTCTCTTACAGGTATTACAGGTCATGGAGATGCTATTGCAGAACAACATGGATCCAGATCAGACTGTGTGTATGCTGGCCTGGACCTAGACTGATGTCAGTCTGTTAAGAATAACATCATTTGTATTGAGAAATATGAAAATAAGGTACATAGAAAATTGTTGATCTGTGTCGTTCTTAACAGACTGAGGAATTGACCATGAAAGAGGCGTCTAAAATTTGGTCGCCACAGGTGGTTCACATTCCAGATATCACTTTGTAAGATAATCCTACACCTAGCAGTACTTCACAACTTGATAACATAATTAGCTGATCAGATGTATGACTGCAGTCGTTTAATCCTTTATCAAAGAAGAATTGATTTTCACCTACCTAATCGAAAAGACATTGAAAATATTGAGCCACTCTAAGAAAATTCTGCTCATCATCATTTTCTCCTTTGCTTTAATATTTTTCCGTATATTATTGTACACAAAATCAAGTTTTATCAACAAGCCTTCTTTCGTTTTTGGACTGGGCAGCCCTTTGATATTGCCGTTTTGGGAAAGGGTCGGTCCTCAACAACACTTAAGCCTCTCTTACAACCGGTCGTACGTGCTCCTGCGTGCAGTCTGCGTGCGGTCTGCGTCTAAAACGTACGTTTAGTTGTACGATGTACGCTGATGCAACGTACGACTTTGTGGACGCAACCACGACGCAGACTGCACCCACCAAAGAATTGACCGGACAATATTTTGAGGCCCTCTTACAGCCCGTCGTGCGTCTTTATAAATCGTGCGATTTTGCAGTTTTAAATCTTAGCAGCTAATTATGTTATCAAGCTGTGGAGTAGGGCCTACTGCTTGGTGTCGGATATTATCTTTGGGTCGGATTACCTTACAAAAGGATTTCCTCAGTCTGTTAAGAACGACACAGAGCAACAATTTTCTATGTACCTTATTTTCATATTTCTCAATACAAATGATGTTATTCTTAACAGACTGAAATCAGTCTAGCCTGGACCCACATTGTTCTGAAATGCCCATAAGGAAATTTTTCCAGATTCTCTTTTATTACAATTTCATCACTTACTTCGCTATTCTGAGTAAACACTCCCCTTCTATATCCCCAATTCTGTGAGCTTTCCAGAAACATTTGATGGCCTCCGGTATTCGTTCTAACTTCTCGTACGACTCACCGAGGGCCATCACCATTCTAGAGTCATTTGGTCTGAAATGAACGGGAGTTTTGTAAAACCCATTTTAAAAGGCTTAAAATACCTTGGCAGCATTTTACTAACTAACTAACTTATGAACATTTCCTTGTGTAAACAGTATAACAATACAAATAATTGCACAAGGAATCAGATTGAACTAATCAAGTTTGTTATTACAAAAGATTATGCAAAAAAAGTTTGTAAAAATCATTTATAAAACAGTGCCCATTTCTGTTATGTTCACAGATATCAAAACATGTGGATCTTTATAGTCTTGTGGTTAGATGCAGGCTTTGAAATCCATGGACTCCAGATTGGAATCCCCTCTGACGCTATGGGAATTTTTCTGAGCTAAAAAGCTACCATATTATTTGCCGAAGAGTATAAAATGGAGTCCTATCATATTGCTTGCCGAATAGTATAAATGGAATCCCATCTGAAGCCATGGAATTTTTCTGAGCTAAAAAGCTACCATATTGCTCACAGAAGAGTATAAAATGGAGTCCTATCATATTGCTTGCTGAAAAGTATAAATGGAATTCCATCTGATGCCATGAGAATTCTACTGAGCTAAAAAGCTACCATATTGCTCACAGAAGAGTATAAAATGAGTACATGTGAGAATCAAAAGTCAAAGTGCTGTGGTTGCCAGAGGTACCAACTGTTTAAAGCCAACTGGAAACTCAATGATCATGGATTAAAGTGAAGTCATAAACTCAATATGATTAAGTTGTAGATACAAATTAAACCACAACATTTAGTTACTTTGAAATATAACTTTGTCATTGTTATTCGGAAGCCTCAAACTAGACAGATGTGACTAACTACCTCAATCTCTGGGCATTTCTGTAGTAATAGAGACAATAGTTGGGCATTTTGAGTATTTCATATGTCTGTCCTAGCCCATACCACGCTCTGTAATCTCTCTTGTTAACCTCTGAAATAAATTAGCATTATAGTCACAATATTTTCACACATGTTTACAAATTCTACCCATGTAAACAACACAGTATCAAACTCCAAACTACTGTTATTTTGCAAGTGTTGGTTTGAATCTTGCAGGTGTCACACACCTGCAACATTCAAACTAACACTTTGCAAGTGATGGTTTGAATCTTGCAGGTGTCACACACCTGCAACATTCTAACTAACACTTGCAAAATTGCATTTAAATTAAGGATTTTTTCCTTGTTTACATAAGCTAAGATTTGTACAAATGTGCCATAATTTCATGACTAGACTAAAGCTATTAAAGAACAACATGGATCTTGATCAGACCGCCTATATGTACAGGCTGATAAGGATCCATGCTTTAAAATGCTTGGGATATTTCGTATGTCTATCCTAGTGCATACAAGGCTAAGCAGACTTATTTGTTCACCTCTGGAATGAAACATATACATACATTTACCATTATCTAGAAATCATTTATAGCATGATATTGCTTATGTCGAGGTGTGGAATTCTGGTCCTGTCCATGTAAATTGGGGTAAAACAAGAGTTGTCCGCGGACAACGTAGCTCGCCTATACGGGAGCTTGTCACAAAAACAGCTAATTTTTAAAAGTAGGTCAAACTCCAAGGTCAAGGTCACAGGTCATGGTCCCAAATACAAGGTCTTGGCAGGAGGTATCCATTTGTGAAATATCAAGGCTCTATCAATACTAGTGCATGAGATATAGGCCAGGTTAAAGTTTTTCAAAAGTAGGTCAAACTCCAAGGTCAAGGTCACTAGGTCAAAGGTCATGGTCCCAAATGAAAGGCCTTGTCAATATGTATCAATGTATGAAATATCAAGGCTGTATCTCTAATAGTGCCTGAGATATAGACCAGGTTAAAGATTTTCAAGTGAAGACACGACGGGACGGTACGTGACGCCGACACTAGGGCTGTGACATTAGCTACCCGGACATAAAGTCCTGGCTCGCTAAAAATTACATCTAATTTGTCATGGAAATAAGTTTCCACATCTAACAAATATGAAAATTATGTGGCTTACAAGTACTAACCCATACCCACAGTAGGACGCGTTTTGACGCCCCACAAGATAAAGGCTTTGGAAAACATTTTAGAAAATGAATAAATTGCTTGTGACAAGCAATTTCTTCATATCCCACCATGTTTTCTACCCAAAAAGACAAGAAAAGGTAGAATTCCTGTCAATTCAAATTGCCGTCCGCAACACCTTTGCATTTGGAACAGTCTCAAAATTTACAGTTTAGGAAAGAGCTAAACTGATTATTGACTTTGTTATGTGACCTTGGACATGGTAATTCAAAGTCATATCTAATTTACCCAATGCCTGTCTATAAGCCTGTATAGCAGCATTTGTATTCTTCATCTCCATAAATTCATGACCCATCAACGTCCAAGCTGACAGATACAGTGGATTCAACTTGATGGACCGTTGGAAGTACAAGGCAGCTTTTTCATGTTGGTTTCTCAGGGAGTAGTAATTACCTGAAACAAAACATTATGCTTCTAGTTGTATTTTAGAAATGGTAGGAGAAATGAAAGCATACTTACTCTATTTTTCAAACAGTTCAGCAAATGGAGCAACAGAATAATTTCATTGCTTTCTAAATTGACCATTTTTCTAACATCTTCTCAACAATTACAGAACAGTCTAACTAAATACAGGTATCTTTATGTTGCATTCATTTAGAAAAGTATTAGATCATTTGGACAAGCAACCCTGATAACAGTTCTTTCAAGCAAAAAATAGCCAATTGTGATTAACCTGATCACATCAAAAGTCTTGCTATGAAATTGAATAATATGAAGTTATTCAACATGTCTTTGTACAATACTGAATTCTATTGGATTTGTACACTGCAGAACCAGTCTATATTTGGACAAGACAATAGCAGGGTTCTGTAGTGTACTCATCGAACAGAAACTGGCACTGTACCCAAGTTCTTTAAATAATCTCATTTTATTGTAATACCATATTATAAGTTACTTAAATCTCCCAAAGAAGACCTGGGGTCGTATTCCGGTAGGCTCTAAGAATTTTACTTAATTTCTATCTAAGTCGGATAAAAAAGCTCTAAGAGACCATTTTTTACCTTAGTTTACATTTAAGACAGATCTAAGAAAGAACTAAGAATTTTTTTAGCTAAGCCGATTTCGTCTACTTATGTATTACAGTTGCCTTTTATGACCTATAAAAAGGGGGTCACATGACTCCCACGTGACTTTAATTGATGACGTTTCAATATGGCCGTCGTAGACACGGAAGCCAGAAAATGTGATAAACAAACGCTAAAAACACACAAGTTTGATAGGAATCACGACTCTAAGCGGGACTATCGGGTCGAATGCATAACGTAGACCATAAATTCTACTGAGTTTTGGGCCAGAGCATTCAGCGTAAGCAATTTCTTAAGATTTTTGGTCATTTCGTACCCCAATCATTTCGTACCAGTCATTTCTCTCCACAATGTTTTGTCAACTCGTAGTCTCGTACTACAGTTTCGCTTGTGAAAACTTGACAGACGTAACATTACCACCAATACTGGGAGTAAGTACATTAAAAGAGAATGATCTGGAAAATTTTGAACC